>CM062266.1:6239941-6718454 GCA_031216635.1 Dissostichus eleginoides
CGCCAGGCTGCAGCCACCACAGGAGAAGCGGAAATGGGAGGAACCCAGTTTGGCACCTCAGCTTAAATAGCCGGTGCGCACAATTGGTGCGCAGGCCGGGTGCCAAGCAGCGGCACAGAGGGAGAAGACCTCCGGTCACACTAACTGTGAGACTTTTAATCGATCTGTGGTCAAGCTGCTCCAGTTTTATTTACAGAGAGGTGGAGCAAAACACACTGCTGTGCTAAAGAGATTATGTCATGAAAATGGGATCCCCTTTCTTTTCCCCTATCGGCCTAGTTCGGGGGGAAAAGTCCTCTGGTGTGAAAGCGCCTAAGGAGAGAAAGAGACCCAATTCCAACCCCCCCCTACAAACCCCACTCTGTGTTGTTCAGCTTGGTTTTTGCAACTATCCCTTACTATTACTATTACTATACAAGTAAATGTGTCACTGCAACTTATAAATACAATTGAAATCCCATTTGCCCATTGCCATTTTGGGTCAGGTATGTAAAATCATACATTAGCAAAGGTACAAGTGTAGACTAAAACTCAAATTTATGATGAGCTTTCTCTGATCTTTTGTTAGTAATAGATATCGGTTTTAATAGGAGTGCTCCAATTCTTAAATTGGTGAAAACAAATCAATTAATAGATTTGGATTCTACCAAATGATAAGCCCTAATTACTTTTAGTTGACTGTTTTGGAACTTAAGAAATGTAGAAATCTTTAAACTTTGAATGTTCTTACAAAGACTTTGTATGAGCTTTTCTGGTATTTTCCTCTAAATTATTTATAGAATACTTAATCGGGAGAAACTTAAGCAAGTCATTTCTATTTCCCCTTCCGAGGGTAATTGAGACCATTTTGTCGAGGATTCTCTCGAAAATAGTGATAAACTGAGTCATTAAAGATGAAGATCTTAATTTTGGCAGTGATGTAACCTTATGAAGTTCCAGAATATAATGATGCCGAAGTGAGTGATTAAGTGCAGAAAGGATATAAGTAATTACAGCTGGCTCTTTTATACTTATATCTGTGGCTCCTAAAATATTAAAAGTGGTAATAATGATGATGGCCGCAGTTAAGAGAACACAAACAGACTGATAGTTGAAACGCTGCAGGACACGTCCTGTTGAGGCATTCAGGGAACAGGGTTGGGATTAATTATACCCTTACATGGTTTCTGTATCCTTGGGGACATATTCATTTGACAGGCTGTGTCCATGTGTAAAATGTGTGCAAAAACAGTGTAATTGCAGTGTAATATGACTGTAATGTTGGTGTTATATGAGTTTATTATGGGTCTAATAACAGTGTTACATGGGAATAATATGTGTGTAATAAGGGTGCAATAATGGTGTAACATGGGTGTAATGACCGAGTAATACAGGTTGTATTACGGTATAATAGGGCTGTAATAGGTGAGGTGTATTCATGTAATAAGGGTGTGATGTGGACAATAGCAATCAATGCATTTTCCAAAGTATTCATATGATTGCCCATTTAAGGGTTAAAAATGTATTGCGTTACAATTATGGGTTACCTGTAAAAAATGGTGATCCAAACCTAATCTGAGTATCACAATAAAAAAGTCATGTCACCTGATACTTTCCTTTCATTTTGGATTACCTCAATTTGAAATGCAATGCAAATAAAAGAGAAAATGATTTTAAATGTGTATTATGTATTTTCTGTTGTATCTTTAGTATCAAAATGTGGCCTTTGCTAAGAGATTTTTTTCATAGGAAAACCTACCTGTCATTCAGCATATTCAGACAGTAGCCTATACACCAGCAATGAAACACATGAGCCAGTGGCGAGCCGCCAGGACCCTCTAGGCCCTCTCTGAGGGCCTAAGATATTCTATAAAATAATATGTAAAAACATAAAAAGATATATATATTTTTTTAATATACATTTTTTAAATATTTTTTTAGTTATATTTTTCATTAGTTTTACCAAAATAACTTGATTTAATTGTATTTAAAATAACATTTCCAAAGAAATAAATCCTTCGAATCTGCCTGATTAGTTTCTGTTTGAATGTGAAGGGTTAAATGAAAGAAGCTCGTCTCTGCGAGTTACTGTGAAGACAGGAGCTGATTGGTGGTCCTGCTATGAATTCACAGAGGGGCCCTCTGTGAAGCTATAGTAACTGAACGAGAGAGTAATGTCAAATGACAGTACAATTGACCAATCATATCTTCCCTCTAAATGGGTGTTTTTTATTATCACGGACTTTATGACAAGTTCCGCCCGCTGTGAAGATTTTCTTGTTTCCATAGCAACAACAACTTCCTGTCAACAGCGTAAAATCGCCTTCAAAATAAAAGCATGCCCATACAAAATAGGAAGCCAAGCCAAATGACACTTAAGACATATACACAACACAACTGCAACGAAAGTAACAAACACAATGCAATATCCTTTTCAATTTGAAAGAACACAAATTGGGTTATTTACAGGTGTTGTTTTGTGTGGTAGAGGGTCGCTTTCATTGATGCGTTTTGCACCCCGGGCCGTTGTTTTGATATTCCGCTGAAGTATACGCTGTGACGTAATAACTTTTTCTTTTTTTTTGTCAAGGGAAGGGGTGGGGGTCAGAGGACCTAGGTATAAAAGTCACTGCTCGCCACTGACATGAGCACATACTAAAGTTTAAACAAATAAATTAAAGCTGAGCCAACATAAATACTTGATTTAATACAGTTAAGCACATACACTATGAACATATAGGTTCACCTACTGAATACAAAAAGAACCAATGAACCAAAGAAAAGCTCATTCAGGCAGTAGGCGTATAGACACAGCAGGCATATAGATAATTATATATAACTTTGCCTAATGCCTTTATGGAGAAGATATCAAGAGGAAAATGGAGGCGAGAAATAAAGTGTATCCTTCTTGGCAGTTCAGAGTTTCTGTCTCTGTCAGAGGGCTAGTTATCATTCAAGGAGATTTTACTTAACAATAGAACCGCCAGAAGGTCGCTGTTTACCTAAAAGCGCCAACGGGTCAAATTTACCCGCTATTGATTTTCAAGGTACAATGTTATTTTATTTATCATGTAGAACAGTGAGTTTTGATCGCACAAGGATGAAACTTATACCAATAGAATCTGTGGACTTGTGCAGATAGCATGAAGTATAAAGTATCGCTACCAGTGCTGATTTAAACGCTTGGTGTTAGACTTGTGTTTTGTTTAGGTACAAATCTCTCTATCTCTCTCTCTATCTATCTATAACTATCTATCGATCTATCTATAACTATCTATCTGTCTAGCTCTCTATCTCTCTATCTATCAATCAATCTATCTATCTATCTATCGATCTATCTATCTATCTATCTATCAATCTATCTATCTATCTATCTCTCTCTCAATCTATCTCTCTATCTATAAGGAACCGCAGTAGACAAAAGGCGTTGCTATAGCAACACGTCATGTTTACGCTGCATTTTCTATGAGGTAAATATTACCCGCTGGCGGATATAGGTATAAATGGCAATCTTTTTGGCAATTTTTTCAATCTGACTTCATATTGACAATTTTTAACAACAGAGGGTGCTACATAACAAACTTTCAGGAAAAGACACGGACTGGGAGACTTTAATATTTTATTGAAAAAAAGTTACATACAATCAAAAAACAGCTGCGGGTAAAATTGACCCGTTGGCGGTTCTAGTGTTAAATACACTTTATTTCTTTGCCTTTATTTTTTAATAACTGTCATGAAGCAGTGTTTGAACCAACCTTAGTCATGTATTTTTCAACACTTAATCAATACATTTTATAAATCCTTTTGTCACAAAAATAATCACTCCAGGCATATTTTTATTAAATTAGTAACAAAAATCGCCAACTGGCCCCTTTATGAATTTGAGTCCCTTCCCCTCTAACATCCTCTTCACGTGCTTGGTAAGGGTGTAACGGTTCACAAACATTTCGGTTCGGTACGTACCTCGGTTTTTAGGTCACGGTTCGGTACGTTTTCGGTACAGCAGAAAAAATGATCACAAAACATAAAATATTTTTGGGGGATTTTTAATTATTATTAAACTGTGAATAATGTATTCACTCAAATAAATACACAATATAATACAAATAAACATTAAGGTGCAGCATTTCGATGAACTGAAATAATCTGTATTTGAACTTTACTGTACTAGTACTCACAAAACATAAAATATTTGTTTTGGGTTTTTAATTATTATTAAACTGAATTTTCACTCAAATAAATACAAAATATAATAAAATAAACATTAAGGTGCATCATTTCGATGAACTGAAATAATCTGTACTTGAACTGTACTGTACTAGTACTCACCTAAGCAGCCAGCCTGACATTAGGACTTGCTTGTCATTGTATTTTCATGTTTTTTTAAAGAAAAATGTACTTGTCCACATTGCTTGCCGAAAGGGCAGATCTGCTGGCACTAACAATGTCTCCTGCTGTGGAGAACACCCTGTCGCTAGGGACAGAGGTAGCAGATACAGCCAGGTAGCGCTTTGCTAACATGGCAACATAAGGATATTTGGCGTTTGTAATAGCTTTGGCTCGGTCTGAACTTTTTGTGAGTGGTGGAGGCTTAAATGCTAGTGGGAGTTGGGTTTGCACTTCAGTCTTTTTTCTTTTGGTACCGGTGATATTCACGTTCGGGTGATGCCTTTTCAAATGATTGTGCAAGTTTGATGTATTGCCAGCCGCGTAACCAATTTTAGTTGAACAATGCCGACAAACAGCTTTGGTTCGGTCCACCTGTCTTTGTCCGTCATCCTTGTACGTAACTGCGAAACCAAAATGTTCCCAAACCGGAGACTTCAATGATGCTGGAGGATTTTCGAGCTCAACTTTATCTGCGTTCGCCATTTCGACAGTTCCTCAAATTACTGACTACATATGAACGCATCCCTGTGATCAGCTCTCATAGTATGCCTCTCGTCCAATTAAATGACTTGGTCGCTCTATGACGCGTTGAACCCAATGGGGAGCAAATTACACTGAATGCTTCGACGCAGCACCTGAGATTACTTCCAAAAAGTTGTTCACGTTCTCAATTTTTTACGTTTAACGTTATATTCGTTCGGTACACTTCGGTACACACGTTTACCGAACCAAAGGGCCCATACCGAATATTTTCGGTACGAATACGTATACTGTTACACCCCTAGTGCCTGGCTGTAAAAAGAAAACGCTGCAAGAAGGACTATAAAAAGTGATGCACACAGCTAGGCTTGGAGTGCTTTTTGACGTTCAGGAATTATAAAATTAGTAAACACTGTGGTGAAGATTTTTCTTCATTTGCATGTGTTTTGGCACATTTGTGTTTTTACATTTGCCACATTTTTGAAAGTGCAGTGCGTGTCTCCTGATGGAAATGTGTTGGGCCGTTGTAGCGAGTTTGCCCCTGTCGGCCACCATAGTAAGGGAATACAGAATGTTTTTTTTTCTATCCTGATTATGTAGTCCAGTGTCATTTAATTTGTTACTCCCCCAGCCTGTCAGGGCAACACAGTCTCACTCCCTGAACGTCTAGGAGCGACGCTTGGTCAGGGTTCTACTGCGTGCAGTTGTGACGCGCCAAGTCTCCTTCAGCTTCATAAACGGACGCAAAGAGCTTTCAACTGATTGCAATGTATTCCCATCGGCGGCGGTATTTGACGCTCAGGGAAGCACGGCATCGGTCCATGTCGGTGGCATTTAAAGGCAATGTGAGCATCCATTCCCATTGGATAACGGAGGATTTTACACCCGGAAGTAAGTATTCTCTTTACTGTCGATTGATTTTACAGTGATATCTGCACTACTCATCAACTCAAAAACACCAGATTATCCTTGTTAATTACACAACATTGATTGGTTTAAATTGTGTCCAATGCTTTTGTATTTTTCCCCTTCGATTCGGAGAAACAAATATTTTTTCGGAGTTTAGGATGGCAGAAGAAACTACACTACCCAGAATCCTCAGCTATCGTTTGGGACTACGACATGTGCTTTGCTCGACAAACCCAAGCCCCCAGGAAGTGCGCCGGACTCTCAGTAGAATATTCGTTGTGGCCGAAAACGGCGGTACTACACTTCCTTTAGGTTGCTGGTCCCCGAAACACTTTTTCCCATTGACTTACATTGGGAGAGAATGGTCTGTAAATCGTTGGATAATTTTTTTTAAACTAAATAAACTACCCAGTATGAACGTTTGTATAGCCCTTATTAAAAACATTCGGTCCTCAAGTTGTAAAATGTGCTAATAACGTTATTCTGAGAGTTATTTTCCTCTGCATTATGAACGCGCATCTAACCCACGGGACCGTGCCGCCCGGCACGTTCATGTTACGGACGGACCCATCTCGCCTTACTGCCAGCCCACGGAGCTGTAATAATGGATATATTGCACAAGTTTGCTGTAATTCATCATTTGTAAATTATTATACTACATGGGCTGTATGATGTAAATCTTGTACCGTAAATGTTGTATTAAATAAAGTTAATAATAGTATGTTCATCTTGATGTTTAACTTGTAATATTGTAATCATCTTATGTAGAAATGCTGTTTCCACCCCAACCTCTGCTGCTGAATGATTTTATATATTGTTACTAAAAGTGCTTGTCTTTGATATTATAATGATTACACCAGAAAGTCACTCTTTGTGAGATTTATTTTTTCACATTTTTCCCAGCCACAAGATGATTTCATTCATTGGAGGCCTCAAAGCTGGGTGAAGGTATTGATGCACGGATCAATGCAATCCTTTACAACAGCATTCCACTATGGTTGGGGATGTCTGTAAAAAAAGAAATAATCTTAAACAAAACAAGTGTCGCAATATAGGGAAACAAACTGTGACAAAAACATATCAATTATATCAGAATCAGAATACATTTACATTGTTACAGCAGAAAAGAGCCAAAGACAGCCTACACCCTAAAAAATAAGACCATTGGTTACTTAATAAAATTGAGGTAACAAAGTGACTATTTATATAATTAGTAAAATTTAATTTCAACAACTTTGATTAAAAATGATTGAATAAATTGACTACATTTAAACAAGAAAAATATGTACAAGTTAACTAAAAAAACAATTAAAGTGTGTTGGATTAACTAATAGTGGGCCAAATGTTTAGTTAAAAAGGCAACATATATTTAGTTAATCCAAATCAATTTCACGAGGAAATTTGATTTTTATCAACCGAGTATCTGAGCAAAAGTAAGTTAGATTTATTAAATATCTGTTGAAATTGTATTTACTATTTTTTATAGTACAAATTGTTTAGATTTACCAATTAACTGGAGGAAATTGATTTACATCTACTGAATATCTGGCTGAAAATGATTTGGATTTACTAGATAAAATAAGGTATAACTACTCATATTTTAGCACATTGGTTCTTAATTCAACTCAATTACAGTGCCAATATTATCTACCTTAACATAAATTAGTTGTTTAAATGCAAGTGTTAATTGTTGAAAAATTACTTTAAGTCTATTCAATACTATTAATTGTCACTTTGTTACCACAATAATTCTATGTCTTATCTACTCAATATTCTGCTTTCTTAGTGCCAGTTTACTAAAGTACAGTCATCACATGACAATGCATATAACGTAGAGGTAAACATTTATTTAAACATAGAACTTTACATAAAAATACTGTATATATATATATAAGTATGGTTAATCGGATTTTTTAACAACCACCTTTAACACTGTTTTAACTCAGTTAAAACTGAACCCATGCAGTATCCTTCAAAAGGGCGTCCTTAAATAAACAGGAACAAACGACTCAAACATTTAACAAAACGCCGAAGGTAAACATGTGCCATTTTTGATGGAGACATAACCATTTTTCTCAAGCAAGAAGCTTATTTTTCAAGCTGTTCAACTTTGGGGACAGCTTTGAACAGTCCAGTTCGAGAAAGAGTTTCTGGAAGGCTTCGAACGTGTACTTTAGCTGCTTGGGATAGGCAAGATTGACTGCATATGCGATCCCAATGAGCATGCAGCAAGCCCTTGGAATGGTCCCCTGAGAAGTCAGCACTCTGATGCCTTCAACAACAATGCCGATGTCATGGGAACCCTCTGAAGCATTTGTCTTGATGCTGTAGATCGCCATCCCTTGAACAGCAAGGTCCTGTGACGCGCTGTCTTCATCTGCATCCTGAAATTGCAAAAACATTGTATATGTCAGAATGTTCCGCCAAAGGAGAAGGTGATAACAATTAATATATAATAATTTACCAAATTTCTTACAACTTACTGGATAAGAAAACTTGAATGAATGCTTCTAATTACATCAGTGTTTTAGAAAAATAGAACATAAGGCATTTTGCAATAGCATTTTTTTATCCCAGCTAAGTTAAGAATTAGGTGATTATTTCACAACAAACAACAATTTAATTACAACATAAATGATGGTCTGAATTGAGTCAAATGTTTTTAAATTGAAATAAATCCATAGGTATTTTAATGTATAAATAACACCTGTGTATTGATATCTTATTTTACATTTACTAGCAAAAGCTTGTCACCGGTCAACCAATCTTGATAATTTACTGTAAAACCATTTCTGAAGATTGAAGTCAATTACAGCAACTGAATCAATCCTGCGTGTTCTCTTATTTAAAGTGTCTTTCAGCTACTATTTGAATAGCTCTTAGGAAGAAACCTTTAGGACCACGTAAACATGTATTTAAAAAAATAATAGACATATACAAGAAAATTATATTTCACAGCGATGATTGCTAACATGACTCAACAAAACTACGAAACTCAGTAGCTTGCCAATCATTTCTGGGAAGAATATTTATCATTTTATTTTATGATTAGACCTTGCCAAGACATACTAGGAGAGAAGACAGAGATAGAGATGAGGGAGATACACTTACATCATACTCTTTTAAGAGCTGATCAGTGCGTTCCCCAAGGTAAACCATCAGACAGCGAATGACAACATCTCTTGTGATGTTGATGTTGGGATTGCTTGGAGTCTGAAATAAAAAATAAACATGGTTTAATTTGAATGAAACACATCCTATCACCCAGTGCTTTATTACAGAAAATGTTGCCTTATCTGCGAGTGTCTCAGTCTGTTACTTTAAAAATAAACATTACCTTATTTTATTGCTCATACTTATACTATAAGAGTTCGATTTAAAAAAACAAACCAGAAACCCATCAGTAAATGACAAATGTCAGTTAAGCTGTTGGCATACAATCTAACAAGTTTAAGTACCGGACCTATCTTTTCAATAATCACTCAGTGTTAAAAGCAACCCCAACCAACCAATGCTTTACATTTATATATTACAAATACTTACAATGCTGTAATTGTGGTAATTAGAGACAATGTACACTCAGTGGCTACTTAAAATACATGCACCTGTTCAATATGATGACATTCAATTGTTCTATAATGTGTAATTGCTTTGACACCCTCAGTGTTTAAGTATATTTTTTAACATTGAGGTCTATTCTATTGAAAATATTGTCCTGGACAAGCCTATTTTCAGAGACATTTCAAATGTTCTGACGCCCGCTTGAATATAAATATGAAGTACTAAGAATGAATATACCCTTCAATATCATTTTGTTAAGTAGACTTTTAGCCTGACCTTGAGTAAAAATCTAATTGAATGCACACATTTCTGAAGATGTTAATTTAAAATTAACATTATAAACCTGAGTAAGTATTGATCTTAATAAAGCTGAAAAACATTAAAAAAACATATGCAACTATTTTACTTCTTTTTTATGAGAATTACAGCCTTGCATTACCTGCTTTTGTCATGATAATAATATTCATTGAAGGGTACCTGGAGAAGGAGGGCTTTCAACTTCAACCCCATGGTTCCTCCCTTGGAGTGGAACAGTTTCAGAAGGCCAGGAGTATATTCATCCAGTTTCGACATGAACTTTGATTCCAGGTGCACCATCGTGATTCTGTGAAACTCCTCCTGGATCTGAAAGACAGATAATGAAACCAGAATTGATTTTAATATTACAATTTAACCTATTATTCTTACACGCTTTTAAAAGCAGAAAGCACCTACTATTATTTTTTTGTTTTGTTTTTGTTTGTCTTGCCATGTTTTATGATTTTCCCATTCTGGGTTTAATCATATGACTTCACAGCATGTGCAGATAATGTTTTGGCTAGCAAATTTCATTGTTCAATGTTGGACTTTGCATATACACTTCCAAGGATTATTTATGATTCCTTTATAAACTGTGTAACCATGTGATGTGACAAAAACGTTATCATTCTGGAGCAGGTATAATAATATTAGGATGCACTTATAACTCACATGAGACATCTCAAGTAGAGCGGGCCATCTGGCTTTGATCAGTTCCATACTGGGTGATTGGTTTATGATTTCATTTCTTCTGTGTGGAAATGTTTTTGCCATTTTTTCTTTTATCAATTTCTTGTTGTCCCTTTTCATCACTTCAGAAAGCAACTGGATCCTTTCTTGTTCTAGACTGTTTTCATCTTCTCCTGCTGGGTAAGGAGGAAGATAATTTACCTCTGCTTTTCGAGGCTTTTTTACACCCATGGCAGACTTTTGCTGTGCAGGGCTCTTGCGTTTCAATGAGTTGCACATCACCTCAGGAACACCGTAGCCTCGGAGTTTGGTGCGATAATTTGCCATCTTATATTTGAGGCTTTGTTGCCAGCCATAGTAACCTGAGAAGGAGCCTGGTTCCTTGAGACAAGGATATTTGTTTATAAGTGCCTCAGCAACATCACTTATTTGGGAACTTGATGGATAGGCAGTGTATCTAAATATAGTTTCAGCAAGCTTTTCAAGGATGTCTGCCTTGACCTTTGAGGTAGTTAGAAGTTTTCCATCCTTCTTGTAGTCTTCATTGGCTCTTTCAAGGTACATCCCAGTTTCAAAAGCAAACCGTGGAACGGGGAATTGTTTTGGCCAAGGCTCACGGCGTTCTGCGGTACTTTGATTGGTGAGGTGGCAAAGGGGCAAAAACCTTATTAGGGCCCAGTTTTCATGGGCAATTCCACCAATAGTTTTTCGCTGAATGTAATTTGGAGAAATTGTTTGAGGGCTATTTGCTTTGTCTGTGCCCTTATAGGGAAAGCGTGTGATTAATTTGTTTAGTTGAGTCAAACTAAAGTACTTCTTCTTTGTGAAAATCTGAAAACACAATGCTAGTTCTCTTGGAACTATGCTTTCAAATAGGTCATGTAGTAAATCTGGTGGATACCCAGTGACAAAGTGAAAGTGACTCAATTTATCTGTCAATGGACACGACTGCTTTACACCAAAGAAATGTGTTAAATCTGGATTTTCTTTTTTAGTTTGCACATGCAAACTATGCTCCTCCTTGGTCCGAGGGGGAAAAAATCCAGTCCGCACTTCGTGTGTCTGATACTCTGAAGAATGTCCAAGAAAAAATCTACAGATGTATGGTCCTGTGAAACTTTCAACTAGTCCACTGAGAGAATGTGCACCGAGATTATCTGCTGCCACACAGTGTACAGTCCCTTTAACAAAACGTCCAACACTGGAAACGAAAATCCCTTCCTGTTCAAGAGTGGCAATATCTTTCAAGAGTGGTTCCAACACTGATTTGTATTCAAACTGTTTGACATCAATGGCTTTGACAAGTAATGCTAGGTGTATTGACGTTAATGCAGATTGCAAGTCTGATGGCACATTTGCCAAAACCCAATAAACAGCTGTTATTTTGTGTTTTTTTCTTGAAGTTCCTAAGGGGTTGCACACCTCAAAGTCATCAACATAAAGAATAATCGAGAGTCTTGTTTCTTCACCAGCATAGAAGTCATTTAGTTGGAAAAGTTTGCCATCAAAAATTGACTTGATATATCCAGTGCTATTTGAATGTTTGGATAAGATTCTCGCTGCAATGTCTTTATTCTTCAAGACTTCCTGCAAGGTCTTGAGAATAGGCACATATTGAAAGCTCTTCTTCTTTTGAGAATCAAGAATATATTCAACAGGATCAACAAACTTAAAATGCTCCTTATAATATCTTCTTCTCTTAAAAGCTGTACCAAGAGGCCCACTGGGTCCAAGTGCTGTAGTAATGGGATGCAAGTTGCACAACTGTTCTGCTAAGTCAGTTATGATGGGCTGGTCAACATTACACTTATAAATCCTCAAAGTTGAATCAACTACGTTTCTAACAGCGGCAACAGAGGCTGAGGATGAAATGAAGTGGAGATCTTCCACCAAGGCATCAATACACCTCACTGAGGCATTATAGATGCTTTCCAACTTCAGCAGTAGTATGCCAATTCTTTGAAGAACCAAGTCTGATGCACTTTCCTGATCAGAATCTAGATTAGTGCCCTCACCAGCCTCTGGTAATTCAGGATGGTCAACAGTCTGATTATGGTGACTAGCATACACTTCTTGCTTAAAATCAGTCAAACAATACGTGTGTCTTCTGCTTTTGTGCTTCAGAAATGTATTGTATACATTTGTCCTAAAGTTGCATCCTTCAAATAGACAAAAGACAGTTTTGACTCTTCAGATGATTTCCAATATGCTGAAAGTATTCCTTCTCTGTAGAACAACAAGCATGGCATACTAAACACTTGAAACCAGGGATGATTCCTGGCTGTTGACTTTCTTCAGTTGGATGGTTTCTGGACAAATGTGTACGAAGTGCACCCTGCGTTTTAAATGTGCAAGGGCAACTTTCATATAGACATGGCTGTGATTGCCCACGACCAAATGTTGCGTGTTGTAGTCTGTAATGCTTGAGTAGATTCCCCTTTGTGGCAGACAAAGTCTTGCAGATCTTACACTGCCATTCCATAGGTCATGTTCTAAGGTAATACAAAAAAGCCTATTTCACTTGGTGATACAATGAACCTCGCTTATGGATTTAATAATTACACATTGACATGCCAAAGACAAGACACTTTTCATTTTAGTTTTTGTAAATCTTGAGCTTAAATCTTAAAACATAAAGTTTGTTTTAGACATTTAACAGAATTTTCACAATAAACTTTTTTTCTGGTGTTACATTACATAAAGAAATGTACATATTATATACATATAAATATCAACCTATAACAATATATGGAAATGGAAATTAGGCTGTGTTAAAGTATGTACAAACCATGCGTACTATTAGCTTACTTAAATGTATATCTGTGAGAAATAATGTATAAGTAGTTCTATGTTTGCTGCTGTTTTAAACTCAAATTAAGGTTTGCACTAGGCCTACAGGTTTTGAAAATCAATGACGATCAAAGCTCTAGTAAATGTGCTTTTTAACCAACAAACGTTGATAGAAATACGGTAATAAACACATTTTGTATTGCAAAACAAACTGTGCTTCAACATTTACTTGAAATGTTGTATCATGGCATGCAAGTGTGAAACATACCTTTGATAATCCTCCACGATTTTTCATGCACCTGAAACGAAATTCAAATTACCTTTAATTCCATTGGATGAAGTCACATTTAACAAACACATAACTTTAAAATCAAACATTAAAATACCTAGAAGTTGCTAAAACTCCCAGACATTTCAACACCGGAGCCTCGCTGAGAAACGGTGGCATTGCGTTGCTGAGTATATATAAATCAGTGGTTGCGTTAGACCTTTTCGTAAAATGTCCGCCACAATCCATTATTACCATGGATGTATAATAATAATTATTGCACGTTGGGTCAGTACACAACTCGTCTCTCACGTGTCGCGAGCGGTGGCCGGGGAACTAACTGTTAGCGCCGGTGTTATGCCATTTTAGTGACTGAATCCCTAATGCTAACGTTAGCTACATTTGAAAAGTTGGTTTAGCCTATACACACGCTACTGAGCAATGCACACGCAAATAGTGCCTCAGTGAATTTGGTATAACAGTCAGCACAAACATTAGCTGGTACCTTAAAAGGGCATCATAAGGATTAAATATCAAGAACATCAAAATAAATTGTCACATAGGACCGACCTTTTTTCTCCTTGCAATGCTTTTAGTTGAGACAAAGACAACACAGACTGACTGAATCCCTAATGCTAACGTTAGCTACATTTGAAAAGTTGGTTTAGCCATACTTATCCAGTAAAGTTGGCATGTTTGGTAACTTAGAGTAACACAAAACGATGTTCAACTCATCTGCAACAGCAACGTAATTTAAAAAATGTGTGTTAATTAAGAACAATAAAGCAGGTCTTACCTTTGGTAAACTGGCAGTCACGAAGTAAAGTGTGGCAGTCTCATGATGAACGTGACCATGTGGCGCAAAATGCCTGGGCGGAAGTGTAAAGGCAGTAGAACTGACAACCTCCCAATGAGTAAAATGTATCAATATTTTGCATTTTTGACGCTACTAAAAATAATTAATTAATATCTACTCAGTAATCCACAGCTGATTTTATTGAAGCAAAACTAAGTAAAATGCAATTAATAAATTATTCAAAATTGTTTGAATTTAGCTTAATGTGATTCCAAACTACACAAAGTCATTTCTATTGTGTATAATTTACTTGGTATTATTTATTTAATATTAATTGACCCCAATCCCAGTTTTTACAGTGTAATGTTACTTAAAGTGGTTGTGACACCATCCCACCTACTGTTGTGCAATGCAATGTTGGGCTACTAGTCATCTCGAACCATCAGTTTAAAAATGAATTTGCGATACCGTATTGATAAATATCAATAATTTCGAATATCGCGGGAAAAGTCCTTCACTCAGTTTCCTTTTTCGGGACGAAGGCGGAATGCGTCACAAAGGGCCATATTTATTCTGCTCCCATTGAGCCAGACAGGGACAGAAGGGATTTGTCACGCGTAGAGATGGTTCGACGATGCGTTGTGTCTGGCTGTTCCAAGACAGCAAATGAGGAACTTAACATCAGCATACATAGCTTTCCAACGGATGTCAAGCGTCAGCGCACATGGGAGAAAAACGTGCAGAACACAAGGGCTGGCTGGTCTGTGATGAACCCCACATCGACCTACATATGCAGCGCCCACTTTCTGGCCGAGAATTTCGAGGAAAGGCCTTTGTTGATGGCTGAAACTGGGATTGATTTTTCGCGAAGACGGATTCTGAAGCCGTCAGCAGTGCCTACTCTCTTTCCCACGCCTTCCCAAATCCGTAAAGGCCCCAAAGACTTCGCCAACCCCCCAGCTAAACGCCCCCGAAGTGCCTACTTCTAGCAACAAGAGAAAACTCAGGTAAGAACAACAACCTTTAAACGTGATGTGTTTTTTAGGATGGATGTGTGTGTGTGTGTGTGTGTGTGTGTGTGTGTGTGTGTGTGTGTGTGTGTGTGTGTGTGTGTGTGTGTGTGTGTGTGTGTGTGTGTGTGTGGTGTGTGTGTGTGTGTGTGTGTGTGTGTGTGTGTGTGTGTGTGTGTGTGTGTGCGCGAGGGAGGGAAAGAGTCGGGGGGGTTGTCGTCTCCACTGTCCGACTCGGAGTTAATTTCATCCGATTCAGAGGCATATGGTTCGAATCTGTAGGGCATATAGTCAATATCGTCTACGAGGCTATCACTATCAGATGCTTCATCCTCATATGAGCTCTCAGACACATTCAAAATTAAACTACAATCGCAGTCGGAGCTTGCTGCTGTGTGCGCCATCGTTTGTTTGCATACAGATACTGGACTCCGGAAGCGTTCGTGTTCCCTCTGTGACGCGGCACACCTTTTCGCGGGAGTTTAAGAATCCCAGAGCAAACCCAGAGAAGATCCAGAATATGGTCACATTGAAGGGCAGATTAACGGTTATCAAAGTACAAATTTTCAAAAATCACTTCAGTAACGGTTTCAAGGGGACATTATTTACTGAAATTAATGGTTTGGATGATGGGGGAAAACCGTGTCACAACCACTTTAAAGTATGCATAAAAAAAGTATTAAAGATTAAAAACAAGAAATGATAATAAAAAAAGTTACACATTTTACAAAATACACGTCCTGTAACAGTTTGGAGGATTTAGCAGCCAGGTATATTACACAGTTTTAGTGGCATATATATATATATATATATATATATATATATATATATATATATACACACACATGGTTGGTATTTAACAACAAGGGGTGTTGTAGTGTGTGATATTGGTATTTATGGAAACATTTTACACCTTTCCTTCAAGTATTATACGTTTTAGTTACTTGTGGGGTACTTAACATGAATAATCACAGTTACTATCCTTTTACTCCATCACATTTCAAAGAGAAATCGGCTATTGTTAACTCCACAACAGTAATCCATCATCAGCTTTACTTTTTAGATAAAGATTAAAATCACAATTGATCATAACTCAAAATACATATATTTGTATATTTTACCAAGTGGTTTCATGTACAACCCACACAAGTATCATGCTAAATGAAGCTAAATGGATATCACTAGATCCTGCTACATCAGCGTAATATAAAAGTACATAACGACTGATGTGTAATGTAGCATAATTACTAGCTAGCTGCTAGCTGCCGCCTCGTTA
Source organism: Dissostichus eleginoides (assembly GCA_031216635.1). Lineage (NCBI taxonomy): Eukaryota > Metazoa > Chordata > Actinopteri > Perciformes > Nototheniidae > Dissostichus > Dissostichus eleginoides. The sequence goes on from CM062266.1 coordinate 6,256,387, forward strand.
ATATCAAAATCCATCATAATAACAACCCATTACCATGCTGTCATGAACGCGCGGTGCTGTTACGTGTAAGCAAATTGACGTGCTTGATGTGAACGAGCATTTTATGGGGCATGGTTAAAGTTGCTTTATTTATCTACAGAGATCGGGCCTCAGAATAGACCGGAAACTATTCTTTTACCGTTCTGTTTTAATTTCACAATAAAGTTAGTAGTAATATTTTGTTTTGATATTATTGTTTTTTATTAACTACTAGACCGCTGGGTCATGTTGAGACCATCTTTTCTGTGTTGCTGTGGGTTTTTTCCATCGCTTTTGTGTTACAAATATCAAAACAATAACAAAATATATCCGTCGTAAACTAACCCGGAAACAGCAGTATATTTTATTTTGTTAACACTGTAAACTTGACAGCTTTTTAACCCAAACCACCTACTGGTTAAAGCACGTTATTACACGTTTAGAGTAATTGCAATGCAGGTAGATTGTGTTGCTTTTTAATGACTGTTTAAAATGCCTTTTTCTTAATGTCTTTCATTTTTGTAAAGCACTTTTGAATGCGTTATATTTTATGAAAACATTTGAATATTAAGAGTACATACAAAATAGGAGGAAAGTAGAAGGTCAATGATAGAAATATAGAATAGAAAATATCAAGAAGATACTGTAAATGATATCTAGAATAAAACAGTTTAGTGCCGGATGTACAAAGATATTAATAGGAGGATGTGCAAAACAGACAAACTAATTAGGCTTTATTTAAACATTAAATAATACTTCTTTTAAATACATGTAAGCAAAAAGCTTTGGGGGTATCTGATAAATATTAAGCCTGACAAAGTACTTAACGTTTAATATATTGCATGGTTTGTTTTGGGACTTGACAATCAACTTTCCTGCAATGTTAACTATGTTGAAGTACTTATTTTAACCGATATTATACATATTTATTATACTCTTATAAGATGTATGTAGATGGAATAAGAAATGTGCAGAATACGACAGTTTAATGGTGGAGGTACACACATATTGATAGATGTCTTGTTGAGGAACCTGTGACCCAAGTTTGTCATCATTGCATAACTACACCGTAGTTGTATATGATATGTCAATAAACCTTTGAAAATCTTGAAATCTTGAAAGGGATGTGCAAAATAGCCATTATATACAGTCTTTAATGAACGATTAGAGAATAACGAGTAATGAATATACTTTATATGGATCTGCAGATACATTTTTTGTCTTCTCAAGCACCCACTATCAAATATCTCGCCTGATTGTTGGCACTTGACAATCACCTTCACTGAATTTTACTCAGGTGTAACTAAAGTCTGATTTAAGGGTTGTTTATATTTCACATCATTAATCCAAATCTGTAAAGTAACTAAAATAAATGTAGTGGAGTACAAATACCAGGTTAACCTTAAAGAAAGCCCTCAGGATTATAAAAGACCCCCATCACCCACACAGCCACAAACTGTTCTGTCTGCTGCCGTCTGGCAGGCGGTACCGCAGCATCCGGACTAAAACCACCAGACTCAGGGACAGTTTCATCCCACAGGCCAGAAGACTATTAAACACCTGAACTTTGAAACAACATCCATAACATTCATCTGGCTGCTACTTAGAAATTATTTGTCAAATATATCATATTCCAATCACTTGTATAGACTCTTATTGCACTATTTCACTTTTTACTATTTTTATTTTTGTATTTACTTGCACTATTTTTCTGTGTATCTGTTTTATTGTGTTGCACTGTTGGAGGAGCCTGTGACCTAAGGGGGGGGGGGGGGGTCGGACACGTTTGATTCCTGTTTTGGTTAGTGTGCCGTCGATGGGATTCATTCAATTTCAAAGTGCTGTTTGACGCTCTGTGTAAACTTCGCGCACTGCCACACCAACATCCAATCACAGAGCTTGAGGACTAATCACGGGGTTTGTCAAGCAAAGCACAAGTTGTAGTCCCAAACGATAGCTGAGGATTATGGGTAGTGTAGTGTCTTCTGCCATCCTAAACTCCAAAAAAATATTTGTTTCTCCGAATCAAAGGGGAAAAATACAAAAGCATTGTACACAATTTAAACCAATCAATGTTGTGTAATTAACAAGGATAATCTGGTGTTTTTGAGTTGATGAGTAGTGCAGATATCACTGTAAAATCAATCGACAGTAAAGAGAATACTTACTTCCGGGTGTAAAATCCTCCGTTATCCAATGGGAATGGACGCTCACATTGCCTTTAAGTGCCGCCGACATGGACCGATGCGGTGCTTCCCTGAGCATCAAATACCGCCGCCGATGGGAATACATTGCAATCAGTTGAAAGCACTTTGCGTCCGTTTATGAAGCTGAAGGAGACTCGCGTCACATCTGCACGCCATAGGACCCTGACCAAGCGTCGCTCCTGGACGTTCAGGGAGTGAGACTGTGTTGGTCAGGGAACATACAGTATATCATCTGAATAACAATGCTAACGATGATGTGTGTATTAGTCACGGGAGAGAGTCATCGTGGTTCACATCAACCAAAGGCCTTTATAGTCCTTATCAAAAGAGTGAAGGGAGAGGCCGCAGGGCAGTTTCATTACTGATACTGATACTCAGCAGGGTGGGATAGAATGGAGCAGTTTTTTTTTTGGGGGGGTGATGCCGGCTGATGGAGTCTTTAATCGTTTGAAGCCAAAAGATGCTCGGGCACCCAGGGGAGCGGGGAGATTACCAGGAGATCAATTCCAAGACAGGGCTGGCTCTGCTGACATCTCAAGGTAGTGTTCATACTGCAGTGCCCCCCCGGGACACTGCTACCAACACAGCCTGGTGTTACTGTGGATTTAGTGTGAAGGAGACTCAGAGAGAGCAAGAGGCTTTTAGGGAGAAGTAAATAGCGGGAGGATTACATAAAAATGCTACAGTGTTAACAAGGGTGGCACCACGGCTGAGTTACAGCTACACAAGGTAAGAGTTTGGGGGGGGAATGTATGTGCTCTCAAAGTAAAGGCCAAAACAGAAAGTACTTTCAGATCATGCATCAACTCTTCTTACTGCTAAGAAATAAGAAGGTAACACAAGAGCAGATTAAATGAACCAGAAATAATTATTTTACCTAACCATGTCCACACTGTGTAAATTCATCATGAAAATGTCTGGATGATTCAATTTTGAATCCGCCCTGGGACTTATTCGGGCCATCTCATGCTTGTCATCCCCTCTGTCTCTCCCTGTCAACATGCCTCTTCAATTAAGGCACCTGTGTTGCACAGAATACTTTTTTTTTAAAATTTATTTTAGCAGGTAAATTACAATCTTGGTGGTAATGCCTGTGTTCTAATCTCACCTCCTAGAGATTTATATATTGTTTCCTTCCCCGGGATAGTAGCCAGAGGCTAAAAAAAGGACCCCTTAAATTAGAGAAAGCTGCAGATTAAGTTTTTGTACATCTGTTCCACTATTTTGGAATGCAGTGTGTACAATCAGACTGAAGAGAGATAATCAAAAAAGGCATGAATTAGCTCGAAAAAAATTATCGATACAAAAAGATAACCATTCTTTAACTGTACTTTATATAACTGATCTCCCCTGCATGTGTCTGTGTGCACCTGAGCAGCATTTGAATCATACTACAACTGTGTTCAAACTGATTTTAGGGATAGAAGTGGGAAACATTCATATTTTCTGACTACTGAATTCTTTCTGGACAACCTGTACCACCGTGTATGTAGATCAGTGTCGGCTCCTGTTCATTTCCAAATGCCCAAGGCTGTAACTATACAATTCGCTACAAGAATACCAACATGCAGCCAAATGGTGACTTTCTCCAGTAAGTTCAAATAATAAGACAATTCAAAAGCTTTGTTCATAAGCCACAGGGACACACAGGAGCTTTAACCTGGATATTTTACTGATTGATGATGGTAGATTCCTTCAACTTATAATGAGTACTGTGTTCCATTTCCCCATACATTGCTTAGGCCACCACAGATAATGTCAGACTCAATGGCCCTTGACGTCAGGTTCAATTAAAAGCTGAGCTTAATGATGAGTACACGAGCACTGCAGTAACTAGATTGCTTGAAGAGGAGCAACTGTGAGAAGGAAGGGCATCAGGAGGACAGTCTGGTACTTTAACTCAGGGTTGTGTGACTGCTATGTGTTGTATGTGTGTGTGGGTGGTGTGGTGCAATGTGCCTGTGGCATCTGTGTGATGGGACAACCTGAGAGCCTGTTACTTTTTGCATGTGTTTGAATGTGCATTTGCAGTTCTTTTCATGTACTTCTTAGACCTGATTTTGTTAATATTGATTTTCTAAAACATTAGAAGATCGGAATACGGGATAGCGGACTTTATGAGGACAAAAGTGGAGTCAACAGTTGGTGTCAACAGTTGGTGTCAACAGTTGCATTAGCACATTAACACATTCTGAAATGCTAGACAGCTGTTTGCACTCAAATTGGCTAGAATGGTGGTTGGAACAATGCCTATCCCCGCTGAAAGGGTAAACGAACCAAAGGAGTTGTTGCCGGGTTTGGCAGCCCCCGTGAAATTGTGGCCAGGATGGTCGTAATCTCACCAAATTCACACTCATGTTAGTTATTGCCCTTGAGTTCAAGCAAACAAAGGCATTTCACTCTTGATTCATGTTGTATAAAATGGCAGGGTGGCTTCTAAATCTTGAAGATCTGGTGTTATGGCTACCGGATTTGGCAACCCCCCTTTAACATTGGCCAGGATGGTAATCATTTCCCAAAAACACTCACACTGGTGTTAGTTATTACCTTCTGGTTTGACCAAAGAAAAGTAATATACTCAAATCCACACAATTTACTCCTCGGAGCCATACAAGTCTGGCAAGGAAAACAAGTCTTGAGTCATTAAGCTGACCAAACATGAAGGCGATCTGATTAACCTGCTGAGAGCTGTAGGCTAAAGTCTGGCAGCAGTAAATTCCTGTGGCCACTAGGGGGCACTATGATTGAAAATTGGCCTATATATGTGTTCAGGGCAGGACCCTCATCAAACGTGTGAAGTTTAGAAAGGTTTGTTCAATCATTTGATTGATCATGGCGAAATTTGCGTGGCCGTTGCATTCGCGCATGCGCACGCTGCGACCTGCAGGAAAAAGTTTGGTGTCCTCCGTTTTGTTTTGTTTTGTGTTTGTTTTAAAGGTTTTTAATGCGCCATCGACCTATTCGATAAAGCGTCTGTATGATTGAATGCTCCCTGCGTCGCTAGTCAAAATGGACATTCTTTATTCTGTGATTCTGTGGATCGTATTCCTTCAACTGTTTGCATGTGATGTCAATGGGGCTGTCATCCGGGAGAGGACACAGTATGATCCCAGAGATGTGCTGCTGCAACTGAACATGGCAAGTCTGGCTCGCGTGATAGATACCACGTTACAGTTACCGGACATTATTCGGAGAAATCCAAATGAAACCTGTGGCGCAACAGAGGAGGAAGCGTCGTAAGATTACGCCTGAGAAGCCAGCAGCTCCCTCTGCCCTCGATTATCCTGGGGAACGTTCAATCGCTGAGGAACAAGGTTGATGAGCTTCAGGGTAATGTTCGGTTTCAGAAGAATTTCAGGGACTGCTGTGTTTTGGCCTTCACTGAGACATGGCTCACTGACTGTAAACAGCAGTGGCGAACCGTGTCTATCACAACTGGACCTTCTGTAGACACACACACCCCCAGCCGCCCCCCCCCCTCGGCATTATAATGTCCGTCTTCTCACTGAATTGTCGTCTTGAAAAGGGTACTCGCAACAATTCCACAACAACTTCATCTTCACCTGTTGCACTTGCCATTTCAACGTTAAAAACAATAAAACGGCATGAATTGCTTCGTCGCATTCATCTAGATCCTCTGTCTCGAGCCAGTTAACTACCGGGCCTTCGAGAGTACCCTGGAACCGAGGGAAACTCTGAAAGAATACGCCCATTGGCTACAAATCAATATATGATTGGTTGATCAAACTGTCAGTCCAAACGTCCGCTCTCATTCAGTGCAACGGCCAGGGCATTCTATCAAGGATATAGAATACCTTGGTTGAAGGATATTCTACCCAGAGACCCAGAACAAGATCTGATTGGTTGCTTTCTTTTCTAACACAAAACCACTGAAATGTGTAGTGCATGGTCCGAGAAGGACAAACAAATCAACGTAACACTGTAATATTACAGATCAACAACACAGATATGATTCTCATTTATTCATTTTATTTATATAATTAAATCGATTTTTGTTTGTTTTATCTGAGTGTTCCAGGGTATTCTCTGAATACCTTGAAGGCCCTGACGGTTCACCACTGGTAAACGGGACAACGATCTGTTTATTGACGGTTTTGGAGCTCCCTTTCGTCTGGATCGATAGGCGGAAGTGACAGGAAAAACTCAAGGGGGCGGAGTATGTTTGTACGTAAACAAACAATACTGTAGCTCTGTGACTTGTCAGAGAACGCATTTGCACCCCAGATGTTGAACTTTTATCTGTTTCATTGCGTCCCTTCTACCTGCCCTGTGAGTTTCCCCAAGTTTTTATAACAATAGTGTACATTCTTCCCAGGGCAAATGCCACCTCTGCCGCCAGCACTATCTTTGACTTGGTGCAAAAACTGCAGTCAATTTCGCACCAAACTTTATACTTGGGGATTTTAACCATGTGACCCTTAAAAAGACACTCACTAACTTTTATCAATATGTCTCCTGTCCAACCAGGCGGGATAAAACATTAGCCCTGTGTTATGGGTCAGTAAAGGAAGCCTATAAGTCAGTCCCATTACCCCCACTGGGCTCTGCTGATAATAACTGTGTGCATCTACTGCCCATATACAAAACAGTTTTGAAGCGAGAGAAAACATTGACAAAAGACATAAATGTCTGGACAGAAGAATCTGTAGCCTGTTTGCAGGAATGTTATGACTGCTCTGATTGGGATCTGTTTAAAGAGTCTTGTGGTGCCGACTTGGATGAACTTGTTGATATAACATGCTCATATACAGCCTTTTGTAAAGACATGATTATTCTGTATAAGCAAGTCAGAATATACCCTAATAACAAACCATGGGTGACCAAGGCGGTTAAGTCCAGCATTCAGAAAAAGAAACAAGCTTTTAAACAGGGAAGTGCCTCTGATCTGCATAATGCTAATAGGGAACTTAAAATAGAAATTCTGAAAGGTAAACAGAATTTTAAATCTGAACTTCAAAACAAAATGGCTGCAAACAACCTTGGCTCAGTCTGGAGTAGCATGAAAACCATAACAGGCCTACGGGAAACAAAGAATAGCTGCCATGTGACTCTGAATGGCTTTAATTCAGATGTTGAGTTTGCAAATCGATTTGACACATTTGATTTCAGTAATAATATATCTGAACTGAAGCTTAAACTTGAAGACAATAAGCATTTTAATATAGACCAGAGGGAAGTGGAAAAGGCCTTCCATTTAGTAAAAATAAATAAGAGTCATGGACCTGACAACATCTGCGTTCGTTTACTTAAACTTTGCACAAAATAACTTAGCCCTGTGTTCCACTACATTTTTTATTTGTCTTTAGAGACACAGCATGTGCCAAAGGTTCGGAAGGATGCTGTGGTAGTCCCTGTTCCCAAATCCAGAGGCCCCAAAACTCTTAATGATTTTAGACCCGTTGCACTTACATCAATTCTAATGAAGACATTGGAAAAACTAGTCAGAGCCGAAATCTTAAGGAAGACTGAGCATGCACTCGATCCCATGCAGTTTGCTTACAGGCCACACAGAGGAGTAGAGGATGCCACGGTGACCTTATTTAACTTACTTTTTAAACACTTGGAGGCAAATGGATCTCATGCTAGACTTTTATTTGTTGATTTTTCCACAATTCAACCTCATATTTTAATTGGCAGACTTTTAGAACAATTTGAAATAAGCAATAATCTTATGGGCTGGATTCTGTATTTTTTAACCAATGGGACACAAAGAGTGAGGGTGAATGGGACCTTATCTGATCAAGTCAGCTCCTCCACTGGCTCCCCACAAGGATGTGTCCTTTCGCCACTATTATTTATACTTTACACTAATATGTGTCAAAGTAGGTGGGAAAATAGGACTATTTTAAAGTATGCAGATGACTCTGTAATTGTTAGTAGGCTCCGGGACAATGAGACCAGCCACGGCCCTGTCATTGACGACTTTGTCAGGTGGTGTGAGGAGTCCTATCTACAACTGAACATAAGCAAAACCAAGGACATGATCATTGATTTTAGAATACATCCCCACATACATGAAGTCTTAACAATCCAGAATCAGAAAGTAGAATTTGTGCAATCATACAAATATCTCGGGACAATTATTGACTCAAAAATTGAGCTCTGATCCAAACTGTGAAGCTGTGTGCAAAAGGGGGCACCAGCGTTTGTACTGTCTTAGGAAACTGTCCTATTTTAACATTGACAAAACCATGATAATCATGTTTTATCGAGTCAATTCTGTCTTTTTCACTAATGTCATGGTTTGGTAACCTGACTTTAAAGAGCAGAAACTCTTTGAGTCAGATCGTAAAGTGGTCCAGCAGACTGATTGGTGAGCCACAGCTAAACCTGGAGACACTGTACCTCAAGCAGTTACAGCGGTTATCCAGCTCCATATTAGATGATGACTCCCACCCTCTGCACTCAGAATTCAAGCTTTTTCCTTCGGGCCGGAGGTTAGTCTCCCAAAGAGTAGAATGAAGCGGTATACAAACAGTTTTATCCCAGCAGCTATTGCACAAATTAACACATCATAGGAGTGTCACACAGATGCCTATTTTTATTTAATTATGAATTTTGAATGTCCATGTTTGTACTAGTGTTTTCCTTCTTATAATGTTTTTGAAATATTTTTGAGATTTGGTTGAGCAGGGTATACTTGTACTTTTTACTAGTCCTTTTATTAGAGATGTGTCTGTTGTTTGTGTTTGTTTTTAGTGTCAGGATGGATCCCTTGTCTTTTTCTCTGCAAACAAAGTCTACCTACGGGTACAAATAAATAACCTGAACCTGAAATCGTTCAACGCAGACACACAAGTTTCAATATGGTCATCATCATGGTAGTGACCAAATATTGGGCATGAAAAGTGCAAAAAATTGCCTAAAGTTGAACATAAAATAAAAAATGGCCGACTTCCTGTTGGGTTTACGATATAATAATAATAATAATAATAATAATAATAATAATAGCACCTTTCATTGCTAACAGCAATCCCAAGGTGCTACAGGAGGCATAATAAAAACAAACAAAAATAAACAAAAGTTTAATCAAAAGCTTTTTTAAAAAGAAAGGTTTTTAAGCCTTTCTTGAAGGCGTCAGTGGTCTGTGGAGTCCTCAGGTGGTCTGGGAGGGAATTCCACAGGTGAGGAGCAGCTGCACAGAAAGCCCGATCCCCCATTGTGCGGAGTTTGGTCCTCGGGGGGCGAAGCCGATGGTTGGTTGTGGAGCGGAGGTTGCGTGTAACACAACAATAACACACAATTATCCTTGTTTTTATTTATTTGTTTGATTCTATAATCTCTGGCTTTTTAGCCGTTCCTCAGGAACTGAATTTCAGATTTAAAACCGGAAACAGACGTAGGCCTATAAGGGACATTTCGAGCATCATTGCGATACACATCACAAACCCACTGAGCTGATTACCCAAGATCCTCAGCTAGAAGCTCGGTGATTGGATTGTTTAGCCGCAATGCACGTTGGGATATGGTGTTTATGCGATATGAAATCCGAAAAACATTTTAAAAAAGAAAATAATACTTTATTCCTAGTGTGCTTGCTTTTCTCTTTGAAAGTCATCACATAACGGCATTGTAATACACGGTTCGGCTGCATTGAATATTACACATCTGCCGTAGTTCTTTATTTATAGAGCCCTGATTAGAAGACTTCTAGACAAACTGGAAGAAATGCCGCCGAAACTGAATATGTGACGTGGATCATAAATATATCAGCAATTAAACAACATCTTACATTTCTCTTCACACAATACGTCTCCTTGCAGTATCAACACTAATTCGGCTGACTTTTATATTTGATCCAATTGGTAGATAGTCTGTATTTACACCATAACGGTGCACAGCTGATAGAAAAGGACTTGTAGTTTTTAAAGATATTACTGATTTTCTTTGAATATAAGAATGTAAATACTGAGTTGAGAGTAGTCAGGGGTTTTGGGTGATGGGAGACACATCTATGGAATCAGAATTTCAATAGCTTACCATTAAATGACAGATATACCTTTCTGTCTGTGATGTTTTACAAATCAGATATTAATGTGTAGAAGTAAAACATGAGAAATGATATAGCAATATCCTGTAAAATGATGTGAAAACATGAATAAAACTACACATCTTCAGATGTTATACATACATAAGTGTCCTTAGTATGCGTGTATACCTTCTGTGCACCGCCTAGTGGTTAAAGCCGTTATTGAATTATTTTTGTTGAATAATGTTATTTTTGTTGAATAATGTTATTTTGAAAAATATTAAGAGTACATACTTTCATAGGGGGAAAGTAGAAGGTCAATGATAGAAGTATAGAATATAAAAAAAATCAAGAAGATACTGTCAGTGATCTCTACAATAAAACAGTTTAGTGCCGGATGTACAAAGATATTAATATGAGGATGTGCAAAACAGACAAACTAATTAACCTTTATTTAAACATTAAAGAATACTTTAGGTTAAGGTCTTCTTTTAAATAAGTAAAAAGCTTTTGGGATATCTACACATTAAGCCTGACAAAGTACTTAACGTCTAATATATTGCTTTCCTGCCTATGTTGAAGCACTTATTTTAACTGATATTATACACATTAATTATACTCTTATGTATGTAGATAGTATAAGAAATGTGCAGAATTTGACAGTTTAATGGTGGAGGTATACACACATATTGATAGATGTCTTGTAATGCACTGTTGAGGAAGCTGTGACCCAAGTTTTTCATTCATTGCATAACTTCAACATAGTTCAGGTGTAACTAAAGTCTGCTTTAAGGGTTGTTTATATTTCACATCATTAATCAGAATCTGCAAAGTAACTAAAATAAATGTAGTGGAGTAAAAATACCAGGTTAACCTCTGAATTGTAGTGGAGTAGAATTACAAAGTAACAATGAGCTGTCATGTGGGTATATATTAATGCTGCCCATTATGGACACAAGCGATTTTCACCCATTTATTAATTATATGTTTTAAATTTGTACACACCAATGTGTTTCCTATGCCTAAACCTCCAGGGATGTACACAGTTTAATACTGGCAACTTCTAATTGTGGGAAAAACGAAAACGTCTTTTAAAACTACAATTCCCAGTAGAGACCGCTATAGAACATGTTGCGAAAGCCATGTGCGAAACACAATAGCCAGCATGTGTAGTTCTGGGGGGCGTTCGAGTCCAGCTTTCGATGGTCTGCCGTGGTTTCGTTCCATTTCAAAGAGCTGTTTGACGCTCGGCGTAACCTTGGCGCACTGCCACTCCAACATCCAATCCCAGAGCTTGAAGATGAATCACGGGGTTTGTCAAGCAACGGGACTGTAGTCCCAAACGATAGCTGAGGATTATGGGTAGTGTAGTGTCTTCGGCCATCCTAAACTCTGAAATGTTTTTCGGATATCATATCGCATTAACACCATATCCCAAAGTGCATTGCGGCTAAGGATCTTGGGTAATCAGTTCAGTGGGTTGTGGTTGTCGTGTGTATCGCAATGATTCTCGAAATGTCCCTTATAGGCCTACGTCTGTTTCCGGTGACTTTATTTACGGCTAAAAAGCAAAAAGCCCAAGATTATAGAATTAAACGAATAAATAAAAACAAGGATAATTGTGTGTTATTGTTGAGTAAATAACAGTGTGTTATTTAGAAAAGAATAACAAATTAGAAGGAAAAAAAGATTTAAAAAAATACAGATTTCATTATTCTGAAGCTCTGAGCCCATTTCTTTTCCTCACAGACGGCAAAAAAAGTCCGACATTATACGATTTAAAATAAAAACAATAATCGTGGCTTGGTATTGAGTAATTAGTAAGAACATGTTTTTATGAACCACACAGCTTCCGGTCTACCAAGACCCGACCGGACAAAAACAAGTGGTGCAGGCAAGAAACGTGGCGTATAATATGCACGCAAAACTCGGCCTCAGATCTCAATGGGAATGGTTAGCGTATCATATGCACGCAAAATCGGACTTCTGCGTATCTATTGCACGCATTTCCAATGTGTAAAGTTGTGTCATTTGTACGCAGACTGAAGAGAGTGGGTTGGGACAGACACAGGGCAAGGGGTGGCAACTTTTGTCCTGAAGACAAAGTTATTGCACTGCTCTTCTGTAGTGTCGATGTGTGAGGGAGTTTGTGGCCTAAGGAGATGATCCTCAAACTCTAAGAGGCCTTTTTGTGCGTCTCACCATGCTTAACATGCCTACCAAATTCCCAACTTGTAGGTGAAAGCAAAACTAGGAGCTGATTGTTAGATATTTATTACTTCAGCAAACAGTTGCCAATTTAGAAATGCAGCAGACATGGAGCAACATTAGCAGTCATTTGGAATCGTGTTTCTGGCCCCTGGTGAATGTAAGTCCAATAATGACCCTGTTTTTATCTGGCTCTTTAAATGCTTAATGTTGTACCAGCTGGCCGCTAACTTTCTCAGTCTGCTGTCGGAAGATGTGCAGTTCAGTCTGTAAATAGGAGATTTATTTTTTTCCTAAGAAAACGAGCAAGGTTGATGCAAGCAGTTAGCACGAACCAAAACAGTGATTCTGCAAACCAGAAAAAACAAAACAATGAGCTAAAACTCCCCAAGGAGATATACAAAGATACTTCGTTTTTATATCAGCTTGTTTGAGAAAAATAAATTATAGCAGGACACGGGCCCTTATATTATACAAAAGCTAAAGTTAATCACACAAAATATGTCTATAGAGCCATTCAGGGTGCAGAGTAATGAGTAGTGGTCTTTGTTTATGGTGAAAGCAGGAAATAGCCTCCAGTTGAGGACCCCAGCCTCGCTGTCCCCTGAGGAAACGGGGCACAGGGAGGGGCGATGGAGCTGGAGCCTGGGTGTCCATCGAGGGAAAGTCGTTCTGCTCTCCTGGGCATTTTGCATGCTCTAATATTAATTGCTATTGGAAATGCTTGATTTGATTAATGGGGAGTCCCAGCGGGGGAGCGTCTCTCTCTCTCTGCAGCTGAAGAGGAGGGAGTGGCCTCCTAACCTTGTTACGTTGAAAGGCAACTGCTACTGAGTCAATAATTCCCACAGCACACATCAGTTCATTCTCTTGAGTGTGTTTACACATCTCTACATATTGGTTTTTCACAGATCGGTGACACAATAGTTGCTGCAAATGAAAGAGTCATAGAAAAAGCTTTTACACGTTTTCTTTTTGGGAAAACATACAAGCACAAACACTCCGGCATACACGTGTTGAATACATTATTGCATGCACTGAATACCATCAGAAATTTGTATTGGATTAAAATATTGAAGCCCCTGCACAGACGCACAACACATTTAGCATTCAGACAAGGCTAAGGAATTGATCACAGCGTTTGATATGGAAATGCAGCATAAGCACACTGTACCGCTGTGCTTTTGCATTCTGCTAATCACTCCTTGATTCATAGCAGAGGTTTTTCTGTACATGTTTTCCTTTTGGTATGCACCAGACAATTCGAAAGGATCTTTTGTTTTGACTGCAAAGGGCGTATTTGTCTGTTGGCCTTAGCATAAAAAAGGACTGACAATAAAATATAGCCTACAGGAACAGTTGCTCATGACTAAGAATGAGGAGGAAACACCGCAACATGCATTACCACTGGCTGATTTACATGGCTGTGCATCTGTGCAGAAACAAGTGTCAGGATTCGGGAAAGGGTAGAACCCAAATGCAGTTTAAAAAGGGAAGAAGCGTGTTTCAAAGGGTAACAAAAAGTGAGCTTTATCTCACCAAAGACGATGACAAAAGAAAACAAGGAACAAACTTAACATTACCAAATCAGGGGAGCACGAGTAAGGAATCCAGGACCAAAAACTTCAGGGACAAACATGGAGCGTGACGTGAAAGGAAAGACAATGAACCGACATGGAGCACAGGGGAAGACAAGACTAAATACACAGAAGGGTAATCACAGGACAAGACACAGCTGGGCAGGGGAGGCAGAAACACAAGGGCAACAGGTGAACACAATCAGACAATCAGACACAGGAGGGAAAACACAGGAAGGAAGACAAGACACAGGGAGAACAGAGTTTCAAAATAAAACCATGACAAGACAGACAAAACTAAAATTGTGACAACAAGAATATACTGCTCTGTTCACGTGCTTTAGTGCGACTCACGGGATTATTTGAGGCCAAACATTTTGAACTACAATAAACAAACTCCTCCTAAGGAGGACTTATTATGCTAATTTTCAGGTTCATATTTGTATTTTGTGCCTCTACTGTGACATGTTTCCATGCTTTAATGTTCAAAAAGCTCTTAATTGTTCTCATACTGCCTGTACTGCTGCACCTATTTTCACCCTCTGTCTGAAACCAGAGCCCAGTCTGCTCTGATTGGTTAGCTGGCCAGCTCTGTTGTGATTGGTCTTAAATCCTAAAAACTTAGATCTTATATTTAAAACTAAGGTTATTACTACTTCTCATTCTTCTAAATCTATTCTCTCTCTACTTCTCATACTCTCTACTTCTGTAATCTATTTATTCTATTTTCTCTTTATCCAAACCTTTCCCCTCTCTGACCTCTCAAGGTTTATTAGAGGGTAATAGGTTGCAAAGAGGCCTATTCCGGCCGGGGAGTGTTTCGACCTAGTCACAGCGTACCTCCTTACCTCTCACCAATTCCAATTAAGGTTCCAGTAGGGACCTTTCTCCCTGCGTGTGCCTCTCCACCTCTGTTTCTTACTTCTTACCTACTACTCTTTTCCCTCAATCTATCCTAAGGGAGTGCATGTACGTAGATACGTTGTGCCTCTCCACCTCTGTTCCTTACTTCTTCTCAACCTATCCTAAGGGAGTGCATGTACGTAGACACGTTGTGCCTCTCCACCTCTGTTCCTTACTTCTTACTTGCTACCCTTTTCTCTCAACCTATCCTAAGGGAGTGCATGTACGTAGACACGTTGTGCCTCTCCACCTCTGTTCCTTACTTCTTAGTTGCTACCCTTTCCTCAACCTATCCTAAGGGAGTGCATGTACGTAGACACGTTAGTTTAGCTGCTATAGGCTTGGACTGTCGGGGGACACCTTACTTCTTCCTTCTGTCTGTCTGTACCTGTGTACTCTCATGTTCCGATTAACCCAGCTTCCCCCAAATTTCTTTTTTTGTGTCTATATCTACGCCGGGATCCTGAGTCGAGGCTGATCCTGTTGCTGTGGTCCTGTGTCCTGGATCCTCTATCCTGAGTTCTGGATTTAAGTCCTGGACTTCGAGTCGTGGCTGAACCTGTCTCTGCGGTCCTTCCTGACTCTCATCATACTACTTCCCTGATGGCTCCCACAGGATTGTTGACTTCCTCGTGGATTCATCTACTTATCATAGACACATGCATTTCCAAACATTTGGTCTACCTACGCTGTAAAATGTATTATCTCTTCGATTTACACACGGCATCTATTGCACGTCTGTCCGTCCTGGGAGAGGGATCCCTCCTCTGTTGCTCTCCCTGAGGTTTCTCCCATTTTCCCCTTTAAACTGTGGGTTTTTCTCTGGAAGTTTTTCCTTGTACGATGTGAGGGTCTAAGGACAGAGGGTGTCGTATTGTCATACTGATATTCTGTACAAACTGTGAAGTCCACTGAGACAAATGTAACATTTGTGATATTGGGCTATATAAATAAACATTGATTGATGATTGACATTGATTGACATTGATTGGTCAACCACTTGTAGATGTCCAGGAAAAGGGAAACATGATTGTCTCAAGATCATCTTCCACACAAGCCATTGCCATGGCAATTGTATGAAATCATATTGAACTTTATTCAAATAGAACTTTTAAAACACCAAAGGTAACACAAATTGCTTTAAAAACGACCTCCTAGGTAATAATAGTTACACATAACATCCGGATAGATAATATTACTTGAAACTAATAGAAGACTATAAAGACAGAACTGAGTAAAGCAATACATATTTTTTTTAAATAAAAGAGAACCCTCTTTGTCGCCCTCAGGTCGTCTGGGAGGCTCAATTGTCGTCTTTTTATAATCAGAGAGATCGGCACAAAGTGACAATATTATTTGACCTTTTCAGAGTCAAAAACAAACTATCTCTAACATTCTGTCTGGATCAAAAAAAAAGTTTATGTAGAACCATTCATTTTGCAAACATTCTCTTTGTTCATCTGAGATTGTGACCGCCGCCCAACATTAGCATACAGTAGCCAGCAGCATTCCCGCCGGCTTATCTAAATGGTCGTACTCAAATGAAACTCGCACAGTTAAATCTAGAGCTCATTGGACTTACTTGTCAGATTTATGGACTGCACAGAACACCAGCTGATTAATTTATAATTCCTCTGAGGCTTAACATACAAACACAAGCGCAAAATCCCTCAGTCTTTAATTTGATACACTTAAGTCAGCCCCGTTTGTTTTCCATGTGGACGTGTTCGGTGATGCAAACAATGCAAATACCTTCTGAGACAGTGTTTCATTAAAGTCCCCATCAGAGGTGCAGACAGTCTTATCTGGGTCTGTGAGCGAGCTCTGAAGTTGAGGATATTATCTCTGACATATTTGTGAGGGCCACTGTTACACAGGCACAGTGGATGGCTAACAGCAGCCGCAGAATTACATTATTCTGACACTGACCCTGTAAAGAGACTAACAGATTTTCGTAACAAATGCCTTTACTCAAGAGCAATGGTATCAAGTAACTAAGTACATTTACTCAAGAACTGTACCTAACTACAATTTTCGATGTTATGCTGCTTTGTAATTCTACTCCACTACAATTTAGAGGTCAATCGTGTACATTTACTCCACTACATTTATGTAGTACATTTAGTTATTTTACAGATATAGATTAATGATGAAAAATAGGATAACACTTAAATAAGACTTTAGTTACACCTGGATTAAAATCACATGCTTTCCAGCAACAAATTAAGTAATTAAAATGAGTTCCACCTTTACAAACTAGATGAACACATTATTAAATCAATCATTGTAATCAAAATATATGACTTTGTACTTTTACTTGACGATATGACTGTATACATTTTACTCAAATTCAAGGACATGAAACATTTTATGCCTTGGATCCTCCTTTACCGCTCCAAAACAGCTGCAACCTGCAGACGGCTGTGGAGCTGGGGAGGAGCATTGATACGCCAGCCTGCACTCAAAGGCCCAATTCCAAACCACACCCTACCCACTCCGTCTGTAGTGACACTCAGGCTGCAGTCGAATAGTCAGTTTAGCTTAGGAACCTTCCTAACGGAGTGAAATGACCCGGAAGTACCTCAGTGGCAGCCATGATAAGAGCCGTCCGAATTCTCTAGAATCTAGAGAATTCGAACGGCTCTTATCTCAGATCTTCTCTCGGATCTTCTCTTATCATCTAGAGTCTAGATCAGGGGTTCCCAACCTTTTTCACCCAGAGCCCCCCCAAATTACTCCTGTTGGAATTTGCGCCCCCCCCCCAGACTTTGAAACTTCAATTACCGCTGTTGCCTTGTCGGTTGCCCCCCCCACACACACACACACAACAGACAAGGCAACAGCGTTAATTAGAGTTTCAAAGTCTCAAAATGCTACAACTACTGTCACAAACTGGATGAATGTGAAGTATTTCGTTAAAGGGGATGAAAGCGTAATTAAGGAGCACTATTGGAGTGACTTTGATGGGTATTGGACTCGGGATTAATTCATTTGGATGCCCGCTGTATGAATAAATTAAAGGACGGCACAAGTGGAAACAATTCGCAAAGGGTTGTAACTGTTTAAAACAAATGCTCAAAGTAAGCCGAATTTTGCCGATGTGTTTATGTGGATTCAAAAGTCGTAAATAATCTACAAAATGGAGGATACCGATCTGATCGGAGCAACTGTGACAAATAATCCAACTGAAACCGACACCTTACGCGCAGAAGAAACATTTCTATTAAAGAAAAAATTATACATTTCTGTCTTTTTATGCCTTTATTAAATACTAACTTGCAATTGTATGCATCATATTCATTTCAAATTTAGAAGAACAGGACACTTATAATAATAATAATAATAATAATAGACTATGCCTAATAAAAAGAATGGTAATATGGTGGCATAGGCCTGTATAAAACAAAAATAAAAAACTGGCATATTAAGCAGGTAAATCAAATGCTTATCTGACATGGAACAGGTAGCAGAGAGAAGACGAGGTTGAAGTAGGTTCATTAATGTGAACCTTGGGCTTGCATGCCCGCAGCCAGGGATGGAATGTCTGGTGTAATGTGAGTGACAGTTAGTCTAAAGTCGTCGTGAACGTCCAGTGTGTTGCGTGCTTTTGTTTTGGTGGCAACAAGTGCGCTGAAGGCTGTTTCTGAGAGATATGTCGTACTGAATGAGAGTATAATCCTGGTCGTGGGCGTGGCATGCAGTGTGAGCTTTGGAGCGAGGCTTGGTCCTTTGACAATCCAAAACTTTTTGAATCCTTTTTCCTGGAAGTATTTCTTTGACAGAGAGTCAGCTTGGATGTCGGTGAGCTCATCTTCGCAATCCAGGTATTCCACATCCTCAACTTTGGCAATAAAGGGATCTAAAACCCACAATTCCTTGGAGACGTACTTGTCTATGTCAGCAACCGTGATTTCATTTCCTTTTGCAGTGCGTTCATATGGCGGATGAACTTGCGACGTACAGACACAGGCACAGTTTCAGGATTGTTTCGGGATTGTTTCAGCAGTAGTGGAAACTCTTGCAGCTCCCCCCTCTCCATTTTTCCGACCCTGTACTCCAGTTTGCGCACAAACGCATCGAGCGCCTCTTTACATTGGATTATGTTGGAGTCCACGCCTTGTTCGTTTCATTGTAGAGACTGAAGATGTCGGCCAGGTATGCTGTTTTAATCCAGAATGACTCAGTCACTTGCTCTGACAGTGCGCGGTTACTCTTCTATTTTGTCTTTCAGTTCTACAAAGCGTGCCAGCACTCGGCCGCGTGAGAGCCAGCGCACCTCGGTGTGCAGGAGGAGGGTTTGGTGCGCTTCATCTTCGCACAAGTCTGCGAATAGATGCTTGTTGGTGGGGCGACCTTTGATGAAATTGACTATTTTAACAACAGTTGAGAGTGTTTCGCTGAGGTCTTCTGACAGGTTCTTGCTGGCCAGCGCCTGGCGATGTATCATACAGTGAAATATTGTGCAGTGTGGGGCCTTTTCTTTCAAGCGACTGTTAAATCCCTTGTTTTTCCCCATCATTGAGGCAGCTCCGTCTGTACAACATGCAACTAAATTCTCATAGGAAAGATTGTGGGATGAGAGGTAAGAATCCACTGCAGTAAAAATGTCCTCACCCCGGGTGGTAGTGGTAAGGTTGACTGACATAAGAATGTCCTGCTTCAAATCTTCAGCATCGATATATTGCACATAAACGATGAGCACAGCCTCGTCTGCTAGTTGTAGTTGTATGGCAAATGGCCCCTTTCCAAGCTTTTCGAGCAGCTGCAGCTCGCAGTTACTTGCCATCTTGTCAATTCTGTCTTTCACCGTATTGTTTGACAGTGGTACAGTTTTTAGCTTCTCCGCCACCTGGCCGCACAGTTTCTCAACCATTTTAATGAAAGCTGGCTTAATGAGCTGCTCGCCAATGTTGTGCGGTTTCTTTGCCTTTGCTATTAAAAGTGCACATTCAAAAGAGGCCTCGGTGGCCTTCTGTACATTGCTGGCAGCCCTAACAAACGCTGTTCTGATATCCATTGGCTTGTTTGCTTTTGCAAGCTATTGTTTCTTTATGAAAAAGTCCCGATCACGCCCGACCGTTTCTGGGTGCATGGTCTGTTGGTGTCTCATCATTTTGCTGGGTTTCATGCTGTCGTTGGCTAGCTTCTCTCTGCATCACACACTCTAGGCGGGTTTTGTCCGTTCCCTCCATGAAACCTAAGTTAAGATAGCTCTCTAGGTAGGTCCTCATTTTCTTTTGATTGCAGATGAGCTGTCATCTCCTTTACGTTTTCCTAGGCTCCGCCTCTCGTCACTCCACTCTGCAACACTGATGCGGCGGGGGGGAAGAGAGAGAGAGAGCCTCAGTGGCGCGGACACAGACACTCAACAACAATAACACTGCACAGACAAACAGCTGGGTTTGCCGGGTGACTTCCCTTTACTTAGCTGTTTTCGAGCGTTGTATCGAGTTCAGTGGTCTCCCCCAGTCCGATTGCTCCAAGCGTCTCCGCTGTCTTTCCTCTGCTCTGCTTCCTGGTTTCTGCTTTCCGCTTTCCTTTCTCTTCCTTCGTTTTCTCGTTCGTCCTTTTCCTTGAACCTCTTCCTTTTTTTTCCCTCCTGGTCAGCTGTGTCTGATTGCTTAAAAACAAAATACCGTTCACTATCGGCCAATCATGCGCCATGGGGGGGTTTGTCCAGTCAGACGCAGCCGGTTTCAATAATGCCAATCCCAAGAAATAAAAAAACAAGATTCACAGGTAAAATCATGCAATAATCACTCCGTTAAAAACCACACAGCACAAGTGAAAAACCATGCAATGATCCTTATAAAAACACACCTTAGAAGTCAATAAAATGTATAGAAGATAGTGGCGAACCGTCAGGGCCTTCAAGGTATTCAGAGAATACCCTGGAACACTCAGATAAAACAAACAAAAAATCGATTTAATTATATAAATAAAATGTAATAAAATGTATATAAAATGAATAAATGAGAATCGTATCTGTGTTGTTGATCTGTAATATTACAGTATTACGTTGATTTGTTTGTCCTTCTCGGACCATGTACTACACATTTCAGTGGTTTTGTGTTAGAAAAGAAAGCAACCAATCAGATCTTGTTCTGGGTCTCAGGGTAGAATATCCTTCAACCAAGGTATTCTATATCCTTGATCGAATGCCCTGGCCGTTGCACTGAATGAGAGCGTACATTTGGACTGACAGTTTGATCAACCAATCATATATTGATTTGTAGCCAATGGGCGTATTCTTTCAGAGTTTCCCTCGGTTCCAGGGTACTCTCGAAGGCCCGGTAGTTAACTGGCTCGAGACAGAGGATCTAGATCAGGGGTCTCCAACAAGTCGATCGCGAGCTACAGGTAGCTCGCGGGCAGCTTTTCAGTAGCTCGCCGCTCGATTATCGATTATAGCGTAGTAACGTTGCTTCTTGATTTTTCGGCCGCGGCTGGACAATAACGTTTTTTTTTATTTAGAATTGTTTCTGTCACACGAATATAAAATTGGTCCGTGACGCAGAGATCAAGGAACAGATGTGACAGCGGCACAGCAACCACACATGGAGCAGTCTGCTTTATCCACCAACACCAGCAACACCAGTCCAGAACCAACAGCAGAATGACCCGCTCTGAATCAGTCCGCGTCGCTGCGGCTCAGAGACACCCAGCAGGGATTTGTGTTTTTGAAAAACTCTCGTTATCGTCATTTCAGGTTTTTGGTGGATTTAATCAAGTCTTGGATTGCAGAGTATGAATGTCCTCTTGCTATTTTCAGTTGATAAATACGTGTGTAAAGTTTGTGAAGGCAGGAGGAAAGCTTCCGCGATCACCGTCTCCTCTGTTCCTCCAAACCCCGCCCCCTCCTGAAAAATAACTACTAATAAGAGTGACAGGCTGATAGTAACCTGATAGAAACGTTATTATTCACTTAATCACTGATTGAGATATGATGAAGCTAACTTAATCTCATACATTCATGGGATTTATGCAACAGTAAGACAGAGAATGTAAGTGTGCACCCACATGCACTATTTTTGTTTGTATAATGCTGTTGTAAATACTCCTGTTGTCTGCTGTGTTCAGACTCAAGTCATGTTTGTGATGCCACAATCAGGACATTCAGTGTCCTTTTTTTAACAGAAGACCATTGCTAGAAGCTGCAGCTAGACTACAGAAGCATTCGTTTTTTGTTTTTGAGGATGGAACAATTTCACACACAGATATAGGGAGGCTAGACCTATACAATTTATTTATTATGGTTTATAATTTAATGTCAAGACGAAGAAGAAGAAAAAGATGGCTGCACTGTTCAGTGTCAATCCTGTGGAGATGGAGGTTATAAATCTCCAAAATCATGTTCAGCTTAAGTCTCAGCAAAACTCACAACATTTCTGGAGCCTTGTAGATCCAGAAAACTATAAGAACATTCACCAAGCAGTACTGAAAATGTCTGCTTTATTTGGCTCTACAGACCTTTGTGAAGCAGCTTTTTCTGACATGAATGTCATGAAATTGGACCTTGATGTGAAGTTAAGATTTTTGATAAGCTTTAGGTATCGCAATTTTACACGTGTACAAAAGTAGCTTAATTCAACTGATGAGTGCTATGTGAATAAATGTAAGCGATGCGATGCAAGTAGCTCTTGGCCATTTGTTCAAAGTAGCTCTCAGATGGAGAAAGGTTGGAGACCCCTGATCTAGATGAATGCGACGAAGCAATTCATGCCGTTTTATTGTTTTTAACGTTGAAATGGCAAGTGCAACAGGTGAAGAGGAAGTTGTTGCGGAATTGTTGTGAGTACCCTTTTCAAGACGACAATTCAGTGAAAAGACGGACATTATAACGCCGGAGGGGGGGGGCGGCGGCGGGGGTGTGTGTCTACAGAAGGTCCAGTTGTGATAGACATGGTTCTCCACTGGAAGATATATATGTTGATTAAAACCAACCTTGAATAAATAATTAAAACATGCACATTTTGGGATTTCAGGCCAATAGAACACTGCCACTCCGACAGTAACTTGCCAAAGTGCTTTGTTTTGAACGTTCAACACTATAATAATCAAAAGGAGAAATATGAACGTTACTTTTTTACTGAAATGATCAAATAAAGTCAACATTTCATAGTGTTTATTGAGCTGTGTGGGGTTTCTTAAACTTTTAAAAGATGTTTTAATGGTGATATACACAGTGATAGATGTTAAGGACTAACGTTTATAATAAATACATTTGTATTTATTTTAAGATCTTTTCATACAATCACACGTATTGAGATTCATGTGGATTAATACGTGAGGACCGGAGGGTGACAAGCATAAGTTTCACTTTCCTTTTTTATTTAAATTCCAACCTTGGTCATGAAAAATATTTGTTTCTCTGTTGTCCACGTTCACAAAGCATAAAACAACACCATAAGAGTACGGTGCAAAGTATATAGATGCGTCCGTCGTTATTATTATACATCCATGTAGTCCGCTGTAAAAAACTGTAGTTTCCCCACAGCAGCAGTCTCTTCTCCTAAATCCTTTTGAATTATCCTATCCACTATCCCTTAACCCTATGATGTTTCACACAGAGGTCAAGGAATGGGGGATAGGAATAGACGATAGGAGCTGATTTTTGGACAATTTGACTGCAGCCTCAGGGTGTAAATACAGCAGCAAGCTTTGGGACAAACTCCCCTCGCTCCAGCTGAAACAGGAAATGCAGTAACAATGGTTTGAAATCAGCATCCCTAGGACAAAAATCATAAATAATAACTCAAATAAAACTTCAGTGGCATTTCATTTTTGTAAACCTCTTTTTGTTTTTTAATCTGATGTTTATTAAGCTGCTGGTTAACAGTCCCTGTAACTATCCACAGCTGTTTATAATTAAATGAAAACTTTTACAGTTTTCTAGACAAGACACAGGTATATGATCCTAAGTTAAAACATAATACGAGGTCAATTTGATGGAAACTTCTGAAGCAATGGAGACAGGACTCAGAGAGACACGGAGAGCAGGAACTTTGATGGCAAACACCGATGGTTTATTTGAAGCTTCGGCCGGAGAATTCACAAGAGGTGACACAGCAGTTGCCAAACCAATTCTGACGATCTCTACCCCAGACCCCTGTATTTAGCTAGTTCTGAGAGAATAATCAACATTGTGCATAACAAGATAAAACCATAACACCTCTATCAGCTGACGCCAACAGGCAGGAACAGGGAGACAAAACACTAAGAGCACAGCAGCCCGAGGTGCAGGCCTGTGCTCAGTGAGGTCAGTACACACTGATAAACTGGGTTGAAGTTATGGGCCCAGGAAAATATTTCCCCAACAGTAACCATGAAGTTCTTAACATCTATATGTTGATAATAAATGTTTATCTTGTTCTGAAGTTTATCTGTAAATGTTTCCACGGAACTCTTTGTAAACAGCGTGTTTCATGACGGACACACAGCGTTGTCGTCAGGTCAGGTCGTGCAGCAGGTGAAGTCAGGTGATGCAGACTCTCTGTTGGAGGGCTTGAGAACCCACTACCCCTCGCTTCCCCTCATTGCATTTAACAAATTGGGATGTCTTTCAGCCTGGCGTGAGTCAATCGATTTCTGGTTCAAGTTATCGAGAAAAGAGAGGGACATTGGGAGACTTGTCTTTAGGGTGACTTACAAAATCTGTCCAGGGACTACAGATGAAAAATAGACTCTTGGCTTACTGGCACATTTACAGAAATGTTGATTAATGTGCACTGTCCCTGTTAAAATTAATGAATACAAAAATAAAAGGGAAACACACAAAGGCAGGAAGGGAAACACACCAAGGCAGGAAGTTATCTGAAACGAGAGCGGGAGGTTACTACAAAATAAAACAGGAAGTCACGAGTCAAGGCACAGGACAAGACTTGAACTAAATTAATTAACTTAACATAAATACCTGGACACCACACAATATAGAAGTGATGTTACCTGATCTCTTCCTATACTTTTGGATTCCCTCAATATCAAATTCAATGCAAATAAAGAAATATAAATATCAATAAGATGCCTTTTACTAACTAACGTGTTTGTGTAAGACAACAGAACAATTTGACCTCAGGAGTAAGAGTAGAAACCAATAAAATGTGTATTTAGTGGAACATATACAACCAAATACAGAGAATTATTTGGAATCCTTAAACAATCCTACTTGCTGAAGTGTCACTAAGGTCCCTGAAAGGCAATTTGTCTTTGATTTCAAAACTTTTCTGTGATTGTTCAGTCATCTGCTGCTTGGAAATACATATTTTGTTAATTTAAAATGGATTTGAAAGGATTATTAATTAATTGGACTCAAGTAAAAGGGAAACAATGTTACCAGAAAAAAACAACAACAAAGAGACACAGTCTCCTTATTATTACAAATGAAACTCTTCTCTCCATGGCCATATCGTGATAAACTAACACTACTTTTTAACTTACTCTTAAAACATTCCACATTATTAGGAAAGCTGCTAATAGTATATACTCATGACATACTGTTGCATTTTTGTGAATGTCATTTCACATGAAATATCTTAAGCACATGATTTACAGCTTAATGTTTAGGTAATAGTCCTATGGTTGGCTTTCTTTAATCTTTTAAATCTGTTTTGGTTAACCAGTAGTCTGTTCATAGCCTTTCTGATCATGTGACTGCTCGAGTTTCTTTGAAAAAACTACAAAAATAAGAACAAGGTTTTAGTATTATGGACCTTTTCAGCAACCGCAAAATGTTTACATCAACACAGGTGATGACGTCTGCAAAATGACTCAGTAATGTATGTATCAGGGGAACACTTCTAAAGTTAGCTAAAATTAGCTATCAAACCAAGTGAAGTTGTAGCCATTGAGCAGGACTGTGTTTGCTTAGAATAATTGTTCCATTTGAGAAAGTTGGTTCTGCTTCTGAAGTACCTAAGTATATTTACTCAATAAATGCACTTAAGTACCATTTTGAGATACTTGTACTTTACTTGAGTATTTCCATGTAATGCTTCTTTGTACTTCTACTCCACCCCAATTCAGAGGTTAATCGGATACTTTTACTCCACTGCATTTATTTAATAACTTTAGTTACTTTACAGATTCTGATTAATTATGTGAAATATATCAAGTGTTAAATCAGACTTTAGTTCCACCTGGAGTAAATTCACAAGCTACCCTGCAGTATACAAAGTCATTAAAACTAGCTGTACCTTTAACAGCTTTGATAACACTTTAATGATCAATCATTATAAAACATATATATATATATTATTCTGAAATGCACCAATCTGCAGAATGAGATCATTTACTTTTGGTATGTATATTTTGATGCTAATACTTTTGTACTTCTACCCGAGTAACATTTTGAATGCAGGACTTTTACTTTTACACTCTGGTACTTCTACTTTTACTCAAGTACAAGAGTTGAGTCCTTCTCCCACCTATATATTACATATACACACAAGTGTATTTATAGTTCTATAGTATATTGTATGTATACTACTGTCTATATAATACTATTATCTATATTTCCACTAACTCTTAGATAAGATAAGATGGACCTTTATTCATCTCTTCAGGGAAATTCAGGTGTTAAAGCAGCATCAGAATAAAAGAGAAAAACGTACAGATAAGAATCTCTCCAAGGATAATAAGAATACAAATAATAGCATACATGTAAGTTACAGTATAAATAGAAATAACAGCAATAACAAAAATGTAAAACACTGCTCAGCTGAATGTACATATACATATATGTGAAGATAGTTAAACAGTATAGTGTATTCAATATTAAGGCTAATTTTAATAGTGTTTATACCTACACAGTTCATACTGTATAGATATGCTTTAAAAAGCTGTTGAATGAATATACTTATATTATTATAATACATTAACATTACGCAGCACTTCTCGTTAGTTGGGACTGCATTTTGTTGATCTAGTCATTTTACTCTTCGCAATGACGATCAAGTTGAATCTAATGATGTTATTAGGACAAATACATTTCATCAGTCTTGTGTTTACAGAGTCAATGTTTCAGCATCTATTTGTTCAGTTTTAGATAGTGTCCCCTTTAATAACCCTATACACTGTCAGTAGTTTATAAGTTTTAACAGGCAATCCAAACTAAAATGCACAGTACGTCATATTTCTGAGTCCCTGTCACACGTTATATAACGTTGTGAAGCTTTAAAAATGACTTCCTCCAGTCTCACAGTTTCACCTGCATCAGCCAAAGCTTCAGACATGGCATGCAGAGATTTGACAAGCAGTACACTTTTCCCTCAACAGGGGGAGATGTGGCTCTGTCATTTTGGGCTCAGTTCCGAGTCAGAGAGAGGTGCTCCTTGTCGACAGTGACGGGTGCCATCCTGCCACACGACCCGCAGGCTGCTTATGTGGTTTGAACTTTCAGTTTTTATGTTATTTAATAGGATTTTCATAGCAATGTGTCACTACCTGCAGGTTTTCACTTCCACTGACGGAGTGCAAACGTATGCTGGGAGCTGGCAGGGAGTTCATCATGGTTGTCTTAACATGGAAAACCTGATTCTGCATGGACTGTCAAAGCTTAGGCCGAGTGAAACAGCAGGAATGACCTTCACGTTGATAAAAAGGTTTGCTCTAAGGTGGCCAGCAATATCCTGAGTGAACATGTCATACTTGGTGACAGTTCAAAGTGAAGCAACAAGGATATTTATTTGCTATAGCTGTTATCATATTAACTGAATATGCTTGCGATGCCCACACAGATCATGTTCTTAGAAAATATTTTTTGTAAGTTCACCATGACCCGACAGGACTCACATCTATCTAAGAGGGATACCAAAGAACCAGGTGGCCATTTCATATGATATCTAGCCAAGTGACTTATTTTATATCTCTATCTTGTCCAAATGTACGCCTCAGTAGCACTTTTACTCCAATAAGGAAGCTTCTAAAGCTGATTGAGAGACTTGTACGGACTGAGGTTACATTTAGCTAATCTTATGGCTAACCATTTGGTCTTTGCACTCCTCATTCCTTCTTGTTTGACTTCAAAAAGAAACAAAGGCACATTATTATACCAATTGGTGAACACATTTACTTACACCAGAAACTTTTTTTTTCGTCAAATATTCAGTCTGTCAGGGTTATAGCAGGAGTTTGGACCCAAACCCAGGAAAAAAAGAGTAGGGCAGGTGTGTATAACAATGAGCAAGCTTGTATTTTACAAAAGTTGATTGTACAGACCAGAGAGGGCACAAGAAATGTAGTAAAAACACTGGGAATCAGGCAGGGACACAATAACAGTGAACATTAGGAACCAGAAGGAAACAAAGCCAACAAATTGACAGAGCACACAAGGGAAGAGAGGCACATGCAGTATACAGGACTAATCAAAGAAAAGACACAGCTGGGGAGGGAAGGCAAAAACACAAGGGTAGCAGGGGAAAATAATCACAAAATCAAACAGGCGGGAGAACACAAAGACACTTTTTCAAAATAATAAACTTAAACTTGAAACCCACAAACCAAGTTCATGACACCATCCCCGCTGTTTGAAAAGGTAGCCACAAAATATTTATAGCTTGTTCATAGAAACTTGTTGAAAAGTATTGGACCATAGGTGAAAAGATAGGAGAGCAGAAGATTGGCATAGTCAATGCACATAATGTAGTTGGCAGAGGTGGGAAGTAGTGGACTACAAATACTTTGTTACTGTACTTAAGTACATTTTTCTGGTATCAGTACTTTACTCCACTACTTCTTTTTCTGAACTTTTTACTTTTACTTCTTACATTTTTAACACAAATACCTGTATTTTCTACTTCTTACATTTTCAAAACAGGCTTGTTACTTTAGTTTTAATCTCTGTTTGGTGGCGTGATCATTATTATTTAGAGTCATTGCATTCCTATTGATTTTAACACGATCCGTGTATCCATCATTTCCTGGTCTTCTCTAAAGAAGAGGGACCGACCAATGAAAACGTTGTAATTTTGCCGTTGTTCAGCATCGAAACATTCATTAGCTAACAATGACATTATTGTTCTATTAATATAAAGGGAGGTCAGGTACTCTTTAAAACAGATGGTAGTTATGGGTACTTTTTACTTAAGTACATTTCAAAGCCCATACTTCTTTACTTTTACTTGAGTAAAGAAGTTTAGTCAGTACTTCTACTTTTACCAGAGTATTTTTAAACACGAGTATCTGTACTTCTACTTGAGTAAAGGATGTGTGTACTTTTGCCATCTCTGCTAGTTGGTTAGCAAAGTTCTCCGTAACTGTTTGATATTTTGTCATCACTTTGGCAAAACTACGCTCAAAAAGAAAGCAAAGTAAAAGATGATGGCATGACATGGTGCCTGTTTGGCTCTAATGAATAGAATAGGTAACAGGTTATGAGCCTAGAAGCCAAACTCAAACTGTATGCATGTTGTAAATAAACACTTCAAGTGTGAGATGTCTGACTGGAATAATATTTTCTCAAATGACTTTGGCTAAGCCTCACTGCTGCTGTATTTACCTCAATAAATTAGTAGCACATCCATTTAGAAGAGTCCTGTTGCTAAAGCTTAATCAACACATTCCAACAATTCAGAATGGTACAGTGTCCTGTATCAGTCTCCTATTGTTTTTTTAATGAAAACCTAAAACGTATATATATATGTTATGCTATTTGGGTTTTCCCTTCACTGTAGTGTAGGTTTGTGTGCATGTAAATTATCTGAAATGGCTTAAATCCCAAAGTTCCCTCCTTTGTTTACTTCTGTAACATAATGACATCACTATGTAACACTCGCGATTCTACCTGCTAGCACATTGTACGTGATGTGCTAAGGGGCGGGACATTTCGGACAATCGAAACAGAGCCAGCCAGCTAACCAATCAGAGCAGAGTGGGCTCTGGTTTCAGACAGAGGGTGAAAAGAGGTGCTGCAGCACAGGAAGTATGAGAAAAATAAAGAGCTTTTTGAACATTAAAGCATGGAATCATGTAACAGTAGAGGCACACAATACAATTATAAACCTGGAAATGAGCATATAATATATGTCTTTCTACAATAAAAGAAGAAAGGACGTCTGGACTGAGGATGGGCCATGCTGAGTTCAATTTTAACATGTTTAATGCCTGTGACAAGTATGATGTTAATGGCACAAATGACTGTATCATTATATAGAAAGCCCTAAAAAAAGACATGTCACCACTGCGGCAGTAAACCTTCCTTCCCATAATGCCCTCTGGCTACGTTCTACATTTCGGGATCATGCAACTTTTCACCCTGTACAGCAAAGATCTGAGGGATAAGTCAGACGTGTTATTGTCTGGCTGTGCACGCACGCAAGCAGCATCGTAAACATGATAACCGCATTACGCGTGTGGAACAATGACATAGATGCATTGCTTAACACAGCGAGGACCCTTTTGATGTGTATAGTTTACAATGATAAACTGCCTCACACTATCGTAGAGTTTCTACAGTCTACGGTTATGTGGGAAAAGTACAGAGAGGAAAAGAAGACAAAAAAATATCTCCTCAGTGATCATCTCAGCTTTCATCTGAACAGGAAGCAGAAGGCAGAGGACCGCCCTCTCTGTGACCCGTCTCTCTGTCTCATTCTTACCCTCTTTGTCTCTGTTTGCTTGATGCACCCCCGACCAGGTGCAAACTCCAGATTATAAACTGCTTCTCATTGATGCGGAACAAAAAGCAGACAATGCCGCTCACAGGTAATACGCTAATTGTTCATCATCCAAAAATGGAGCTGAGAGATTGACGACTTGAGTTGGAGTTTTTTTTTTTTTTGATGCCGCTTACAATTAGATTCATAAAGAGTTCAGGCTGGGTACTGGCAACAAAAATATTATAGCAACCATAACTTTTCCTGAGGGCTTGAAAGATGTCATGTGTATGTTGTTTGGCTCTGTAAAATGTATTTATTTTTCGAGTAATGTATGTGCTTGAATTCCACACAAACAAAGCAAAGGTGTTAAATATGTTTGCACTAGATGGCACTGTGCACATGGCTGTGAGAAAGACGACTGAGTGGATCAAACATGTTTTATGATCAGTTATTGACACACGGTTTTGTGTTTAGACATCACCCCCACATCAGAGCGGCTCTGTTGCCGTGGGAACAGGTCTAAAACAGGTGCACAAATCCGCACGGTGTGATTTACTTCCTTTCTAATGTCTCTAAGGCGACTCACTGTAATGCATACGGCAGCTGAGTTGAGTCAGCAAAGGTCACAGAGGATGACACTACACTCTGAGAGTGAATTAGCGAAGGGGTCTGCCAGGGCCAGGTGCTGAGCCGTTAGCCGTCGTTGGCTTACAGCCAATAAAAGTCAAGTCTTGGAAAGTGAGGTCCTGTAAAAGCCAAGTCTTACTTCAACACAGCGCTGGCCAGGTAATCCAGGAGTTGAATAAAATGTCAGGCTGGCAGAATGTGATCAGAACACCTAGATGACTAGACTGCTCTGTTATTTACAGTGAAGCTAGAGCAGCTCACATCCACACTCAGTTATGGCCTGCTCTATGTCAATAAATATACTTTATTGTCATTGTACAAATATACAAACAAATTCAAGTAAACTCAAGGACCAGACAGAAAATATAAAAATAGGTAATAAATAAAATAAAAAATCCACCAGAAGGTTTTTCTAACTAAAAATAGTTTGTTTTATTTACATAAAAGTTAAACAACACAGGGGGGACAGACAGTTACATTTGTTACCTAATGAAAAACTAGTCTATTTTTACAATCACTTTTTTAGTCTATTTCTGCATATCCAGACATCCATGAAGAGTGTCAGTGCAAGAAGGCTCTTTTCCTTTACAGTAGTTACTTTAATGTGCACAACTGTATGTATATAGAATACAAGCATTCTTTGAAGTGTCAATTCTTAATTTCTTAACAACTGAAGGTTTTCATTGAAAGGCTTGGCCTAGGAAAACAATTAAAAAGAACAATACAAGCAAATACTTGCACATTGTGTTTGTGACAGTGAAGCTAGAGCAGCTCACATCCAGACTCAGTTATGGCCTGCTCTATTTCTTCAAATGATAAAAAATAAATACTGAAAATATAAAAACAGGTAATAAATAGAATAAAAATCAATAAAATCAATAAATAAATGCATGCATTGCATACGCACACTCATTCTACACCAGTGTTTCTCCAAGTGGGGGGCGCGCCGGTACCGGAGATCGTTGTTGTTAGCTTCTGGTGCTAGCGAGCTACGCTAACGGGTATAAGGAGCTTTTTCAACAACAAGGTGGAGGAGAGTCCTAACTTTAGTCTAAGTTATCTCAGTGGGTCTCAAACGGTTTGGTCACGATTAATGTAAACAATTATTTCCGAGGCACACCTTCATATGATCATTATAGGTATAAAAAAATAAGAGAATAAATGAAAAACAGGTTTGAAATACTATATGACAGTAAAAAAAAGAATTTTAAAAGGGGGATTTGTAAAATATACATAAAGAAAAAGTAAATCTGTTTACAGTTCTGTTTCAAATGGGTGTTGAGAGATGTATCCATAGATCTCTTCATTTTGCTCTCAAAATGCACCAGATTGATGCTTTTAACTTCAATATTTTTTTTAAATCTTCCCGGGGGACCATGCCCCCGGACCCCCCTAGAGGATGTTAGGTTCACACACCACCTATAAAAATAGCACTTTACCCCTGCTTACACCTATATGCCGTGAGCTGATTATCGAGCCTTCATTGTAACAGTCGCGGGTACACTGTTTATGCATGCGGATTGTTGCAGTAGAAAATTAAACTGTAGCGCCCGGTACGTTAATGGGAAACCCTAAATGTTTGAGCACCCTCTATGAAACGTCAAGCTACCCAACAGCACCCTAAAAGAAAATCTCTGGCGCCGCCACTGAGCCTGCAACCCCGTTTTGAAGAAATGTGCAGTGCAAAACAGGCTCATTGCAGCCACTAATGCTGTGATAAGACTAAGCGGCAAACTCTGGGGCAGAGTCGGGAGGCCAATAAGGTAGTGCCACAAACTGAAGTTCATCTATTGGCCGATAGGCGATGACTGCAGAAAGGATCAATTTCCATAGACCCCCATGTTAAAATGCCCAACTTTACAGCAGAAATAAACATGTTTCTGCCCCTGGATTTAATAAAAATTATTCGGGATATAGTTATATTCCATCTTCATGATTATGAATTGGTGAGTGAATTGTTTTATAACGCGACCCTTTTATTTATATTAGGTCTTAAAGTATTTGCATAAATTAGGGCGTGGTCACTTTGATGGACAGGTACGTGTCTCACTGTCAGCTAACAGCAACTTGTCCACTCTGCTAGGCTACAACGTTAGCTAGTTGTAGTTACTGTACTTGATATATATATATATATACAGTTTAGTTTATGATTCAGCCTTGGGTAAGACTTTTATAGTCTATGGCTATGACGCCCATAATGCTAAACGGGAGCAAATGTTAAAAAGGGACCCAATTATCCCAGTGGTGGCCGCCGGAGTCCACCGCCAGAGCTAACGGAGCATATAGGAGAACATTTGTAAAAGTTGTTCATGCGTTGTAACTACTCTGGTCTTGAAAGAAACCAAATTACCAAAACCAAAATTACCAAATTACCTTCAAACACATATGCAGATGTCAATACATATACAATATGATGTTCATCAAATAAATCAATGGTAATTTTCAACTCTTTTCTCTTGTTTGCCTTTCCCTTAACACACATATATATATATATTGAACAACTGAACAAATGAATTAACAGTGCAAGTTCACGATATAATTTACATATTTGAACAATTAATTCCATTTACATAACTGAGGCTACATCAACTTTAATATTCCCTTAGCCTAACGAGGAAATATATATGTTTCAAGCAACGGCTTGCTTCCTAACTGCTCTCCATTAGAACAACTAACTTCTGAATAGGTCTTTCAACAACGGATGGCTTGTTGAGGCGTTCACCCTTTTCCCCCAACTGCTGCATCAGAAAAGTGATGAAGTCGACACTCAGTAGCTCACCAAAGTTTGTAGGTGTGAAGCATCTTGGGATCTGAATCTTCTCAAGATTTTCCAGATCATTCATCTAACTCTCCCACCTTAGCTTCACCGCGCTTGGCAGTGGATCATCGTATCCGATTCCCTTCTTACACATCTCTCTCAGAACCCTCTTTCCTTCAAGGATGAATGGAGCTAGAAGGCCATTTGCGAGATCCGGTCCTGGTTCTGGTTGTGTTTCTGCTTTCTCTGCGTCGCCATCTTTGAAGACGCCATCCATAAACTTCACATAGTCAGCCTTGAATTTAGGATCTCTTTCCAGTTCCCTTTTAAGGTGCTTTGGTCTAATCAAAGCCAGCCTTTTGTTGTCTGAGAAGAGGTCGTGCTTTGAATGTAAGAGGCATTTCTAGATGACCCAGCTTGTTTTGCTGGATTCTTTCCTTTAAGATCTGCAGAAAGCGAATATCACCTTGAGATATGCTTTTGTCCCCTGGTCTGGTGTCCGCAAAATCGGACTCCTGCACCTTGATAACGGCTGATGGCGTTACAGGTGGCACCTCCCTGACAGATACCCGATGACAAAGTCCAGTCACATCTTGAGAATTCACTCGCTGTGATGCACTTCCTACGATGCTCCATCCAAGGTCGGTCTTAATACCAAATGGCTCATAATCGCCACCAGTGATGATTTTCCTTGGGGCGAGTGCTCTGGAGCAGTCATAGCCAATCAGTAATCCAACACCGCAATCTATAAGTGGAGGCATCTCTTGAGCTATATCTGCAAGGTGTTTCCATTTGATGGCTGTCTTGCAGGTTGGAATGTGCACACGTTCAAGTGGAATGAAATCCCTTGTATAACTGGAGGCAGATCAATGGATGTATTTGAGGTGAACCCTCTGACTTTGAGTCCACAAACTCTCTGACTCTTTACAATTGAGTCTTTTCCCATCATAGTCGATAATTTTAGATTTACCGGCTCCATCTCTGTTTGCAGCTTCTCACAAACCTCCTGTTCTACAAAGGTGTGAGTGCTTTGGGTGTCCAATAGAGCATACACCAGAGTTTCCGAATTAGGAGTGTTAGATGATGAAATCCACACTGGCATGATCATTGATGTGCTCCCACCTTCACCTCCATTCACACAACATGATAGTGAGGATGTATTTCCTTCCAACCTGCTGTGTGTGTAGGGTTTGTCTGCTGAGGAACGCTCTTCATGCAAAGGAGTCGGATGAAACCTTTTGCATATGCCACACATGGCTCTGTTCTTGCAGTCTCTGGAGACATGTCCCTTTCTCAGGCATGCAAAACCCAGCCTATTTTCTTGTATGCATTTTCTCTTTTCCTCCACAGTCAATTCCAGTAGCTTTTGGCATTTGAATATGGAATGATTTTCTCCACAGCAAAAACAATCAGTTGTGTTTTGTGTTAGCATGCTCCTTTCTTCACTTTCTCTGCATCTTCTGACTTGGTTTCTTCTACGTTGGTTTTAGCTACAATGCAAGGTGTGTCTGAATCCCCCACGTCGGTGACAAATGTGTTTGCTTTTGGCCCTTTTGCTTCTCTTACAGGCATTTCTGCTGAGGGTTTCAGAGCATATAGTGATGACACTGGGTTGCATGCTATACGGGCCTCCTTTGATATGAACCTGGCAAACCCTGCGTAGCTTGGATAATCATTGCCTAAATCCAGCTGTTCTGTGACATAACGGTTCCACCTTGATATGAACCAATCAGGAAGTATGGTTAGCATCTTCTGATTCTCTTCACAGTCGTTAAGAACTTGTAGGCCCTTAACGTGAGGCATAGCGTTGCTGCATGTTTGAAGGAAATCACTAAATTCTCTCAACTTGACATACTCCTTTCCCCCAATCTTTGGCCATCCGTTGAGTTTCTCTCTGAAGGCTCGCTGCACAACAAAGGAATGACCGTATCTGGCATTCAGCCTATCCCATGCTTGTTCATAGGCCTCCTCATCTTTTCTGTAGAAGCTACCTTCAAGGGCAGATTTCGCCCCCCCTGCTACGTACTTTTGCAGGTAGAACAGCATATCTGCAGGGTTAGAGCATCGCCTCTATTAGAGCTTTAAAGCTTGCGCTCCACTCAGTGAACTTCAATGGATCACCAAAGAATACAGTGGGTTCTGGGACTGGAAGTCGGGTGAGAGCCATTGCTTCTTGCAACGCCTGTACTAAATGTGCCTAATTTTTTGTCATTTCTTGACTTCCAGAGTGAGGAGAAGATGGGTTATCATTCAATTGGCTGTGTACAGGACTACACCTCTCACTCCTTTCCTTTCTCTCTTCTTCGGTACACACATTTAACTTTGCCTGAATGACATTAAGGTCTCTTTGATTTTCAAGTTTCTTCAGTTGTTGGCGTTGAGCTTCAATAGCAGCTTCCATATCAATTTCAGCTCTCTTTGCATCTAACTGTGCAACTGTCTCTGCTCTCCTGGCTGAATTACTAGGTGACTGAGATATGGTCTGAACGGTAGCTAGGTGCAGTGGCTCTAGATGCTGTAGATCCATATATGGACCGAGCATACTGATTGTTAAGCAGCATGCGTAACCTTGCATTTTCTGCTTCAGCGTTGAAGTCGCCTGCATCTTCAGTTAACCTTACTCTCATTAACTGTAGTAGATCTGCAGTTACATCTGAGAATGCATCAACTTTCCTGCGAATTTCCTGATTAGGTGCTGTATGAAGTCGAATGTTGTCATACGAGTCTTTTAATTCGGATTCAAGCCTCTCAACTTCGTCCATCATGTTATACATGTCACTCTCAGAGCATTCTCTTTTAAGTATTGTACGAATGTCTCTTACCTCATTTTTCCTTTCTTCATACACCGTTTTGAACTTATTTTCCTTTTGAGTTAACGCTTGCTCTTTAAGTTCTTGCATTTTTGGTGTTAGCCGTCTCTCGAGAGAGGATTTCCTTACTCTTGTCTCTGATTTTTTAGATGCAGCACTTCTTCTCTCATCTTTCTCTTCTGCTTCAAAGTCTGAGCTTTGCTCTTTTTCATGTAGCGACATTAAATCAGACTGACAGACTAAGTTACAGGGATATGAATGGCAACTTTTGGAATACCTTTAACACTTAGCCAATACAATTCTTAACAGTAATAACCCTTAACAATAACAGTTACTTTTCAGGAACTTTAAATATATTTTCTTTACTTTATTCTAATAAGTCTTTATTACCTTTACCTTATTTGTGGGACTATCCATCAATTATTTGAGGTTTACATTTAAAAGTACAGTTCAACCTGGAGAGCCACGCAGAAACCTGAATTCGCTCCAGGAGAAGATGCTCAGTTGCACACTGAAGCCAACACAATCTGACTCCCTGAACGTCCAGGAGCGACGCTTGGTCAGGGTCCTATGGCGTGCAGTTGTGACGCGCCGAGTCTCCTTCAGCTTAATAAACGGACGCAAAGAGCTTTCAACTGATTGCAATGTATTCCCATCGGCAGCGGTATTTGACGCACAGGGAAGCACCGCATCGGTCCATGTCGGCGGCATTTAAAGGCAATGTGAGCGTCCATTCCCATTGGATAACGGAGGATTTTACACCCGGAAGTAAGTATTCTCTTTACTGTCGATTGATTTTACAGTGATATCTGCACTACTCATCAAGTCAAAAACACCAGATTATCCTTTCTAATTACACAACATTGATTGGTTTAAATTGTGTACAATGCTTTTGTATTTTTCCCCTTCGATTCGGAGAAACATATATTTTTTCAGAGTTTAGGATGGCAGAAGACACTACCCAGAATCCTCAGCTATCGTTTGGGACTACAACATGTGCTTTGCTTGACAAACCCCGTGATTAGTCCTCAAGCTCTGTGATTGGATGTTGGAGTGGCAGTGTGCGAAGTTTACACGGAGCGTCAAACAGCACTTTGAAATGGAATGAATCCCATCGACGGCACACTAACCAAAACAGGAATCGAACGTGTCCGACCCCCACCCCCCCCCCCTTAGGTCACAGGCTCCTCCACCAGTGCAACACAATAAAACAGATACACAGAAAAAATAGTGCAAGTAAATACAAAAAGAAAAATAGTAAAAAGTGAAGTAGTGCAATAAGAGTCTATATACCTGTGATTGGAATATGATATATTAGATAAATAATTTCTAAGTAGCGGCCAGATGAATGTTATGGATGTTGTTTCAAAGTTCAGGTGTTTAATAGTCTTATGGCCTGTGGGATGAAGCTGTCCCTGAGTCTGGTGGTTTTAGTCCTGATGCTGCAGTACCGCCTGCCAGACGGCAGCAGACAGAACAGTTTGTGGCTGGGGTGATGGGGGTCTTTTGTAATCCTGAGGGCTTTCTTTAAGGTTAACCTGGTATTTTTACTCCACTACATTTATTTTAGTTACTTCACAGATTTGGATTAATGATATGAAATATAAACAACCCTTAAATCAGACTTTATTTACACCTGAGTAAAATTCAGTGAAGGTGATTGTCAAGTGCCAACAATCAGGCGAGATATTTGATAGTTGGTGCTTGAGAAGACAAAAAATGTATCTGCAGATCCCTATAAAGCATATTCATTACTCGTTATTCTCTAATCGTTCATCAAAAACTGTATAACGGCTATTTTGCACATCCCTTTCAAGATTTCCAAAGGTTTATTGACATATCATATACACAACTACAGTGTAGTTATGCAATGATGACAAACTTGGGTCATAGGTTCCTCAACAGGACATCTATCAATATGTGTGTACCTCCACCATTAAACTGTCATATTCTGCACATTTCTTATTCTATCTACATACATCTTATAAGAGTATAATAAATATGTATAATATCGGTTAAAATAAGTGCTTCAACATAGTTAACATTGCAGGAAAGTTGATTGTCAAGTCCCAAAACAAACCATGCAATATATTAAACGTTAAGTACTTTGTCAGGCTTAATATTTATCAGATACCCCCAAAGCTTTTTGCTTACATGTATTTAAAAGAAGACCTTAACCTAAAGTATTATTTAATGTTTAAATAAAGCCTAATTAGTTTGTCTGTTTTGCACATCCTCCTATTAATATCTTTGTATATCCGGCACTAAACTGTTTTATTCTAGATATCATTTACAGTATCTTCTTGATATTTTCTATTCTATATATTTCTATCATTGACCTTCTACTTTCCTCCTATTGTGTATGTACTCTTAATATTTAAATGTTTTCATCAAATATAACACATTCAAAAGTGCTTTACAAAAATGAAAGACATTAAGAAAAAGGCATTTTAAACAGTCATTAAAAAGCAACACAATCTACCTGCATTGCTATTACTCTAAACGTGTAATAACGTGCTTTAACCAGTAGGTGGATTGGGTTATGTTATGACCCGGCTCAAAAGGCCACAACAAAGAGGAGACACACCATATCCACGTTTAACAAAATATGTTTATTTAAGCAAAACATTCAAATCAACCAAATTAATGAAGTGCAAAACAAGTAAAGTATGAGGTGTGGATGTCAGTGGTATCAGTAGTGTAAATGCAGGGTGAGGATTGTATGGACATGTATGTGTGTGAGAGTGTTGAAGTGCACAAAGTGAAGCAACTGAAGAAACTCATAGCATACTCAACAAAACCGGGGTGCCTGCAGGGAGAAGCAGAGGGAGAAGACAGAGAGGAGCAGAGTGTTTAAATAGCTGCAGGGCACCAGACCCAGGTGCCCTGAGTTACTGCAATCAAGGCAGCACAGACAGCACAGCCACACCCTCTCTAGATGAACCCACAGGGACATCACAGCCCCCCCCTTAAGACGGAGGCCCCAAAGGGAGCCCCGAAAATCCAGCACAAAACATCCAGAACCAGAACAGTACCACAAACTTCCAAAGCCGCCAACTCGTCTCTCCGTGCTGCATGCAAGCGACCCAACAAGAGGTCCAACCGGCACAACGACTCCGAATTCCCCAGCCCACCAGACATAACAGGCCCATCCGGGGCCCCAACACCACACTCCCCAGCCAACCCCAACCCTGGACCCGAAAGCACAGAATCAACCATCACCATGGGGCCAACAATCAACTCTCCAGCCATGAAGCCATCCCCAACGGCATCATGAGCACAGTATGGTATAAGAAGGTTGACATGACACAGTTGAGACAACTTCCTCCGATCTGGAGCAGCAACCAAGTAGCCCCGATCCGACACTTCACCCTCAACAGTGCACGGGCCGGCAAACCCAGCACCGAATGGCGAGACCCGCAGTGGCATTAGAGCCAATACCTGATCACCTGGGCTGAATTCACGATACTCTGCTTTACGGTCATAGAGTCTCCTCCTATTAGCCGGAGCACCAACTACATTTTTCCCTGCCATTTCCACCGCTACATACAGGCGATGACGAAAGCCCTGTACATAGTCCACTAAATTCTTAGGTGGCTCACTCCCAACCAAGCCATCCTGGAGAACAGCCAACGGACCACGCACCGCACGCCCAAATCATTAGGGCTGAACCCTGTACTTTCCTGAACGACTTCCCTGGACGCCAACATGAGCCCTGGAAGTCCCTCCTGAACACAGTAACCCTGGGCTATGTCTCTGACCTTCTCTTCCGGCAACAACTCAGTCCACAGAGCAGAGAGAGATGAATTTTTCTTCTGACTCCTCACCCAGTCCCCCTTTGCTACAGACGAAGGGAGATCAGGCAGTGAGACCACATGTTCACCATTGCTACACTCCGAAACAGGCGGGTCAGCAGACATTTTACCGGTCTGCGCACGCGTCACAGCACAAACTGGAAACACACTTGGAAACTGCAAACCGCTCTCATCTGGCTCCACAGATGCCAACGGCCTGGAATCCACCACAGGCGGTGGCACCCCTGCCCACACAGCACTACCAGCGAGATCGTTGCCCAAAATCATATGTACCCCATCAAGTGGCAACGCGGGACGCACGCCGATAGACACAACTCCCCGCACCAGCTCACAATCCAGCAATACTGTATGACGTCGCACAGGAATCAAGCCCATCTCCATGCCCCTCATCAGCACAAAATCCCCAGTCTCTGTCTCTGACGAAAAAGGCAACACTGACTCAACAATAAATGAGTATCTAGCTGCTGTGTCACGCAACACCTTAATCGGAACATACTTGCCACTACCGACAACTGATACAACGGCTTCCGTTATAAACGGCTCAAAACCAGAACCCCCATCCAAGTCGGCACAAACCAGCTTCTTATCAGGCACCATGCCCGATCCTACACCCTGCGGCTTTTTAACCAAAACTGCAGAACAACACATGGCTGGAGCATGTGACGAAAAACGAGGCTTCCCCTCAGGTTCCAGCAACGGACACTGATCCTTCCAATGACCCTCTCCTCGGCAATAATTACACTGGCCCACTCTGGCGCCCTCGGGTTGCCCTGGACCTGCAAATCTACGGAGGAGCCTGGTGAAAACTTTGCACCACCGCGGGAATAGCCACCATCTTCTCCACGTCTCCAATCACCCCTAGAACACTTCTCTGTGAAACTGCCCTTATGCGTCAACACAAAATCATCCGCTAATTCGGCAGCTCTAAGCGCGGTGGAAGGCTTCTGCTCATTTACATAAGTGGCCACACGCTGAGGGATAATCTTTTTTTAAACTGTTCCAATATAATCAGCTCACAAAGACCGTCAAAACTGGCAACCTTTGCTGCCGCGCACCACCGCTGAAAATGAGAAGTCAAATCACGGATAAACTCCACATTTGTCTGCTTATCCCCCTTGACCCAACTTCTGAACTTTTGACGATACGCTTCAGGAACCAGTTCAAATGCTTTTAACACCGCCGATTTTACTCTAGCATAGTCCAAAGCATTTTCGCCACAAATAGCTGAATAGGCCTCTTGTGCTCGCCCAGTGAGTACACACTGAAGTAACAGCACCTTATCCAAATCTGACTAGTTTCTTGCCGCAGCTACGCGTTCAACTAGGGTGAAAAAAATGTCAGGGTCACGCTCATTAAACTTTGGCACTAACCGCAAGTTAGAAATAACATCGCCACTACCTGATGCAGAACTATCGGAACCAGCCCCCACTGAAGAAAGCTTGCCCTCTCCAATCAGCCGTAATCTAGCATGTTCCACCTCACATTTAATCTTTTCCACCAGACCCAGGTGCCCTGAGTCACTGCAATCAAGGCAGCACAGACAGCACAGCCACACCCTCTCTAGATGAACCCACAGGGGCATCACAGGTTAAAAAGCTGTCAAGTTTACAGTGTTAACAAAATAAAATATACTGCTGTTTCCGGTTTAATTTACGACGGATATATTTTGTTATTGTTTTGATATTTGTAACACAAAAGCGATGGAAACAACCCACAGCAACACAGAAAAGATGGTCTTAACATGACCCAGCGGTCTAGTAGTTATTATTACTCTAGTAGTAATAAAAAACAATAATATCAAAACAAAATATTACTACTAAGTTTATTGTGAAAATTAAAACAGAACGGTAAAAGAATAGTTTCCGGTCTATTCTGAGGCCCGATCTCTGTAGATAAATAAAGAACTAGACAGATGTGTAATATTTAATGCAGCCGAACTATTGATTACAATGCATTCATGTGATGACTTTCAAAGAGTAAAGCAAGCACTGCTGAATAAAGTATGATTTTATCTTTTACGAAACGTTTTTTTCATATGGAATGCAGTTGGAGGTCAACCAATCACAGAGCTTGAGGACTAATCACAGGGTTTGTCGAGCAAAGCAAATGGCGTAGTCCCAAACGATAGCTGAGGATTCTGGGTAGTGTAGTGTCTTCTGCCATCCTAAACTCCGAAAAAATATTTGTTTCTCCGAATCGAATGGGAAAAATACAAAAGCATTGTACACAATTTAAACCAATCAATGTTGTGTAATTAACAAGGATAATCTGGTGTTTTTGAGTTGATGAGTGGTGCAGATATCACTGTAAAATCAATCGACAGTAAAGAGGATACTTACTTCCGGGTGTAAAATCCTCCGTTTTCCAATGGGAATGGATGCTCACATTGCCTTTAAGTGCCGCCGACATGGACCGATGCGGTGCTTCCCTGAGCGTCAAATACCGCCGCAGATGGGAATACATTGCAATCAGTTGAAAGCTCTTTGCGTCCGTTTATGAAGCTGAAGGAGACTCGGCGCGTCACAACTGCACGCCATAGGACCCTGACCAAGCGTCGCTCCTGGGCGTTCAGGGAGTGAGACTGTGTTGCTGAAGCCCGTGTTCCAGCAGGACAACAGCAGACAGTCCGATGAAGCTTGTCGTCCGCAGAGGATACGCAGCACACTGTCCGACGAAGCTTGTCGTCCGCACGGGAAGCGCAGCACACCGTCTGATGAAGCCTGTCGTCCGCACGGGATATGCAGCACACCGTCCGATGAAGCGCAGCTTCGCACACGATACGCCTGTTGCTTGCAGCAGGATTGAGATCGGCGTCTGACCTCTTTAGCCTGTAGCTTGCAGCAGGATGGGGAACACCGTACCATACTTTAGCCTGTAGCTTGCAGCAGGATCGAATACCTCGATCGGATGGATTAGGTTACGTTTTCACTTTAACTACTCTGGTCTTGAAAGAACATTACGCATCGAACTGATGTTCACAATCACGTTTATTTTCTTCTTTGTACAATTATGAAACACCGTGAAAACGTGTTCGCCTAGTAGACCAGCAGTAGAATTATGTTATTACATCGTTGACACTTTTAGCGCCCTTTTACTCTCTCACAAACACAATGTAAACATTCCGGCTAGAGGTCACATGAC
Organism: Dissostichus eleginoides; assembly: GCA_031216635.1. Lineage (NCBI taxonomy): Eukaryota > Metazoa > Chordata > Actinopteri > Perciformes > Nototheniidae > Dissostichus > Dissostichus eleginoides. The sequence goes on from CM062266.1 coordinate 6,300,034, forward strand.
TTCCGGAAAGTTAACTCTTATCATTTTTAACAAAATAAAAAAAAGTTCAAGCATACATTAAGCACTCTTCAAAAAATACAGAACAATAAATAAGGGCACTTTGAGCGTCAGCTACATGCGTTATTAAGTGAATATGGCATTAAAACACCTATCCTTTTTGACTGTCACATTTTTACATTTCAGCATTGCATCACTAATGTAAGTTATATGTTTTGCTTGTTAAGCAGTCTGTAACCCTACACACCTAACATATAACTTTTCATGTATTTTTGTATAAAGGTTTCCTTTAGCTTAGCTTCTTAGCCTGAGCTATCTCTGGAACTTGCAGCTCGGTGGCAGGAGGTCCCGCCTCTGCTCCGCCTCTTTGCCCTTATTTGGATCAGGCTGGAGCAGGCGGGAGTTAGACTCTGACGTCACTGTCGAGACGTTAGTGGCCGACTCCGCCTACTAAGGGCTTCTCGGCAACTCTGCAGAATCCTATGGGTGACTTCACGGACACTACGTCCATTTATATATACAGTCTATGGATAAGACACACTTTTTTGCCAAATATCAGCATTTTCTTTCTTTTCATTTTTTTGCACAGATCGCAAAGTGGCAAAGTATTATAACACTGTTCTCGCAAAGTGATTTTTTTTATTTTTTTAAAGGAATGCTCACGTTCATATTGATGTATTTTAATAAATGTTAACTTGGCACATTACGTGACTATTTGTGTTGGGGGGCCCGAATTTTTTTTTTCTCCAAAAGGGGGGCCTGACAGAAAAAGTTTGAGAACCACTGTTCTACACACATACCAACATTTTTTAATGGTTCACTCAAATTACATACAAAACTCAAATTTGGTTTACCTATTCATTCTATTTATGTGTTAATATACCCACATATCCATGAAGAGTGTATGCGCAAGGAAGGAAGCACTGATTTTGTGTGTAATATAAACTAGGTTTGGAGGGTTACTTTAAAAATGTATTTCGTTACATTTACAAGTTACCTGTAAAATAAATGTAATCAGCAACCTAATCTGAGTATCCCACTTTAAAACTAATGTAACCTGATTACTTTCCTTTGCTTTTGGATTACTCCAATATCAAATGCGATGTTATGTAAGACAACGGAACAATGTAACCTTAGAAAATAAGAAAACAATATATTTAGGATCCAAAAGTGTCTCTGGTCAGACATTGTAGAAAACCTGCCTTTCATTCAGCATATTCAGGCAGTAGCCTTTACACCAACAATGAAACACATGAGCACATACTACAGTTTAATAAAGCAGAAATAACATCTGAGCTGACAGAAAATGCTTAATTTTAGTTTAATACAAACCGTTAAGCTCATACACACTATTCTATGAACACAATGGTTCACCTAAATCTACAAGTGGTAGTCCTCCCTGGAACTCTCTGGGTGCAAAACCTAAGAGTAAATAATTTCCATGGGATTTGGGAGAACGAATAACAGGCAGAGCCCAGCACTCTGAAATCTGTGATGCGACCGGCTGGCCTGCATTGTTATCACCAAGGAAGAGCGCCTCTTCAACCCCTCTTCATACCAGGAAACAGTTGTGGACAGCTGCTAAAGGGAGAACTACAAACAATCCTCCTAAACCACCAACTGTGCCAATCCAGAACAGATACGCTCTGCTGACCCAGAACCGGAGATCTCTTTCTGAGCTGGATAACCAGTATTCTTCACACAGCAGGGTAAGGACCAATAGCTACTCCAAAAGTAAAAGGCTAGAGGGAAAGCTAACGACTGGGCCTGAAACTCTGATTGTGGGTGACTCTGCTGTAAGAGATGTAAAAAGTCTGTGTAGTAAGAACAACACCAAAGTACTCTGTTTTCCCAAGGATATGGTCACTGACTTGGCTGAGAAGATCCTGAATATTGGGACTGAACATCCGACTGTGAAGAATGTGTTACTGCACATTGGAACAAATGATGTTGTGAAACAACAGTCAGAAGGGCTGAAAAAATACTTTAAATGTCTGTTGGAAACTGTCAGCTCTCTAAATGCGGAGGTGTTCATCAGTGGCCCTCTACCGCCAGTCAGAAGAGGAGTGGAGAGATTCAGCAGATTGTTTGCACTGAACACGTGGCTTTCAACTGCCTGTACTGACCATTCTGTCCATTTTATTGACAATTTTAACTTGTTCTGGGACCGCAGACATCTTTTTAAGGCAGATGGAATTTGCCTGAACAAGTCAGGAGTAAAATGGTTTATCTCTAACATATTCAACTGCCTGTGTCATCAATCTATTCCCTCTGCCAAGGACAAACGGCAAGAGGAATCAAAACAGGAGAAAGACACAACACATCGCGGAGAAAACCTTGAAGAAGTATCACTGCACCCGCCTGAGGAATATTTTGATTATGGGAGACCTATGACACAAATGGAGGAGTGTCCAACGCCATTCACCCCCCATGTCAACACCTTTGAGGATACTCTTCCTTCACACCCCAGCTCTCTCTACTCTCCGCTCTCTCTCGCCCACCCCTCTGGAGTTTGATGAGCAGATGAAGGAGATACAGAGGGTTGGCACTAGGGTTGGGTACCGAGAACCGGTTCCGGTTCGGAACCGGTTCCAACATTTCGATTCCAACGGCATCATTTAGAAATGTGAATTTCGGTTCCGCTTTTCAATGCCTGAGGAAATGTTTCTCGCCGCTCTCCGTAGCCTACTGTATGACTGCGGCGGGGCAGGAAATGTAGCGTTGTACCTACACTTCCTACAGCGTAACCTGGGACCACCGATCATGAATGGCGGTAGACGCTCTAAAGTGTGGATTCACTTTGTTAGGAAAGACAATGGGTCGGCAGAGTGCAACACCTGTTCCAAACTTATTTCCCGCAAAGGAGGGACCCCGACCAATATGACAAAACACCTTCGCCTGCACGGTATACAGATCAAGGAGTGTACCGTTTTCAACCTGTTGCGCCAGTCTCCGTCCGCCTCACAACCACCGTCGTCTTCCGCTGTCGTCCCGGCTCAACCAACACCGAGCGCTTCCTCAGCGGAGCCCTCGCAATCAGGTATGTTAAGTTAACATCACTCAAAACTAAAGGATGGTTGTTTTGTTTGAGAGGCTGTGTGTAAAATGTGTGGATATTCTATATCTTTGTAGATGAAAGTTTGCGGTCGCGTAGTTGCGCAGCTACAACGGCTCAAGCTAACAAGCCCGTCCCAGCCTGTGTCAACCCATTCACCTTAGCAGCAAAGGGAAAGATGACAGTAGAGAAATGTGGCACAAAGTGACACCACAGCAGAATTCCATGCCCATACAGGACCAGGTAGAGAAGGAGCTGCACATGTACAAGGCTATGCCACGCATAGTTACGTCTGATGACGCTGTGGCCTGGTGGTGGAACATGAGAACAACCTATCCTTGCCTGTCAGACATGGCCTTCTCATATTTATGTGTCCAGGCTTCCTCTACACCCAATGAAGTGTTTTCTCGACTGCTGGTGACACAATCTGTGCTGAACGCTCATGCATACTGCCTGAGAAGGCAGATATGCTTGTTTTTCTCAACAAGAACTGTTTTTAAATGGGGGGGGTTTCCTTTAAAAGTTGGACTGTTGCTGTGTTGTAGCTTCAGTGGTTCTCAGGTTACAGTTACATAGCAGTGAATATAAACAGACTGATTAATGTGAATATTACTGTAAACTAACCTGTGTAAAAGTTTCTCGAATAAATGTTGTTTTTTTGGTGGAAGAAGCATGTAACATTTTTTTTACCCTGCCCCTCAAAGAATCGGAATTGGGAACCGTTAAGAACCGGAATCGAAAAGTAGAATCGGAATCGGAATCAGAATCGTGGAAATTCAAACGATACCCAACCCTAGTTGGCACCAAGTCCTTCCTGGAGTTCAATGACCGCATGAAGGCGATACGCAGGGCTGGCAGCATCTCCTCTACCCCTGCCCCTCCTCAACGACGCCCACCAAAATCACCGAAGCATAGACGCGCACCACCACCCCCGTCACCATGCCTACCACAATCATCCGGACCAAAGCGTCCTCCCCCCCCTTCAAGACTGCTGTCTCCGAAGCCTGATAAGAATGTGTGTGTAAAAAACGCAAACACTGACTGATATATGCTGGGTCCAGGCTCAAGGGCGTATGGCACTCTCAACTCTTTCCAGGACATGCCGGGGTCCTGCCTGCCAGTAGCTTTGCTGATATCTGTGTTGATAGGTAATAGATTAAGAGCGGTGAATCAGCTTAGACACAGGAAGCGCTCAAAAGTTTGTGTGAGTTTATCAAATTTAGAAGTGATTCCATGTCAGCCACAGCTTGCCACAAAAAATCTGGCTGATAGTGTATTCAACAAACTTAAACTAGCTTTATTAAATGTCAGGTCCTTGGCAGGTAAAACATTTTTAATCAATGATTTTATCACTGAGCACAATCTCGATTTTATGTTTTTAACGGAAACATGGATTGAACAAAATAACAGTGCAGCTGTTCTTATCGAATCAACCCCTCCCAACTTCAGTTTTATGAGTCAGGAAAGAATGCATAAGAAAGGAGGTGGAGTTGCTATTTTGTACAATGATTCCCTTCAATGCAGGAAGACATCTTATGGGAACTTTGCGTCTTTTGAATATGTGGCCCTTCAGCTGAAATGCTCCTCTCGAGCTCTGTTCCTAAATACCTATAGACCACCCAAATACTGTGCAAGCTTTTTTGATGACTTTACTGAACTGCTGTCTATAGTGTGTATTGACTTTGACCGTCTAGTCATTGTTGGTGATTTTAACATCCATGTTGACAACCCCCAGGACAGAGGGGCTAAAGAACTGTTTTGTGTTCTTGATAACTATGGACTGACTCAGCATGTGACGGAGCCCACGCACAATAAGGGGCACACTCTGGACTTAATTATCTCAAAAGAGTCTGAATATCTCTAAGGTTGTGGTGACTGATGTTGCACTCTCTGATCATTCCTGTGTTTTCTTTGAGAGCTCTATTTCTGTTCACAAAAATGTTCAAAAAGAGGTAACCACAAAGCGATATTTAACTGAAAATACTAGGGAAATGTTTACTCAGAATTTTTCTTCCACACTTGCCCTTGCTAACATCTCAGTAAATGAACTAATAGGAAAATAAATAGGGCTCAGAGCTTCAGAATAATGAAATCTGTATTTTTTAAAATCTTTTTTTCCTTCTAATTTGTTATTCTTTTCTAAATAACACACCGTTATTTACTCAACAATAACACACAATAATCCTTGTTTTTATTTATTCGTTTAATTCTATAATCTCGGGCTTTTTAGCCGTTCCTCAGGAACTGAATTTCAAAATAAAGTCACCGGAAACAGACGTAGGCCTATAAGGGACATTTCGAGCATCATTGCGATACACACCACAAACCCACTGAACTGATTACCCAAGATCCTCAGCTAGAAGCTCGGTGATTGGATTGTTTAGCCGCAATGCACGCTGGGATATGGTGTTAATGCGATATGAAATCCGAAAAACATTTTAAAAAAGAAAATAATACTTTATTCCGAGTGTGCTTGCTTTTCTCTTTGGAAGTCATCACATAACGGCATTGTAATACACGGTTCGGCTGCATTAAATATTACACATCTGCCGTAGTTCTTTATTTATAGAGCCCTGATTAGAAGACTTCTAGACAAACTGGAAGAAATGCCGCCGAAACTGAATATGTGACGTGGATCATAAATAAATATATCAGCAATTAAACAAGATCTTCCATTTCTTTTCACACAATATGTGTCCTTGCAGTATCAACATTAATTCGACTGACTTTTATATTTGATCCAATTGGTAGATACGTTATATTTACACCATAACGGTGCACAGCTGATATAAAAGGACTCGTAGTTTTTAAAGATATTACTGATTTTCCTTGAATATAAGAATGTAAATACTGAGTTGAGAGAATAGTCAGGGGTTTTTGGGTGATGGGAGACACATCTATGGATTCAGAATTTCCATAGCTTACCATTAAATGACAGATATACCTTTCTGTCTGTGATGTTTTATAAATCAGATATTAATGTGTAGAAGTAAAACATGAGAAATGGTATAGCAATATCCTGTAAAATGATGTGAAAACATGAATAAAACTACACATCTTCAGATGTTATACATACATAAGTGTCCTTAGTATGCTGTGGGTACCTTGTGTGCACCGCCTAGTGGTTAAAGCACGTTATTGAATTATTTTTGTTGAATAATGTTATTTTTGTTGAATAATGTTATTTGATGAAAAACATATTAAGAGTACATACAAAATAGGGGGAAAGTAGAAGGTCAATGATAGAAATATTGAATATAAAAAATCAAGAAGATACTGTAAGTCAGTGGTTCTCAAACTTTTTCTGTCAGGCCCCCCCTTTGGAGAAAAAAAAAAGTCGGGCCCCCCCAACACAAATAGTCAGGCTCAGTGGCGGCGCCAGAGATTTCTTTTGGGGGTGCTGTGGGGTAGCTTGACGTTTCATAGAGGGTGCTCAAACATGTAGGGTTTCCCATTAATGTACCGGTCGCTACAGTGGAATTTTCTACTGCAACACTCCACACTTAAATACACAGTGTACCTGCAACTGTTACAATGAAGGCTCGATAATCAGCTCACGGCATATAGGTGTAAGCAGGGGTAAAGTGCTATTTTTATAGGTGGTGTGTGGACCTCACATAGGGGGGTCCGGGGGCAAGCTCCCCCGGGAAGATTTATTTTTAAATATTGAAGTTAAAAGCATCAATCTGGTGCACTTTGAGAGCAAAATGAAGAGATCTATGGATACATCTCTCAACACCCATATGAAACAGAACTGTAAGCAGATTTACTTTTTCTTTATGGATATTTTACAAATCACCCTTTTAAACTTTATTCTTTTTGTACTTTCATATAGTATTTCATACCTGTTTTTCATTTATTCTCTTATTTTTTTATAACTATAATGATCATATAAACGTGTGCCTCGGAAATAATTGTTTACATTAATGGTGACCAAAACGTTTGAGACCCACTGAGATAACTTAGACTAAAGTTAACTATCTAAACACTCAGAGTCCTTTAGTTCACTGAGCCTCTCAGTCTGACAGGAGAGGACTCTCCTCCACTTTGTTGTTGAAAAAACTCTTTTATATCCGTTAGCGTAGCTCGCTAGCACCAGAAGCTAACAACAACGATCTCCGGTACCGGTGCGCTCTCTCTCTCTCGCTTGTGCACGCACACAAAATGGCTCGTTCCACACACACACAGAGCCGAGCTTTAATGAAACACAGAGACCCAGACGTAATAGTACTGTACTGTATCATATTCTTTTCGAATCAATCATTTTTCAAATTATGATTTTTTTTTTTTTTATCTTTTTTTTTTTTTTTTTTTTTAATAACCATTTTCCTCCTGGTCTCTCGCGCCCCCCCTGTCATGCCTCTGTGCCCCCCAGGGGGAGCGCGCCCCCCGCTTTGGGAACCACTGCTGTATGTGATCTCTACAATAAAACAGTTTAGTGCCGGATGTACAAATATTAATAGGAGGATGTGCAAAACAGACAAACTAATTAACCTTTATTTAAACATCAAAGAATACTTTAGGTTAAGGTCTTCTTTTAAATAAGAAAAAAGCTTTTGGGATATCTACACATAAATATTAAGCCTGACAAAGTACTTAACGTCTAATATATTGCTTTCCTGCCTATGTTGAAGCACTTATTTTAACTGATATTATACACATTAATTATACTCTTATGTATGTAGATAGTATGAGAAATGTGCAGAATTTGACAGTTTAATGGTGGGAGGTATACACACATATTGATAGATGTCTTGTAATGCACTGTTGAGGAAGCTGTGACCCAAGTTTTTCATTCATTGCATAACTTCAACATAGTTCAGGTGTAACTAAAGTCTGCTTTAAGGGTTGTTTATATTTCACATCATTAATCAGAATCTGCAAAGTAACTAAAATAAATGTAGTGGAGTAAAAATACCAGGTTAACCTCTGAATTGTAGTGGAGTAGAATTACAAAGTAACAATGAGCTGTCATGTAGGTATATATTAATGCTGCCCATTATGGATACAAGCGATTTTCACCCATTTATTAATTACATGTTTTAAATTTGTACACACCAATGTGTTTCCTATCGCCTAAACCTCCAGGGATGTACACAGTTTAATACTGGCAACTTCTAATTGTGGGAAAAACGAAAACGTCTTTTAAAACTACAATTCCCAGTAGAGACGTGCCATAGGTGCGAAACACAATAGCCAGCATGTGTAGTTCTGGGGGGGCGTTCAAGTCCAGCTTTCGATAGTCTGCCGTGGTTTAGTTCGATTTCAAAGAGCTGTTTGACGCTCGGCGTAACCCTGGCGCACTGCCACTCCAACATCCAATCACAGAGCTTGAAGATGAATCACGGGGTTTGTCAAGCAACGGGACTGTAGTCCCAAACGATAGCTGAGGATTATGGGTAGTGTGTCTTCGCAATGATTCTCGAAATGTCCCTTATAGGCCTACGTCTGTTTCCCGTGACTTTATTTACGGCTAAAAAGCCCAAGATTATAGAATTAAACGAATAAATAAAAACAAGGATAATTGTGTGTTATGTTGAGTAAATAACAGTGTGTTATTTAGAAAAGAATAACAAATTAGAAGGAAAAAAAATTAAAAGCAATACAGATTTCATTATTCTGAAGCTCTGAGCCCCATTTCTTTTCCTCACAGACGGCAAAAAAAGTCAGACATTATACGATTTAAAATAAAAACAATAATCGTGGCTTGGTATTGAGTAAGAACATGTTTTTATGAACCACACAGCTTCCGGTCTACCAAGACCCGACCGGACAAAAAGACGTGTTGCAGGCAAGAAACGTGGCGTATAATATGCACGCAAAACTCGGCCTCAGATCTCAATGGGAATGGTTAGCGTATGATATGCACGCAAAATCGGACTTCTGCGTATCTATTGCACGCATTTCCAATGTTTAAAGTCGTGTCATTTGTACGCAGACTGAAGAGAGTGGGTTGGTTAAAACACTGAGTAAGTGCATTGAACAAATCAATGACTGGATGTGTCAGAACTTTCTCCAATTAAACAAAGACAAAACTAAGGTAATGGTTTTTGGAGCCAAGGCAGAACGTATAAAAGTTAGCGCTGAGCTTCAGTCTGCAATGTTCAAAACAACAGATAAAGCCAGAAATCTAGGTGTAGTCATGGACTCTGACCTGAGTTTCAACAGTCACATTAAAACAATTACTAAATCAGCCTACTATCACCTAAAGAACATATCTAGGATTAAAAGACTAATGTCACAGCAGGATTTGGAAAAGCTTGTCCATGATTTTATATTCAGTAGACTGGACTACTGTCATGGTGTCTTTACAGGTTTCACTAAAAAATCTATTAGAAAGCTGCAGCTGATTCAGAACGCCGCTGCTCGAGTCCTCACTAACACTAAGAAAGTGGATCACATCACTCCTGTTCTGAAGTCTTTACACTGATTTCCTGTGTGTCAAAGAATAGATTTCAAAATACTGCTGCTGGTTTATAAAGCACTGAATGGTTTAGGCCCAAAATACATTTCTGAGCTCCTGCTAAATTATGAACCATCCAGATCTCTCAGGTCTTCAGGGACTGGTCAGCGTTCTGTCCCCAGAGTCAGAACTAAACATGGAGAAGCAGCGTTCAGTTATTATGCTCCAAATATCTGGAACAAACTCCCAGAAACCTGCAGGTCCACTACAACTCTTACTACTTTTAAATCCAGGCTGAAGACTTTTCTTTTTGCCGCTGCTTTTAATTGAAACTGAGCGGTTGTGTTTCGTTTTTGGTTAATGAACATTTGGGGCTGGTAACCCCAGGGAATCAGTATCTGGGGACTTTGTCCTGGCTGGTTTTCTCTGTGTATGCTGCTCGGGACGTATGTGCCATACAAGCACACAGCTCATGTTCGGAGAAACCTTAAAGAAAGGCATCAGTAAAATGGAACTTCTGTGTGAACTATTCATATCTTAAACTGCACTGTAACTTTTTATTCATGTCCTTTTTATTCATGTACTTTTTATTAATGTATTTTTTCTTTTAATGTTTCTTTTATTATCTTTTCTTTTTAATGACTGTTTTTAAATGCCTTTGTCTGAATGTCTTTCATTTTTTGTAAAGCACCTTGAATTGCCTTGTGTTGAAAGGTGCTATATAAATAAACTTGCCTTGCCTTGCCTTAATTTTTGTGTAATACAAACAGTTAAGCTCATACACACTATTCTACGGAGCCCCCTAGGGGACATGGAGAAGAAAAAAAAATTATTTGAACAAAAATAAATAAATAATGTTTTGCGAGATATCGCAAAACCTTTGCGAGATCTCGCAATACTTTTGCGAGATATCGCAAAACCCCTTTGCGAGATCTCGCAATACTTTTGCGAGATCTCGCAAAACCCCGTTGAAGTTTGTAGATGGTCCCTAAGCACTCCTGTCCCTCCTCCAGCTGCAGATTGTGACCAATTCTTTAAGTTTAGCTATGCGTGCGTATCGAACTGTTCTGATAAAAATGACTCTGTAGCTCGTTGTCTACCTTGCTATGATTGTAAAGTCATGTTGTTTGTATTATTACAACATTATGTTTATGAGTTATTGATCCGCGAAATTCGAATCTGTCAATAACTCAGCTCAGAGTATGCTTTGCGACGTGCATGTCCCCTCGCTCTGAGTGTTCTCTTGAGGTGTCTTTCACTTATGTGAAACCCGTGCCTATTGCCAAGCACTAATGTTATATCTTTATATTTAAGGCCAAGCTCAAAGTAAAATCGATGAACCGCTCCATTGTTGTGGTTTCTGTGTTGCCGAACTGATTCGGAAATACATTGAGCTAAATGAAAAGTATTGCGAGATCTCGCAAAACTTTTTTTTTTTTTTTTTTGTTCAAAATTCTTTTTTTTTTCTTCTCCATGTCCCCTTGGGGGCTCCGTACTATTCTATGAACACAATGGTTCACCTACTGAATTAAAAAAGAACCAACGAACCAAAGAAAGTGAAAGCAGATTCACACTAAAAGTATTAGCCTACAGAGCAGTAAAGCTTAAAAAGAAGAAATAAAATGTTATAATTTTATAAGAAACACACTATGATCTTTTGAGGGTGCTTTTGAGACTTCATGATTTCTGAAAAAGAAAAGTTAAGATTTGCAATTTAACTTCATATTGATTTTATTATGTAGACCTCAGGCTGTTAGAAATTTGTGTCAGTCAAGCACTTATTATAAATTAACCGCCAGCACATATTACAAGCCCATTGCAAACATGTCTATGGACAAAATTATTTCTGGTCAAATGTCCAATCAATGGTATGTTGTCCTAATTCTTTAATAAAAAAAATCCACAAGAAGGTTTTTCTAACAAAAAAAGGTTTGTGTTATTTGTATAAAAGTTTAACAACACGGGGGGACAGACTCTTACATTTGTTTACTAATGAAAAACAAGTCTATTTTTATAATAACTTTTTAAGTCTATTTCTGAATAGCCATACATCCATGAAGAGTGTCAGTGCAAGAAGGCTCTTTTTTGTTTTATTTGTTTAACATTAATAACAATTCCGGTGTCTTGAAATGAAGTGTGATTAGCTAACGTTAACTATGATAGTCTTAAGGCAATACAAACAATCACCTGTTAGCTTATGATAGCTTCTAACCGTATTAAAGGCACTAAAAACAATTATTCGTTAGCTATAGCTTTCGGCAAAATAAACTGTTAGCATATTTGATTATTTGTTTAATGAAACTGTAGCGTGATTTTGGCAAGCCCAACTAGGTGTCCTACATTAATAGTTGATTTCATCTCTAATTACAGTAAGAGTGTGAGTAATGTGAATCGTTTTGTTTGTTTAAAGTTAACAACTATTCTGGTGTATTGAATTGGACAGCAATACAAGCAACACGTGCTAAATGTGAGTCTTACAGGGAAACAGTCATCTGTTAGCCTATTTGTTTATTTGTTTAATGAAATCGGGTGCTTTCAATGCGACCATCTTTATAAGGACGTTGGCACAGGCTACCGGGGAAGTGGACGGCGAGGAATCTTGGAGAGTTTTTACTCCGAAGAGGGCTTCCCGGGGTACTGCAGCTGGAGCTGTTTTCTGGTGGCTGAGGGAACAACAGACCCCGCCTCACCCCAGTGAAGAATCCTCAGTGTCCTCTCCACTTTCAGAGAAAGGGTCAGAGGAACTCAAAGACATGCCGGACTCCAGAGGTCATTCCGTGTCCATTTTCAGGAAATTGTGCCCGTCTTCTAAATAAATACAAATTGATTCTGCACTGAAATGCCTCTCGGTCAAACTGCATGTTTATCTTTGGCAGCCAGGTGCATTAACACACTAACAGTTGTTTTTGAGTAATCAAGCACCTCCTCAAAGACACATTTGACTTGATTTGGTTTATTTCTAACGTGTAATACAATACAAAAAAAATGATAATAATAAAATGAAACAAGAGAATTATGATAGAAACGTAAGCAGTATCAAATTGATAAACTAAATATTATTGACTTACAAATGATATATAAACAAATGATCTACCTAATTACACATCCGAAAAGGTTTGGGAAGGAGTTTACACGTATTTAATCCCACCCCTTCTCCCAAAAACTAAATTAAGATTTTAGTTTTGTTTTAACAAAATATACATCTAAATGTATGTCTACATACTATATACATGTACAATTATAAATAGATTATATCATTCTTACTATAATATATACATATATATTTACGTTGTAGGCTATGTCAAATTTGACAAGACAAATATAAAAGACTATATTTTTACATCTGACATACAAAATACATTTGTTATTAAAAAACAAAAACATAATAACAACAAATTGTTGTTAATAATAATAATTTAATTTCTGTAAGAAAAACATATTTCCATGCATTTTTAGATCGTTAATAACAAGCATTACAATGTCTAAAGAGACTCGCTGTGTATGAGATTCAATACTCGCTGGTTGTACTTTTGCGGTCATCCAATTCGCTAGGTGGCGATTTCGCAAAACAACTAGGGTCCTAGGATCGCGGTCCCAGGAGTGCGGTCCCAGGAGTCCGGTCCCAGGACTGCGGTCCTGAAACTGCAGTCTCCGACGCTGCAGCTTCATACTATTGTCCAATGGAGGCATCTCAGGAGGGGAGTGTGTGGGAGAGAAACTCCCTGTGAAGGGCAAACAGGGATTTTAGCCTTTGCAGACCATTTACATGCACAGAAACTTATATAACACACTACAGGAAAGAGAAACCCCCTAACATAAGAGGGCCTCTTTCATTTTGAATTTTTTAGATACTACAATACATTAGATTCAAGATTCAAGTCTTTATTATCAGGTGCACATTAGCTACAGTGTAGATATGGCAATGAAAAACTTAAGTCACAGGCTCCTCCAACAATGTAACATGAATATATATAGGACATACAACAAATAAAACAGATAAAATAGTGCAAGATAAAGTATTAAGTCTTTATCTGAGTACAGATTCTTGCTGCATTACATTTTATGCCAACATAACAAATAGAAAAACCTTTCTGAAAACAAAAAACATTTTCTTACAAAAACATGAACATTTGGACCTTCTTTCTACGAAATAAATAGCCCTCACTTGACTATGTGATCCTAATCATTGGGGACATTGTGTCTGTGGAGGCACATGTTGTTGAATCTTTTAAATGGCCACTGCAGTAAATGCATTTCCATGAGGTTGGAGGCTTGAGAGGAAGATTTAAAAATGAATAGTCACAATCAAGGCTGAAGAGTCCAAGTCTCACAAAAGAGTCTCTTTCATGAGAGTCTCCTGTGTGATAAAGGTTTTCTGTTGAAAATATGATTAGTCATCAATCCTCGATGACATCATCAGAGTTATTTCCTCAGAGCTATAGAAAGCTGCCTTCAGGCCTTCTTACCAATTTAAACCTTTATTTTCCTGCATAGATTTCCCCCTCATGTACACTTTACAGTGGTCGACAAAGTACTCAGATCTTCAACTTAAGTAAAAGTAGTAATACCACGGTGTAGAAATACTCTTTAACAAGTAAAAGTCTGGTATTCAACATTTTACTGAACAACAAAAGAAGTTGGATAAAAAATATCAAAACCAAAAGTATTTATCATGCAGAATGGCCCATTTTGGGGAAGTTTATATTGTATCACTGGATTGTAATTTGGTCTACAGCTGCAAACTCACTATAAAGGCCCAAAACATTTCCAATATGAGAAACGAGACATGTTGTGAATTCCCTGTGCTGCCCAAACACTGCCCTCTAGAGGGCTAATGAACATTCACCTGCCTGTCACCAAATGCTCCTGATTGGGGAAAGTGACAACAGGTGTGATCAGGACACACTCAGATGAACACTGATTACTGCTGCAACTTAAAGAGCAGACAGACTAGCAGGAAAGCCTCTCCAGTCCTGCTCCCTCATGCGTCCCTGAGAATAAGCCATGAGTTTGAGTAAATAAATGGAACTAAACTGCATTTCTGACCAGAACTCCTTTATTCAAGACTCTTAAGTGGTCAACATATTCAAGCCGGCAAAATAACAGTCAAATTCATTTCAAGGCAAATATAAAAATGCAAATATGCCAAAACACATGCAAATGAAGACACATCTTCACCAACTTGACAAAGCATGCAGTATTCATTAAAAAGCGCTGCATAAACAAAACACTCGAAGTTAAAAGATGCTGCTAGTCGCTCAAAACACTATTGTTGGAAAGTAACCTGAAATGTTTTATTAGTTTACTAAAATTGTGATCGTGATCATAATTTCTTCCAATATTATTGCAGACCAGCTAAAGCTAATTATCTAACCTAGCCCTTTCTGGTTTATAATCACCGGATGTCAACAAGCGCTCCAGTGCATTACTTTTAGTGTACCCCTGGATCTTTTGTTCTTTGAACACTTCTTTAACCTTTTTTAGTTGCAGTGTTTTATTCTTGCAGGATTCCATTTTTGTGGAACGTTAAGTAAACGCTGCGCATGTTTCTTCAAGTTGGTAAGGATGGTTGTTCATTTGCATACGTTTTGGCACATTTGTGTTTGAAAAATGTGCATAGTTTTTTAAACTGCAGCGCGTTTCTCCAAATGGAAATGTTTTAGGCCGTTGTAACGTGTGAGTCTGCACCTGTCCGACACCATAATAATTAGTGATCAATTGTTGTTTTAATTTTGGGCTGGTAAAGGCTGTTAAATAACTTTTATAGTTACTTTGCCGGGGATCTAATAATATTTATGATGTAATTTCATGATGTAATTTGTATTAATGATATAAAATTGCAAAGTAGCTAATCTTATAATAAAAATAGTAAGAGTAAAAAGTACAATATTTGCTTCCAAACTGTATTGGACTAGAAGTATAAAGTAGCGTAATTGGAAATGCTCAGGTAAATTATCTTAAACATTTACTTAAGTAAATACTTCAGTGCCCTTTAAATGTGCTCTTAACACAAGAAATGGGGCGAAGCCTGCGAGCTAGTTCAGGCAGTCAACTCGAGCACCTATGCTGCATTCATATATAACGCCCCTTGCCACTCTACAACCAACCAAACAGAGTCTCCTTAATATGCCGCTCTATTTAACCTGCCAGATATCTCTCTATGTATTGCTTGCTGCTGCTATTGCGGCAGCTACTTCCACGTCGCTGCTGCTTGCCTGCTGGTGCTGTCCTTGCAAATGTCTATTGCTATCTCCGACTCTGGAACCGAATCGTCATACGCAGGAAGCCGTAAGAAGCCTGCCTCATTCCCGAAACACAGGCTAGCTCAGAGCATGGTACAGACGCTGCTGGAACGAGCCACAGCTCCCGCACGACACACATCACTCGGAACGAGTGGCCGGGTGTCCCTTCCGTCCTCATTCTGGAGTAGCTTTTAATATCCTTTGGGCCGGAGGAAGTCCCGAGTTCTACGCCAGCACCGGTAACAACCCCTCTCTTCACAAGTGTCAGCTAAGAGTTAAGAGCTAAGACTGTCTCTCGGTCGGCGGCGAGTAAGCTGACTCCGGCATTCCCAAAGTACCTGCCATCCTGTCCTCCCTTCTCGAAGTTAAATCAGCGCTTGAAGCCTTTAATTCCACGATATATTCCCTTGAACAAAACTCGATTTCCTCTGCCTGCAATGTAAACAAATGTTTCTACTTCCTGCCCCCTGCAGCAGCAATTCCTCAGGAATCGCATCTTAGCAGGTATATAATACAATTCTGCATAAGCAATGTTTTATTATGGAAATATTTGGCCTGCAGTAAGTCATATTTGAGGCAATTATACAGAAGTTGTAAGTTTATAAGTATTTATACTACTATAAATCAATTACATTAAAAATGGAAATAAATAAAATAGATTTCTGTTACGTGAATATGAAGGGAAGCTCGATACATTTTTTACCATCATTTTAGACTTCGATCTCTCCTACAGTGGCTCTTCTATGAATACCATGAATCCTTCTCTGCCAAGCGGCCATGTACATTTAATCACCTACCAAAGAAAGAGTTTTTCCCCATAGGAATTAAGCTCTACCTGCAATATTCTGCCCCCTTGCTGGGTGTGCCTCATGCTGCAAATCGTTTCCAAAGCTCTTTCTAATCACAGATGTTTGTCAATTACCTTATCACAGGCTTAAATCAAGGTTTCATAGCAGGTTATGCTGGCTCCCAAAGGGACCCATGTCTGTAAAAACCTGCACTCAAGACTGAAGTTTGCACTGAAGGAGCCAGGAGTATTACACGTGCTGCTATTTAAACGTTTAAAAACATGACAGGCCCCTAGCCTAGTGCTAGGAGGAAATATTCTAGCAACGTTTCTTTATTGATCTGTTAGTTCCTCATGATTCTTCTGTCAAGAGTATTAATAACTACTAAGATTTGTTCCCGTTTCTATGCTCTGTAGATGACATGGCAGGGAAAGCAGACATCACCGATGCCTTCTGTGGCATATATATCTTAAGATTTTACGCTCAAATGTGCATTTGGTTGCCGTAGTAGCCCACGTTTCTTTGACACCTCGTCAGAAGCATTATGCTGGATTCCCTACACACCTGCAAGCACCCCTTGGTGTCCATCTTTCAACCATTTCCTACTAGTTGACTTTCCCAGTTAAAACCTTTTCAACAGCTAGGCCTACCTCTTTCAGAACAGGAACTGGAAGCCCTTCCACACGTCTAGAATTATCGGTATCATTCTCGATAGTGTGCTGATGCAAGCTTCACTGCCACCAGACAAGTTGTCCCGCATCAGAACAGCCATAATTACAATTCATGTTATTTATTTAGCGCTTTTCCAAGTGTTCAAAGCGCTCTACGTTATACTACATATTAGACTTGTAATACATTCAATACTGATTACTGCCTTCAATTATGGTCTCCCACTGGTAGTCTCTCTAAAAGAGATGTTTTATATTTATAATGAAACTAGCTCTAGCTCTAGCCTTTCTGTCCAAACCTTAAGGCACCATAGTCTTAGGTCGCGTTCACACCTGCCTTGTTTAGTACTGTTGAATCGGTCCCTGGAGCGTTAACCCCTTGATGCGGTTCGTTGGATTGGTGTGGAAGCAGTCCGATACCTCTGCTCCGCCTAAAGAGGTGGTCTCGGGTCGCTCGCTAGTAAACTCTGGAGCGGTTCATTGCTGGTGTGACGCAGTCCGCATCAAAACATGGGAAACAAACTATTTGCGCGTCATCGCCTTGTTTTGCTATCTACAGATGTAGCACTCCAGATAGGGCTCCACCCAGCGGATTCCAACCAAAAACCCAGATCCCAGTGGCTGGGAGATTAAAGCCCTCCAACTATTTCCTAAGAGGGCGTTGCCAAATTTCCCCATTTGTTCAATTTCAGGATTTAACCATGAGATGGCGCTTCATTCACAAATACACAAAGACAACTGGGTGTTGTAGAACTTAGTCTGTTTGCAATGTTTGCAGCTCTGCAGTTGTGTTTGCTGAATACTGTAGCATTTAATCACTTATTTGTTATGGTTTTCACAGGCTACTATAACAAAAAAACTTCAATATTTTAGATCAAATAAAGTATATCTAATCTTATTATCTTAATTGTAATTCAATAATATATAGTCTTTATATATTAAATAATCATAATAATGTAAATGTTTACACTTTATTTTTTATGCTCATACTTTTACCTTAACAATAGTTTGCTTTAATATGCATTATATTTTTGTAATATTGTTGTGGTGTACACAGTACAGTAGATCGAAGTAAATCAACTCATACATTATCACGTATTATCCAGTAATGTGTTAATTAATAATTAAGTAATATCATACATTAACCCAGTGGTTCTCTTTTTCTGTTAGGCCCCCCTTTTGGAGAAAAAAAAAAGTTGGGCCCCCCAACACAAATAGTCACATAATGGGCCAAGTTAACATTTATTAAAATACATCAATATGAACGTGAGCATTCCTTTCAAAAAAATTAAAAAATCACTTTGCGAGAACAGTGATAATAAAACAATGCTCCATAAGTCTGTGTGCTCAAAAAAATAAATACAATTGTGCAATCCCTTTGCTAGAACAATAAGTTATAATACTTTGCCACTTTGCAATCTGTGCAAAAAAATGCTAAATGGTGCTCCGCCTATATGGCCAACTCTCCACCTATCAGGAGGAGACGGCCACGGCCATTGCCGCTCGAAAGCGCTGGAGACGCTGTAGTACATATGCCAGGCCTGTAGGTGGAGCTGTAGTCTGCCACAAAAGCAGCGAAGAAGACTTCTCACAGAAACAGCCCCTGCAAAAACAGGGCTGGAAAAGAGCAAATAGAGCGAAATGAGGCATGGCTAAAATGCATGATCTGTTTGGTATTTTGAAAAAAAAACTTCACAGACATGTTTTATATAGGTATGGCCCTACAATATATTATTCAAATATAGCATGATAGGTCCACTTTAAGTATCAAAATTACTACCCGTGGGAGTTTTGTATTACAGCATTTTGTTTTATGTAACCAACAATGTCATAAATGTCCTATCATTTTAATGTGTATAGTTGTCAGAGTTTAGTTTACTTTTTTTATTAATTATCAGATCAGAATTGCTTCATATCACAAAAGCATATCATGTGTTTTTACAGTTACAAATTATGAATGGTATGTAACCATGAGTGTTAATGTATAAGTGAAGTGCAGTTATAAAGCCTCCATAACGTAGAGTCAAGCGAAGTCAGGCTTGGAGAGTAATGGATTACATGTAACAAGATTACGTTAATACAACATATCTTGGTTTCTTTCTTTTCTCGGGTCCCACTGTTCTTACGTAATACACTTCAGTAAAAACAATCTCATTCAATCTTTTTATTCTTTATTTGCATTGCATTTGACAAAGAGTTCATCCAAAAGTAACAGAAAGTAATCAGATAACTAGTGATGCTCCGATCGATCGGCCGCCGATCGATATCGGCCAATACTCACTCTCTGCCGATCGATCGGTGCTCTCTAAAAATGCCGATCGCGAGAGCTGATCGCATGACGTAAAATTATGACGTAACATACATGACACTTTTCTCTGTGAGCGGCAAAACAAGCTCGCTAAAATGGCTTCACCAGTCTGGCAGTATTTTATGGTGTCCAAAAATGACAATAAAATAGCGGTATGCAACGTGTGTGAAGCAGAAATCCTGCAGCTCCACCCGCTGTGACGGTCCGGTGAGCGGAGCAACACACACACTAAGAGTTAGACCTAACACACTTAGCTATTTTATCTACCTCTGGAACAAGCTAAACTAGTAATAAATATGTTTATTCTTCACTGTCGGGTCACTCATTACTGGATCAGTGAGCTGCATGAGACGATACTGACAGGCTGTCAGGAGAGAGAGAGAGAGGGGGAGAGAGGAAAAGAGAGCACTCCCGCTCATTTCTCCCGCGTTATTATCCAAAGTTAATGTAAACTTGAATAATGTACTTCATTTGAATGTAATAATTATGTTGGTTGTTGTTTGTGGAAGCGCCAGTGAATGAGCCCCATTAATATGGGATTAGTTTTGTTTCATAAAGATAAAGCAACACTTTCTCAGAATCAAGCAAAACTAAGAGTTTAATTAAGAGAAAAGAGTCAAGCAAAAATAAATGTAATTCCAAAAATAAAACTATAAGTTGCAAACAAATAATTTGTGTAATCATGTAAACTATAAGTCTGTGTTCTTTTTTAACATCTTTTTGTTTGCAGTTCTCTTTGCTTCTTTCTCAATGATCAGACTTTTGCTCTCGCTGCAGCTCTCTCGTTTGCGCTCCCTCATTTTTTGTTTTCGATTCTGAAACAAACGTCCCAGGTAGGCGGGACTTTCAGGGGTGCGTCCCCATTGGCTACTCAGTTTTTGAGTGACAGCCCAGTCCTCCAGCGATTGTACAGTGAGGTAGCTGAGCGTGGATAGAACATCCCCAAAAGAACCAGCATTTCAATTATTATAATTCTACAAGTGAAAATATATGTAAGTATTGATCATGTGTTGTTTGTGCTGTACTATACGGTCTGTTTCTTTATTGTGTTAAGTGAGAAGTAAAGCTGTGCTATGAAAGTTAGCTTTTGCTACCTTTAGATCCATAACAGTGCAAGCTAAGTAGCCTAACAGCAGGGACAGTTAGCTACATAGCTAGCAGTGAGTGAGCGTTCAGACACCGGCGCACACACTCAAACGGACTTGTTTTTTTGTTTTTGTTTTTTTTAATCGTTTATTTGAACCGGGACAATGCACGTTAATGAACATTTTAAACAAAATAATGCTTTGAAATGTAAATGAGCCGGATTTTAGCTTTGAGCTACTTTCCATCCGTAGTCCCGTCACATACAACATTTATGAACATAACATTTATATACATGGCAAACAGAAATACATGATATGCAGAAAGAGCATGAGCAGCATACACAAGTATTTACCACAAGGTAGTACAATATAGCAGCTACGACATATAAAGTGCAGGAGGAGATAAAAGAGCTACATAAAGTGCAAAAAAAGAGCAACATAAAGTGCAAGAGGAGTGGTGTTAAAGTGCATTTTGCGGTGATTGCACGTCTGTTTGTTTCTTAACCATTCTTTGAGTTGACCTTTAAAACTATTGAGAGTGGGACAATCCCGTATCTGAGTTGGGAGGCTATTCCACAATGAGCTGCCTTTAATGGAGAGTACTTTTTCCAAAAGTGGTCCGTCTGCGGTGGACTTCACAGTCTCCTCTGGTTTCTGACCTAGTGCAGCGTGCCTGACTCTACCAACATGCTTTCATGATTATGTTTAGATATGCAAGTATAAGCCATGATAGCTTCTTTTATTAACACGCTAATTTCATATGAAAATCAATGGAGGCTGAGTTTACTACTTCTCTTTGTAGGAAAACCTACCGTCTATGATGCCCCTGAGCTGTGTTTTATTTGTCAACTTAATATTTTTAATTTCCTAAAACATTTATTTTCCTCTCATATTAACAGTGTGGATCATTGAGACAGCGTGGTACTCGTCTCCACAGGTCTTATCCCGTTTTCCCACTTCCTCTGAGGGGACAGCACAGAGGGGGGGCATGAATAAAGACCTGCACCAACTTCATCCACGCTGGGCGTTGCTGTTATCACTTGCTCAGTGTCATTTCATTTGACCAAATGTCTTTACACTTTTTAATATATTTTATTATTATCCACCTTTTTGTTTTATGACCTTTTATTTAAAACATTCTTTGAGACTTCATCTTCTGGTTAACATTTCAATAAATGTAATTTGTATAATCACTCTTTTGTCTTTATTCTACATGAAAATGTTAGAGATTCCATTCAAATCTGTTGATTATTCATATCTTCCTCAGAATTTTGAATGCTAAATGTATATCATTTTCTCACAGGATATATAATGAGACAACACAGTTTTTGTCCATTGTGTATGAATGCTTCAGCTCTTCAGACCAACATAGTAAGATGTGAGCATAATTTGTTATATGCAACCTAGGTCTGGTCTGTTTAATAAAGCAAATCTGCCACTTTGATGTTGTAGAATTTGTTAAATTAAAGCAGTCTTTAATTGTTTGTCCTAAACATAGCAATATATGCTTTTGAAATGTAACATGTCTTTGAAAAAATAACAGTATAGTTTATATTGTGTATCACCTTTAGCTTGAAAATACACAGATGTGTTTTTTTTATCTATAAAATGAATAGATACACAGACAGACACTTTATCGATCCCAAATTGGGAAATCATTTTACAGCAGCAGTGTGTTCAGGTATTAAAATATGTAAAGTTGGAATAAAGTATAAACTACACAACACAAGTATAATGCACAGCAATCCATAAGATAAGTCCGATATTTTCATGAAAACTCCTCAGGTGACACCGACACTAACGTGGCCGAGTGGACTCTGGAGTTTGCTGCATGAGTTGCACTGTATGATCTGTGGTGTAGTGGGCTGTCACTCAAAAACTGAGTAGCCAATGGGGACGCACCCCTGAAAGTCCCGCCCACCTGGGACGTTTGTGTCAGAATCGAAAACAAAAAATGAGGGAGCGCAAACGAGAAGAACTGCAGCGAGAGCAAAAGTCTGATCATTGAGAAAGAAGCAAAGAGAACTGTATGGAAGCAAACAAGAGACAGAAGTATTTGAATTTTATCAGACACCGAATTTATAGCATTGAAAATATTTACTTTGAAAATCATGTGAAATAAAAATGTAACAATTCAAGTTAAAAAAATTCGAATAGTCAAATTCAGATCCCAAAAATTCAAGTTAAAAAAATACGAATGCACAATTTCGGTGTATAAAATTCGACGTCAAAAATTTCGATGCATAAATTTCGATGTCAAAAATGTCCATGCAGCATCATCCAGGCTACCCAGACAGGATAAGCAATCGAGCCTGAATGCAATCGAACCGACTTCTGGCCTATCAGAGCACGGCTTTGTCAGTCATGTGATCAAAACAATCCGGGAGAAAGATGACGGAGAACAGCGGGCCTCTGGTAAGTAGTCAGTTTGTGCTGTTTATTTTACAAGCAGTGAGGGCTCGATAGCATTTGTATCTTACATTAGCTAGCTAAATGAGTGAAGTAGCCTTGTGCCTTGCTGTTAGCAAGCTCCGTAGTTATCATTAATTGAAGTGAATCACAACGTTACCGTGTCCTTTTGTGTGTGTGGGGGGGTGACGGTTTGCAAAGTAACGCTACGATCACTTCGGTTAGATAAGTCAAATGTACTTGGTTAAAGGGGGTGTAAGAACATCCATAAGTTGTTAGAAGTAATCGTGGTTAATGTAGTTTTCAGATAATTTACTGAACTAAAAGTAGACCATGCTACACTATACAAATACTCTTACAAAAGCCCTGCATTTAAACATGTTAATGTTACTTTAGTAACAGTATGCTAGTATAATCAGGAAAGTGTTGTTAAAGTATTTAAAGCAGACACAAGTTATACTATTATATTATATCATTTGTTTTATTATTATTACCCATGCAAGAGTTGACTTAACTGTTGTAGTTGGAGCTCATTTTGAACAATGAGCTAACTAATGATTACTTTCATAATGGTTTAATGTGCTGATTATTTTCTACATTAATAGATGAAGGTCTGGTTTGTTCAAACTCTCAGAATAGTAGGTCATGCTGTCATAATTACCCAGAGTCCGAAGTGACACCTTTACAATGTTAAAGCTGTTAGATAAATGTAGTGATGTAAAAACTAAAATATTCAAGATAGTGTAGTGGAAAAAGAGAGATTATGTTTTAAAAACATGTTACTAAAACAAAATCTCTTGTTTTGGAATGACAGTAATGATTCAAGAAATAGTAGATAAATAAATACACACATCAATCTGTGTGCATCTGTTGTGGATGGAACACAACAAATGGTGCTCTTACCTGTGATGCCTCCTCCAAACATTATAACCAGACTGTATCATTCAAACTATAAGTAACAGTTCTAGCTAATTGACTTTAGACAAACAATTCAAAAGACAAAATCAACACAATTTATCGAAAGACCAATCTTTATTTTACGGTGCCTCTCCTTTTTTTATTATTAAATCCTCAGATGTGAGATATTAGTAATAGACTAGTAGCATTGTCATCTAAAAAACTGAGCAACGCAACAGTTAACTTTACATTTCTTATTGTCCAAAGCATCTATTACACTATTTTTCCCCCTCTCATATTCACAATATGGATGATTAGAGACTTTGGGGGAAACCTCAGCTTTATGAACGTCCTGTCTGTTGGTTTGGCCAGAGAGGGCTGAGGGTCTTTCCCTGCGAGGAGGACCAGGCCTGAGGGAGGAGGACCTGCACCAGCTGCACCTACAGAACTTAGCCCATGCTGGGCATAGCTGTTACCACCTGCACAGGCCTAGCCTGTCACTTTATTTGACAAAATGTGTTTACTTAATCAATTAACAGATTAACATTTAGTGTAACTTATGTATATTATTTCGTTTTTATTTAAAAAATTGTGATGGTTCATGCTTGATAACTTTTAGTTCACATTTCAATAAATTGTATATGTACTCCTTTTGTCCGTTATTCTTACTGAAAATGTTAAATTACACATTCACATCTGACTGAAGATTGGCACCATTTATTTGTGACGTTGCAAACTTTGCGGTACAAGGCACAAGTGATGTGAAGCTCATAAAGTGAGGCAAATGCATTTGATCAGCTGACTTTTTTTTTTGCCAAACTTTATAGGCCGGACAATAATCACACTGTCTCTGAGGTGCAACGTAAAACACAAAACAACACAAAAATTAAGTTCCTGTTAGACTACAAAACTATTCAGTGTGCAGGTCTTTGTGTTACAATATAAGTGTCTCTTAGTGAATGTCATGTACTGCTCTTAAATCTCATAACATCAGCTTTTCCTTTCCCTCTTGGATGTTCTTCTGGACCCTCTGAGAAAGAGAACATGGTGAAGCAGTCCTGTCTCTCAGGCCTGTCCTTTCCTAACAGAAATATCAAAAAACATATTATTGCAGAGCAAGTGTGTTATTTAAGAAAGAGTGTGTTTGTTTGTTCAGGGGCTATAAATATAATGATTTTTTTTTTGAATGGTTTTTTTAAATTCAACAGTGTACTACAAAGATAATCAGGTTATGAATAAACCGTTCTAAAATCAACATTGAAATAAATGTATTATTAAAATAATATTTAACTGTTATCAAAACTTAGTGCAACTGTAGAAGCTTGCTATTTCCGGTTGTCTCACTGAAAGAATCACTTTTAACATGTTTTTTTACAGTCAATATGCAGAGACAAAGGGTCGCAGGTCTCACTATGTTAATAATATTTGCATTAAATACATTGAAATGTGAAAGTTGAACAAAAAAGTTATGTTGCTTGGTAAAATGTAAATGTAACCTTTTGCTAAGAAAGTACACTCAACATCACTGATGTGTAGGTGATCTAGTATTTAGTCATGTTTAATGGCATGTATATCAGTGTATTTGAGTCATTACTTTATTTTTTAAAACCAATAACTTTATGCATTCTTTGTAAAGTATGAAAAAGGTATATGTACCTTGGAATCCGTGCTGAAGTTCTCTGCTGTTAGGAGTCAAGATCTGTCTCTCCTCCTCTGGTCCAGCCTGTCTGGATCACCTTAAGGACACTTTGAACAAACAGATGTAAAGTTACATGTGTGGCTTACAGACTTCTTTACATGCAAAGAACTTTTTATCTTCTTTTAAAAACAGGTCATAATCTTATTTTTATACTTAAGAAATGGCTGGATATCACAGTCCTTATACTGTATCGTATCAGTTTGATTGAGTATTATTGTGTAGGTCCTTTTTATTTTACTGTTAAGGTCTCTACACACCAACCTGAGACCAAAGAACGCGTACCGAAGGCGTCCCGACTTTTACGTCAGCTACGTCGGGCTTCGTTGGCTTCGTCGGATAAAGCCGCCCGCCTACGAACACACCGCAAATACTTCAGCCGACGAGTGGCAATAACTCTCCTTACCAGCAGGCGGCGGTAGTGTGTATTCGTCATTCAAAAGAGGCAACAACCGGAAGACAGACTGCGTTTTATACACCGAGAGAAGAAGAACAAACTTAGTAATATAAGCAGTTGGTCTTCACTTTCTTCATTCCATGCCGTCATGATAAAAAAGAAACTCTTGCGTCCGGGTGAGATGAAAATGAGGAAGATTATCCGTCTGTGTGTGCCTTCTTATCCTTTGTTTTGGTCCCTCACTTCCGCTTCACTTCTGATGCACTGATTCGCTAAGCTGAACAGCCAATCAGAGTGATTGATTTGTCCCGACGTTCTTTGGCCTCCCGCGGCCGATTCAACATGTTGAATCGGCGGCGGGAGAAGGCGGGAGGGTTGAAAATGTGCCGTAAAGAGACGACACACCAACCTGAGTAGTGCGACGCGAATGCCCGACTGCCTCTGACGGCTTCGGACGGCCTCTGACTCCCAAAGTCGGGCCGGTGTGTAGAGGCCTTTACTTTGGATGTGTTTCTCATGAGTCAGTCAAATTAATTTGTTTTCATATGCCATATTCATATGTATCACACACGTAAGGGTAAGACTCAAACCTATTTAACAAATGCAATGCAATGGATAAGCTTAATTTTCACTGAAGTCACAGATAACGTCATATCTCATATTTAAACAAATAATTTCCTTGTCACTAAAGCATTGACTACGCTATTCATCGTCCTTAAATGCAGGCATTAAGTTACGGTCTCTACACACCAACCTGAGACCAAAGAACGCGTACCGAAGGCGTCCCGACTTTTACGTCAGCTACGTCAGGCTTCGTTGGCTTCGTCGGATAAAGCCGCCCGCCTACGAACACACCGCAAATACTTCAGCCGACGAGTGGCAATAACTCTCATTACCAGCAGGCGGCGGTAGTGTGTATTCGTCATTCAAAAGAGGCAACAACCGGAAGACAGACTGCGTTTTATACAACGAGAGAAGAAGAACAGACTTAGTAATATAGCAGTTGATCAGTTGGTCTTCACTTTCTTCATTCCATGCCGTCATGATAAAAAAGAAACTCTTGCGTCCGGGTGAGATGAAAATGAGGAAGATTAGCCGTCTGTGTGTGCCTTCTTATCGTTTGTTTTGGTCCCTCACTTCCGCTTCACTTCTGATGCACTGATTCGCTAAGCTGAACAGCCAATCAGAGTGATTGATTTGTCCCGACGTTCTTTGGCCTCCCGCGGCCTCCCGCCGCCGATTCAACATGTTGAATCGGCGGCGGGAGGAGGCGGGAGGGTTGAAAATGTGCCGTAAAGAGACGACACACCAACCTGAGTAGTGCGACGCGAATGCCCGACTGCCTCTGACGGCTTCGGACGGCCTCTGACTCCCAAAGTCGGGCCGGTGTGTAGAGGCCTTTACATGTTCCGTTCTACAGTCACAATAAGGCTGTTTCTCAAGTGTGATGATAATACAATGAAAAGAGGCATTGGTAATAATATTAAAAACCACAATGTTTGGGTCGTTCGTCGGATAGGCGGTTAGCTGCAATAAATAACTCCAGTTCAACAAACCATATTACAATATCTAAGGGAGCGTTATTTCTGGACCTTCTTGAAATGTGACGTTCATATTTTAAAAGATACACAAATTTTATTGTGAGGTTGATTTAATATACACTAAGCCTCTCTTCAACAATACGTTGACGTTAGCTAGTCTATTTTATGCTATAGTAGAGCATAGCGAATTTAAATGAACATTAACAATGCATACAGTAACCTAACTAGCAAACTAACTATCTAACGTACAAGGATGACCTTAATTTACCAACCTCATACAGAAGCCTTTTGGTATACAGTAGCATCCCACTTAATGTTTTACACTTCTCTATTACGTTTAACTTGGATGCTACGCATAGCATCGTTAGCACAGATGGAGCTACCGATTGCTCAAATGCTAACCCAACTCTAAACATTCATTAACGTTAGCTTAATAAAAACACCAGTAACATAACATAAAGTACGCGGGGTTGACTTACCGAAGAAACTGCATTCATGGACGGTCTGTTTTAACCGCAGATAAATCCTATATTTGCATGACGAATAGTCCACCAGGAACAAACACAACAAACACGGCCGAGTTCAAGTAGTGTTCTCCGCATGAGCTGAGCCCCTGTAGCATCACGGCGCTAATGGAGCTAACGGAGCTAGCAGTGAGACAGAGGAGCTAGGAGCAGCAGCCCCGTTGTCATGAAGGGGGAATCTAACTATATACAGAATATGTTTTTTTGGATCCAGGCTAGAAACATGTTCATTTTAACATAGGGTCTACGGGAATTGCTCCCATCTGCATCCATCGCCTACAGTTTGCAGCATTGGGCTTCACTGCACTGTCCCGGAGTTCGCCACTTGGCTCTGATAGGCCAGAAGTCGGTTCGATTGCATTCAGGCTCGATTGCTTATCCTGTCTGGGTAGCCCGGATGATGCTGCATCGAAATTTTTGACGTCGAATTTTATACACCGAAATTGTGCATTCGAATTTTTTTAACTTGAATTTTTGGGATCTGAATTTGACTATTCGAGTTTTTTTAACTTGAATTGTTACATTTTTATTTCACATAGGTAAATTCGGAGCAAAAGAATTCAGATTCATGATTTTCAAAGTAAATATTTTCAATGCTATAAATTCGGTGTCTGATAAAATTCAAATACTTCTGTCTCTTGTTTGCTTCCATAGAACTGCAAACAAAAAGATATGTTAAATCAAAGAAAAAAGACTTATAGTTTACATGATTACACAAATGATTTGTTTGCAACTTATAGTTTTTATTTTTTTATTTAAATTTATTTTGCTTGACTCAGTTTTTTTTTCTCTTAAACTCTTAGTTTTGCTTGATTCTGAGAAAGTGTTGCTTTATCTTTATGAAACAAAACTAATCCCATACATTAAAGGTAGGGTAGGTAAGAATGGGGAAACCAGCTCGAGTGCGCTAGAATTTGAAAATACACAACCGGAAAACATCTGCCCCTTCCTTCAGACTTCCTTACAGAGCCCCTCCTCCAACACACACGAACGCGCACATGACCAATGAGGGCACGAGATAAGTTTGTGCACGAGATGGAAGGCTGACAGGTAGGTAGGCCATCAAGTTATTTTAGCCGGGCCGGCTAAAATAATTGGTCGTGCTTTTTACAGCGTCACGGCTTCCACAGATTAATTTTTTTAATGTATTTATTGTCAAAGCATTTCATATATTCATTGCTATCGGGATGTTAAGAGCATTCCATGGAATATAACAAAAAGTGTTTCTGAAGAGAATTACCTACCCCACCTTTAACTGAGTTTTAAACATCACTTTAAATGGAAGATCCTCATAGGCCCCGCCCACTCGATCGGAGCATCCCCACAGATAATAGTACTTATATTTGAATACTGATCATTTTTATTAGTTTTATAGTTGGCATTCCAGTAATTTTGGCTTTATCTGTCACTGAGTATCATTTCTAGAAGGAGAGGGAGGAATTTAATTGGGACCATAAATATCTGTATCAGGATTAATGGCCTAGCCCTACCCCTAACAAATCCATCCAATAGTTGGCATATTTGACTTTGAGTAAAATAGAAATGTTATCTTCCTGGTGGCGCAAGAGGAATAGTCAGAAGATCATCAAATTCAGTAGGGTTCGTCCTCTGGGGACCATGAGTGTCTCTATCAAATGTCATGGCCATCCATAGTTATACATTCTGTAATGCTGACAAGTGACTGATATTGTGGTCAAGAATTGGATGCTTTTCCTCAACACGTATTTTCGGGATCATGTCTAATACATTTCCTTGGACACTATAAGATAGAAGATATATGTCATTAAATTCTAGTTAACCTGTCTGATGAGGTGCTCTAGATGAAAGATGCAACCATGTTAATATGTGATTTCTAGAGGCTGCGTTTCCCATTTCCTGCTGTAACAAGATTAGGATATTGATTACATTTACTCACAGTTGTAATCCTAACGGATACATTTTTAAACCCTGCTCAAAGTACAAATATGTCAAAAATAGTGTTCATTTGGAAAACTGAAATGTCTGTTTTTTTCACAAAGTATACTTGCATAGAGATGTACATAGGTTCATGATGCAAACATAGTTCAAACAGATATAAGCATTGGCATGTTTGCAGCATATTTAGTTGTTATCTGTTTTGCAGTTTTATGGTGAAGGCTGCTTTGATAGTGAGCATAACAAAAAGACATGCTGCCACAGCGCCTGGGACTTACAGGCTATTGCACATTTCCTGCACTGTGTAACAGAGTGTAATCATCTTTCTCTCAGGGAAATCAATACCATATCATGGTGGGTTTCCAGAGACCATCCTGCTGCCCGCGTCAAAGCTGATCATGATAACCGCCACTGTACTACATATTAAACTGTCCTTCTTACTCCTGCAGCTACCCCGAAACAACATCAACCTCTATGGTAATGACACCTGCTGTAACAGGAGAAACACCATAGGCGGTTATAGGGGAGGGGGCCCTGTATCACTGAGCTTGCATCACTCTGTGGCCAACCTCCAAACAAAAAATCATTGATAATAGAATAAAATAGACATTTTTACTTCCTGGTGGCACTCGAGTCAAAGGATCAATACATTCAGTAGGGTTTGTCCTCTGGGGACCATGAGTGTGTCTCTTAAATGTCACGGCAATCCATTGTTATAATTGCTATAATCCAGTAACGACTGAGAAGACTTTAATGTATGTCAAAACCGTCCAAGCTAAGGCCAGGGGGCCAACTGGGGCCGGTGCTCCTGTTTGACATGGCCAGCAGCAAATTCTAAAAGTATAATAGAATATGGCCCACACATGATATTGTGCTTGTCTTATATTGTGTACTTCTTACATATGTATGTAAACATATATTACACAGCATTCATTGATGTTGTTATGTCAGTCTGTGTCAATTAAAGTTGAAAACATTTTCTAACAAACTCTTAGTTGATAAGAAAAGCCCAGTGACTTATTTGCATAAAAAGTTGGAAATATACATTTTCTATTTTTCTTTATTCCTAAATGTTTTTGTATGTGGCCTTCAGTGAAAACAGTTTGGACAACCCATGGTCTCAAAGTTAAAGATGCTGACAAGTGACTGGTGTTTAGCGTTGGATGCTACTTATGAATCCTCCCATTTAAAGGGTCATGTCACATTTCCTGTGACAGTATGAAATAGAAGATTATGTCAGTAAATTGTGTATACCCAATTTACCTGTTCGATAAGGAACCTCGAGAGCGAAGATAATAAACTTTATTTGGATAGCACCTTTCATGCAACAATATTAAAATAATATTAAAAGAATACAGAACAAGATAAAACATCTACAGTGATAATATGTTCAAATAAAACAATAAAATACAAAATGTAAAATAAAAGCAAAACAGAAAAAAATACAGTAAAACATGGGAAATGATACTAGTCAGAATTGAAAGTTAACCCAAATTAAAAGCCATATTAAAAGATAGGTTTTTAATTTGCTTTTAAACATTTCAAGGGAGTTTGCTGTTCTAAGATCCACAGGGAGGTTGTTCCATAGTTTAGGGCCGTAAAAACAGAACGCAGCCTCCCCAGATCTCTTGTGTGATACCCATGGAATTTCTAAAAGCAGGGCAGTGGAGGATCTAAGGGTTCTTGTTGGAACATAAAAAGAAAGGCAGTCGCTGAGATAAGAAGGTGCTAGGTGATGTAAAGCTTTGTAAGTTAATAAAAGGAGTTGAAACCATGTTGACATGTGTATTCTGTCACAGGGGCTGCAATTTCCATTTCCTGCTGTTTATTAAAAAGTAGCCACCGCTAACGAGAGATGGCGAAGGAGGTGTTCAAATCAGTCCAGGTAGCAGACTTTGAAGTTGCATCATCCATTCCTCCAGGCATCCTCCATTTGCACAGCGTGTGGTTGAAATAACATTTGCAGATCCTACTTTGGGTATGTTAATACTAGGGCTGTCAAGTTAACGCGTTAACGCAATTTTCTTTTTAACGCCACTAATTATTTTAACGTGCGATTAACGCATGTGTATTTTACCTCGGCCCGCCCCGTAGTTTCAGAGCCCAAAGGCTTGACGTTGTTGTTGTTGTTAGTTGGATGGTGGCAGATTCTAGCGAGAGATATGGATACAAAAAAAAGGTGTTTTAAACAGCAAACCAAGCACACAGCTGATGCTGACAGCCCCGCTCCTGCCGCTCGCTTGCGGCAGACCACGCTTGAAAGTTTGCCGGGGAGACGCCTGGACAAGGCGTCTACGAGCAGCAATCTTTCAACAGCGATATGGGTGGCGGTGGCTACAGCTTGCAGGACAATTAACATTGTGGAGGACGAGGGACTGTGTGAGATAATTCGGATCGCATCCAACGTGTCGACTGCACATCACAGCGCATTATTTTGACCCTAGGTGGGAACTTCAGTCTCATGCTTTGACTGTTATGAAGACAGATGAGCGGCATTTCGCCGACAACTGTAAACAGGCTTGTCTGTTTGAGCAACTGGCTCAGTGCAAAGAAGTACACAGGGTTGGGAGAGAGTGTAAGAGAGAGAGAGAGAGAGAGAGAGAGAGAGGTTCCAGGTTGTTGTATTGAGAATATTCAGGAGAATATTTGTCATTGTTCCAATGATAATAAACAAACATTTGCATAAAGCATATTTGTCCACTCATATGTTGATAAGAGTATTAAAAACTTGAATATTCCTCTAAGGTACATTTAGAACAGATAAAAAATGTGCGATTAATTTGCGATTAATCGCGATTAACTATGGACATCATGCGATTAATCGCGATTAAATATTTTAATCGACTGACAGCCCTAGTTCATACAAATCAAAAACAATTAAGGAAAGTGCAGGGATTGGATTAGCAAACTTCGAGACGATCACAGATAACAGCATCTTCCAACCACTCAGCCAGCCAGTCAAACCAAACGCTACCCGAAGGGTTGGTTATAGCAGAAGTCCAGAAGCAGTAAGATAAGAAGGATTAAATAATACTCAATCAGGGACATCAGAGAATGTTGTGCCTAGGTCTGCACAATTTGGGACAAAAATTATGATAATTACGATGACTGATATTGCAATATTTGCCATATTAGAGGTTATGACTATTTTGGAACCATCCTTCACATTACCATTGAAAAATATGTGAAATTATCATGATGGGATTTCTTTATGAGGATCAGTACCAAACCATGAAATCTCTGCAGCGACACAAACACTTAAACACAAGGCACTCCAAATATGTTTTTTTACAGATTTTGCCTTGAACAAATATTGCGCTTACTGCAATGTTGTGATCTTGACAACATGTCAATTCATTGTGCAGATGATGCTAGAGGCACCATGGAAGCTCACCTGGTAAAGCGGGCTCAAAGGCTCCTCAACACAGTAGACGTGGTTCTTAACCTGACCGGCAGCTCTTTTTTTTTTTTCGCATGTCGTCCCCTATCTCTCTTCCACTATCCTGTCTAATATTAGCGGTTTTATATAAAACAGGTAAAAAAGCTTTTAGTTTGAATGCTATGCCATTTTCTACCGATCTTCATGGTCTCTAGAGTAGCGGTTCCCAACCTTTTTCAACTCAGGGCCCACTTAAGAATAAAAAAAATGTTCGCAGCCCACATTCAACCATATCAATACGGAGGCTAAATACATTTCTGATTGGTATATTCAGAACATGTGACACGTTGTTAATCAACAGACGGCTGTCAAGGACTGTAAGGACCGTTGCTAAGGACGATCGAGAAAGAGAAAGGAAAAGAGGTTAAAAGAAAAAGAAATCTTAATAATGAAAACGTGTTGCAAATTATTTGGCGGCAAATATTGAATTTACATTTACATCCTTTAATATTTTATTTGGGCTTTTAGATGAAGACCGCACACAGTTAATAAATACAACTATTCTTCTGGCTAAAATACATATTTTTAAAAGTCAATCAAGGAGTAATCTTAATTTAAGGTGTTAAATTAAAAATACAATTTCTTTTGGAAATAATTATTGCCACAAAAAATCAAAGGTTGGCTCAACACGCATGAAATGGGAAATAATTATCTCTAACGAAGAGTGGGATTAAAGGAACTATAAATATGCTGTATGTTGTGTTTTTGGTGGTATTTGGTTGTCAACTATTTTTGTTTGTGAAATGTTGAAGTGATCCTACTGACTGTATCTTTATTTCTTCTGTTTTTGTTTTGTTTTTGTCTGAGATGGGAATTTCATCTCCTATATGTTATTTTTATGTCCATGTTTGTGTCTTTAGCCAGTACAAAACAAAAAATAAAAAAATATATATATTTGGCGGCCCACTTGCAATGCCTTCGCGAACCACTAGGGGGCCGCGGCCCACAGGTTGGGAACCGCTGCTTTTCAAAGTGTGAGGCGCGCCTCCCCGGGGGGGCGCCAGAGAGCTTCAGGTGAGGCGCAGCGTGAGAAAAAAAGAACGAGAATTTCAGCTAGTTAACTTCATCTAACTTTATGCAAGCGGCAACATGGATCGATTTTTTGTGAAGTTACCTAAAGTGAGAGAGGAGACAGTGTCTGGCAGAAAACGTCACTTGAACACTTTTGGCTGTCTGTGGAGACCGAGTTCCCCCACCTCGCCAAAAAGGCTGTAAAAGTGCTCATTCCCTTCACCTCCGCCTACCTGTCTGAGTGCGGGTTTTCCGCATTGACTTTGATCAAAAGCAAGTACCGGTCAAGCAGGGGCGGATCTAACCCCAGCTGCCACCCCAGTTGGCAGCTTTGTTTTGAAATAAAAGTTGTGGCTCATTGGACATTTATGAGAGAAAATCCCTAATGTCCGAGTGCAAGTGAATGCAGCACAAGACGCGAGCCTTGTAACCCCTCCCCGGCACGAGCGTGGAAATGTGATTGGCGGCGATTTCATTTGAACGGGACGGCGCAAAGCAAGAAGCATTCGGACCCAAGTATAAGGAAGGAATTAGGTATTTGCGGTCTACAATGACAAAGAAGTTTGGCTGTACTCAGCATTGAATCAAAACACACCAAAGCTTTAGATCTTAATAAGTTTGTGAGGCGTTTTGCTGAACAAGATGGTAATCGCCGCATTCAGCTGTTATAGGCATGCCAACTTGATGCTCTGCTCACGGATGAGCATAAAAAACTGTTAAGATGATGACCTTACGTATGTAAATATATTTTTTTCTTTGTGGGGGTCTGCCCCCAAAAAACAGTTTTAAGTCCTGAGAAAGTCAAATAAGACGGTGTGTAAAACTACACTGTCCAGCCAAAAAAAAGTAACCACTTTGATTTAACTAGGCCACTGGATAATAATACACCTGCATTATAGCAACAACAACAATAATAATAATAGCAATAATAATTGGGAGGGGGGGCGCGGCTGTTCTTATGTTCTCTGAGGGGAGGCTCACCTTCCCACACTTTGAAAACCCCTGCTCTAGAGGATGAATCCTCCCGACTTCGGTGATCCCCTGACTTTTTCACACAAGTTTTCACCTATATTGTGATTTTACAAATCAATTATATCTAGATATCTCAACAACTTTTACTTGAATTGTCACATAAACGTGACTAGCATAATCACTGTCAGCCTTGTAATTGCTGAATAATTAGCTCATTCAAAGCCTTTCAGCTTCAGTCATTAGCAAGACTTTAGACTTTGTTGTTGTTCCTTCTTTGGTTCAAGTTTTAATGTAACACTAGACTGATATGTAGTCCAATATGTCTTTATGTCTTACTATACATAATCTAAAAAGACAGACAGTAAGAAGTAGTGGGACAAATTTGCATTCTTAAGTACAGTATAGTTGTTACATTTGAGACTGCTTGTTATTTTTTTATTTTAAAAGACAACTAGTATCTTCCACTGTGTTGATTGCGAAGTTGTATTCGGTTATATAATAGAAAACTTAGCTTTGCTCATTGGTATTCTCTCCTCACAGCTGTACGTTTTCTTGTAGACAACTGTAGCAGATATATCAAAGACACAACACTATGTGCGCTACTGGACCAGTTCTAGGTTCTAAAGGAGTGGGTTGAACACTATAAAAATTGACCAGAGACCAGAGGCCTGTACTAAGAAGCAGGATTTTTGCTTAGCAGGCTAACTTCAGGGAAAACTCGGGGTTTCCGGTCCTACGACGCTGGTTCTCTTTTTAGCGGGCTAGATCTCCATGGTAACTTATGCTGAGCGGCTAACCAGAGGCCTGTACGACGAAGCTGGTTCAACATAACCTGGATATGTTTGAGTTACCCGGTTTACCTAATCCAAAACAAACGCGCTCTCGCTAAGTGGTCCTACGACACTGGTTATCAACTCGTTAACTCAAGCCAGTTTTGCCCTATCTAGTTATGTGCGCGTTCACATAAAAGGGGCGGGGTTAGCAACATTTGACCAATCACAAACATGGAGAAGCGCACTGACAGTGCAGCGTCATACTTCCTGAATGAAAAGTGAACTATAATATTAGACAAATATGAAGACGTTAAACTTTAAACATCCATGACTTAAACACTTTATCCAGGATAAAAGCAACATAGTTGCACCCGCAAGGTAAATACAGCTTGTAAAAGAAAAAGTGTTTGAATGGGTACATTAACCGGTTTATGATATCACTGCCCCGTCTAAGACACGAGTGGATCTGACTTTAATTAGGACATTTGACTTGAGTGTTTCGTCAACTTAATGTGTTGCTAAAAATAATACTTCTGCATACAGTATGTGACACTGTAAGTGTTGCACGGCCAGATACGGCTCAGCTGACTCAGATAAGGAAATATATGATACATTATGATGTGATATGATGTGATATGAATGATAATGGGACACATCGACGTCTGCACTCACAGTGCCGCGGACTGTAGGCTACGTAATGTTACTTTGTTCCGGTTACTTGTGTTGTGGCAGATATTTAAGTAAGCTTTCTTAACGCTAATGTTATATTAGTCAGATTGCTCTGAAATTGGGAGGTGATATTCTATTAATTTTCACGTTCACACAGTCAGTTGATTTTTGCCGGCCGTCTTTCCTGCAACGGCAGTTTTTCTGTATTTCCTCTATCCTGTAATTAATATGATTTGATAGCTTTAAACTCCACACACGGAGCTCTGATTGGTCAGCAGGCGGTGCTTTCACTGAGTTGATCTCTTATCCTGGAACCTAACCTGCTCCGGACCAGGCTAGCCGTTCAGCATAAGTTACCATGGAGATCTAGCCCGCTAAGAAGAGAACCAGCGTCGTAGGACCGGAAACCCAGAGTTTTCCCTGAAGTTAGCTCGCTAAGCGAAAATCCGGCTTCGTAGTACAGGCCTCTGGTCCGGAGCAGGTTAGGTAGCAGGCTAAGAGATCAACTCCGTGAAAGCACCGCCTGCTGACCAATCAGAGCTCAGTGTGCGGAGTTTAAAGCGATCAAGTCATATACAGGAGAAAGGAAATACAGAAAAACTGCCGTTGCAGGAAAGACGGCCGGCAAAAATCACCGACTGTGTGAACGTGAACATTAATAGAATATCACCTCCCATCTTCAGAGCAATCTGACTATTATAACATTAGCGTTAAGAAAGCTTACTTAAATATCTGCCACAACACAAGTAACCGGATCAAAGTAACATTACGTACAGTACGCGGCACTGTGAGTGCAGACTTCGATGTGTCCCATTATCATTCATATCACATCATAATGTATCATATATCTCCTTATCTGAGTCAGCTTCTTGAGCCGTATCCGGCCGTGCAACACTTACAGTGTCACATACTGTATGCAGAAGTATTATTTTAAGCAACACATTAAGTTGACGAAACACTCGAGTCAAATGTAATTAAAGTCAGATCCACTCGTGTCTTAGACGTGGCAGTGATATCATAAACCTGTTAATGTACGCATTCAAACACTTTTTTTTTACCAGCTGTATTCACCTCGCAGGTGCAGTTATGTGGCTTTCTATCCTGGATAAAGTGTTTAAGTCATGGATGTTTAAAGTTTAACTTCTTCATATTTGACTGATATTAAAGTTCACTTTTCATTCAGGAAGTATGACGCTGCGCTGTTAGTACACTTGTCCATGTTTGTGATTGGTCGAATGCTCCAAATACCACCCCTTTCATGTGAACGCGCACCTAACTAGATAGGGCACGGCTGGCTTGAGCGATCCACTTGATAACCCGCGTCGTAGGACCGTTTAGCGAGAGCGCGTATGTTTTGGATTAGGCCAACCGGCTAACTCAAACATATCCAGGTTATGTTGAACCGGCTTCGTAGCACAGGCCTCAGTATTTAAATGAACAAGCCGGCACTTTACTGATGTAAACAAAGACAAGACATGAAACAGTTATTCAGACAGTAGAAATATTCCTGCAGGTAAGTGAAGCACACTTTTTCCCTTTTTTATGTTCTTTAACCTAGGTTAGTTTTGTTGAATTCAAACCATATATTTTTGATTGGATGCCTTAAGTTATGTTAGACCGGTCTAGGAGTAACTAACTCATTTTAGATGTATAGGTTGCCCCTATTTTGATGTATCTGTTATGAGTTAACTCTTTCCCCTCTTTTCACAGAGGAAAACCATATCATTAATATCAAATCAAAGTAAAGTGAAACACCAATATACCTTACATCACAATATTGACAATTATGAAAACAAAATACAGTATTGTTTGACACTTAAACACTTAAACTTTGTTCAAGTTCAGTCCCAGTTAGGTATCTAATTCAGTTCAGTTCAGAATATCCAGACACTCCTACCGCTCTGGCAGTGAGTTATTAACAGTCCAACAAACCGTACGCAGCGGATCCCCTAACTGGCACGATGAAGAAGTCTGTCCTTAGAAACGTAGTCCTTGGGGTTGGCTCGCCATCTTGTGTCCGATGTGCACGTTAGTGATGTGTCGGTCGCAAACGAGCCATTTTTTGAACGACGGGAGCCGGCTCGCTCCCGCGAACGAGCCATTTTTAGTTTTTGTTAAGTAATACAAGACAGAATGATAGGATGATCTCCGCACTACCGGTGCTCCGTGCATGCAAGCAGTGACATCTAATATCCAAGGATTAGAGACTGTTGGATGCTGCTGTTTTGAGCATTGCCATTGCAATATATTTATTTTCACTATGTTATTTATTTATGATTATTTTTAGGCTCAGCAAAGATTTGTTGTCAGTTTGTATAGATGTTGCTATCTGCTTTTCTTTAGCGTGGTTCTACAATCAGAGAGTTACAAGGGTCTGTAAATGCAATGAAAACAATTGGCCATCATTTATATTAAAAATGTAATTTTTACTTTTGAATATTTCAGTACAAAGGATGTATTGAATAATTTAAGTGATATCTGTACACATATAAATCATTAGTCAAAACAGGGCTACATTTGATTGAATTATAAAAGGTATATTTCGCAGATAAACCTATTAACCCCACCCCCTTAAAAAAAAACGGCTCTTTTGAACGGCTCTCGCAAAGTAACGGAGCCATAAGATCCGGCTCCCTTCAAAGCAGTGGCGTAGCCACCAAAGGCCCAGTTTACTCATTGGCCCGCCCTGAGAAAGCTTCGGTGTCATTTTTAATTATTTTTTATTATTATTATACATTTTTGTATTCACCCATTGAGAATATCCAAGCATTCAAAGTGAAATTCAAGTGAACAAATATCGAGTTGAATTAATGTTGTGTGTGTTTTATCCTCTGAACGGAACTCATTTCCGTTAAAAACTGGTTGAGGTGGTATGAAGATTTACCCAGGGTGGAATACAGTGCAAGTAGGCATGCGCTTTTCTGTAAAATGTGCAGACATTTCCCCAGCCCAGGAGCTGAAGGTGCATTTACGAAGGATGGATATGTAGACTGGAAGCACCTGCGTAACTCGTTGGAGAGACATAAAAAAAGCGAGGACCACTGCAAGTCCATGAGCAGGTTTGAATGCTACAACCTATTGTTGCTGTTACCTAGTGCAATACAAGAGTGAATAACCCAATTTGTGTTCTGTGAAACTGAAAAGGATATTACATTGTTTTTGTTACTTTCGTTGCAGTTGTAAATATGTCTTCAATGTAATTTAGGTTAACTTCCTGTGTTATTTAGCTGCTTTTATTTTGAAGGCGAGTTTACGCTGTTGACAGGAAGTTGTTGTTGCTATGGAAACAACGTGACGGAGAAAAGGAGCCAGTGTCAATTTTGGCAGCTGTTTTTGATTTAGTCTTAGTCTTTAGACGAAAATGGTTAGTAGTTTTAGTCACATTTTAGTCATTCCTATCCTTCATAGTTTTAGTATAGTTTTAGTCGACGAAAACTCAAAATGTATTAGTCTAGTTTTAGTCGACGAAAACTCAAAACGTTTTAGTCTAGTTTTAGTCGATGAAGGTTACATTTTAGTCAACTTTTAGTCAAAATGTTTTCTCTCTTTAAACCAATTCAGTTAGGCAAATACAGGTTTCTGAAATCGGAATCAATGGAACAAATGTTGAGGTACTTGTACTTTACTGGAGTATTTAAATGTTTTGCTACTCTGTACTTCTACTCCACTACATTCAGAGCTACATGGTGTAGTTTTACTCCACTACATGTATTTAATACCTTTAGTTACTTTACAGATCTGGATGAATGATGTGAAATATAATCAAGTGTTAAATCAGACTTTAGTTCCACCTGGAGTAAATTCACAAGCTACCCTGCAGTATACAAAGTCATTCAAACTAGCTGCACCTTTACCAGCTTTGAGAACACTTTAATGATCAATCATTATAAAACATATCAGATATATTATTCTGAAATGGACCAATCTGCACAATCACTACTTTTACTGTCGCTACTTTAACTATATTTTGATGATCATACTTTTATTTGAGGAACTCTTCCTACACTATGGTCTTTTTTTACTTAACTACAAGATCTGAGTAGGCCTACTTCTCCCACCTCTGCGCACCTGATGTGATAACGTTAATCGTAATTGGGGCAACAGAGCTACGAGTTAAGGAAGTCGAAAATTGTGCATTTCTCCGACTGAATATGACGCCTTTTGGCCGGCTGTTTGGACAGACTACTCTACTCGTGTCAACGCGCTAACGCGAAAACACTAATGGCAAACGAGCTTTGTCCACATCGAGCCTTGTAGAGTGTCTCTACTTTTGAACGCTCCGTCCCCGGCAGATCTCTGTGTGCCGCTGCAGCGTGTGTTAGGCCCCGCCCCCCGCACACAGAGAGACACAGGAAGATCGCTCTTCTGGAGTGAAGAGAGCGGAAATAATGATATTGCAAGTTAGAAACGTAAGATGCATTTTGACAGACAAGACGGACAATTGGGGGAAAATACCCTGCATTTTGAATGTCCGATAGTCCACCATTAACACCTTAGTCCCGTCTCGTCTCGTCAACGAAAACTAAATATACATTTCGTCAAGTTTTCGTTATCAAGAATCTATTTTTAGCTCGTCATCGTCTCGTCTTAGTCATGTAAAAAAGGTCGTTGACGAACATTTTTCGTCATAGTTTTCATTGACGAAATTAACACTGAAAGGAGCGGAGATTAATCTACAAATTATTATTAAACAACTCGAGTGCACCGATAAAGCGGTTAACTCAGACACTCTTTTGGCTGACGTTAAGGCAAGTACCAACGCTGTCTTCCATGACAGTGCTTTCAGGGAAGAGAGCTCCAGAGGCTCAAATGGTCCTGTGACCAGAGCCTTGAGCACCAGCGGCAGGTCCCACTGCGGGGCGGAGGCGCGCACCACTGGGCGCAGCCTCCTGACCCCAGCAAAAACTGCGACATTAGTGGTTGAGCAAAAACTGACCTGCTGCCAAATCCCTCATGGCAGGACGAGATGGCTGCTGCATACACTTTCACTATGGAATGAGCAAGCCCTCTGTCCACCAACAACTGTAAGTACGACAAAATAGATCCCAGTTCACAAGATAGGGATTCTATTTTCCGCTCCTCACACCATCACCGGAATCCCAGCCAGTTTGGCCTGTAACAGGCTGTGGTGGATCCCGCTCTAGCTGCCAGGATAGACTGAATAACACTATCAGACAATCCACCCTGCCTTAGCCTATCCCTCTCAGGAGCCAAGCCTGGAGAGGGTGGCCCAGAGTGGGTAACGCCTCGATTGCACCTGCCTCCTGGGAGATCACCCCCCAAACTTGGGGGAGCGCCCAGGGCTGGCCCACCTTCATCTGTGTCATCTCTGAGTACCACGGCGCCCACCACGCGATCCGGCGCTACCAGGATGATTTACAGACGTTCTCGCCTCACTCTCCCCAGGAGAGGGAGAATGAGACGCAACGGTGGAAAGGCGTAAAGTAGCTTCTTTGGCCATGGCTCGTGTACAAACGCGTCCACCCCCAAAGGCGGGTCGTCGCTCAGAGCCATGGAGAACCACAGTGCGCAGTGGGTGTTGCGCCGGCTGGCGAACAGATCCATCTCTGCTGTCCCGAACCGGGCCCAGATCCGCTTCACCACCTCTGGGTGAAGCACCCATTCGCCTGGCAGGGGTCCGCCCCTCGACATGAGGTCGGCCCCCCTGTTCTCCAGACCCGAAATGTGGAGGCTCTCAGAGATAACACCACCTCTGCGGCCCATAACCATAATTTCTCCGCTATGGTCAACAAAGCGGCAGAGCGGACTCTGCCCTGTCTGTTGATATATGCCACTGTGGTGGTGTTGTCGCTCCTGACCATTACATGTTTACCCTGGATTAAGGGTTTGAAATGTTGGAGGACTAATACTACTGCCCGTAACTCTAGGAGGTTGCTGTGCCGCGTCTCTGTTAGAGACCAGCGCCCCCCTATAGCTTTACCCAGGCAGGTTCCCCCCCATCCCGTTCCGGATGCATCTGTGAACACTGAGATGTAGGAGGTTACCCGTCCCCGCGGGGACCCCCTCCGGAGGTGATCCGGGGACCCCCAGAACCGGAGGTTGCCCCCCACCGAGGAGGAGATGGTCACCAGCCGCCGTTTGTGTCTCTTGGGATCTAAACACAGGCTGGAGAACCACCTCTGCAGGCGGCGCATATGTAGTAACCCAAGCGGGACCACAACGTGAGCCGCCGCCATGAGACCCAAGGTCTGCATGACAGTCAAAGCTGTCACTGTTGCCCCCTGTCGCAGTCTGCAAACTGCCTGTAGCAAGGATGCCTGTCTGCTCTCTGACAGGGTGGCGCGTAGCCTGCCTGCATCGAGCACTCTTCTTCCAATTGATCACAAATCCTAACTTGGTTAGATGTAGGATCAATTGAGCCGTATAACACATTGCCCGTTCCCTGGACCTGGCCATAACTATGAGGTCATCCAGATTGTTGGATTTAAGCACCCTTCAGTTGTTGAAGGTTCGAGCCCGCTCCGCGCTGTTCGTTTGATGAGTGGTCTGCTATAAAAAGGAAGGACTCAGACAGAGATATGAGATTAAACAATAAGCTGATTTAATGGTAGAAACAACAGTACAATATAACGAAGTACTTATATAACGAAGTACTTCGGGCCTCAGCTCTTCCACCGTGCGATGTACGTATCAGACAGTCAGACCGAACAGAGGCCGCGAGTGTACAGAATTCACAATATTTATTCCCACAAACGGAGAGGAGTTGTGTGGGAGGAGTTGTGTCGGTTGCTCCTCCCTAGGTGTTCATCCACTGGTGGACTCACTCCTGGGCGAGCCCTAGGCAGTGAATCAGAGTGAGTCAGCCATTGACGAGGTCTAAACAGCGAATCAGAGTGAGTCAGCCATAGGTGTGGGCAGTTTGGATCTCCTGCGCCGCCGATCAGTCCCAGGTCATCTTTTATGGCAGCCATAAAATAAACAATTCTGGGTCGACGGGGGTGAGGTACCAATCCTTATCTTCGTTTATCCTCAGCACCTGGCCGTACCACTCCGCATCCCAATCTTTCTCTCAGTACAATCTCTGCATAGACTCAATGGTGTCAGTTTTATTACCTTTCTCCTACAACCCCCCCATGCTCCTATCCGGCCATTAAAACCCGGGGGGGCGACTGGATCCTCTACATTCCTAAGTCAACGCACACACAATTGACCACAGCAAACAAAGGAAAATAAGAACACTTGGTCTAGTTTCATAAGTATACATTTTACACAGACAAAGTTATAATTATTAAAACAGGTTATTATAAAGGTTATATAGAAACAGGTTACTTT
This sequence comes from Dissostichus eleginoides, assembly GCA_031216635.1. Lineage (NCBI taxonomy): Eukaryota > Metazoa > Chordata > Actinopteri > Perciformes > Nototheniidae > Dissostichus > Dissostichus eleginoides. The sequence continues at coordinate 6,344,115 of CM062266.1, forward strand.
AATCCCCCTTTTGATCTCACCTCCAGAGATCAATTCACACAAAGCATTCAAAACATAACCACTGTCATTCTTTTCTACTGCGTCTGTCCCACAATGAGCGGATACAAGGCACACAACAACAACCACATGTTACTAAAATGGCAATACAAGTAGCTATTGAAATCAAAAGAGACATTATTAAACCTTTCCATTGACCAAACATGTTTGTAAACCATTCCTCCAAGGGGTTGTGTATCCCTGATTGTTCATGCATAGTTATGGATAGTGTGCGAAAGCCTTCTAAAGCCTTTGTGACGGAACCGTCCGGAGCCGTATTGTTTGGAATGAAAGTACAACACATATCACCAAACATTGAACACACACCTCCTTTCTCAGCTAACAGCATGTCAAGGGCCATTCTATTCTGTTTCAGCCATAAGGGAAGTCGGCCCCAGCTGTTCAGCGAGTCCTTCTACAGGTCCCTAGTGAGATTAGCTAAACGGAGCACATTGTAATGTACATAGTTGATCCTGTCTACATTATTCCATCACTACCTGCTTGGAAAGTGAAGGTTTGTTTAGGAGACATTTTGGTAACAACTACCTCATGTTTGGCCCGTTTGACCCTAGTTACGGACTCCTCTGGCGGGGGAATGGAGTCTGGGTGGTCAATGGAATCATTAAAACAAAAATAAAGGCAAGGGTGAACACACATTATTTCTGTTATTAATAATAGGAGATTTACTAGGACACAAGGAATTAACACCCAATCAAATAATAAGGCAATTCGCTAATGGGCCATATAACTAAGAATGGTGTTCAAGATACAAACAGTGTCCCAAGTAAAACCACGATTCCCACTAGCAGAGTACACCAACAAACAATAAGGAAGTGTAATCCACAGTCTGTCATTGTTGAGTACCTTTAATCAGTGGTCCGTGTTATTGTAATTAGGTTGAACACAATGCTAAAATCTCCTAAGGAGATTTTTAAAACTAGGGTGTAAAATAGTACCCTGTAATGGTAAATACTGTGCTCCCAGAACCTGTTAAATAGAAGGTCTGGTGAGTGGGGAGACTTTCACTGCCCTTTAACTATAGGGATAACCTCTCGTTATATATAACCTACTACTCTTATTAGAAAGAGGCCCTATAGGTGGGCATAAAAATGCTGCTACTTATTGGAAAGTGCCCCTAAAGGTGGGAGTAAAAAAGTCGGGTCCTATATGGAGTCGTGTGTTTCAGAGTAGACTCGTGTCCGCCTCCTCGCCGGCCGTAATCTCCTTTCCAAGATCGCCTGTTGTTACCCCTCTGTGTCTTTGTCCTTGTCATCTGTTGTATGGGTCGTTGCTTCTGCTGGGCTGTCGTCGTCAGATGTGTCGTTCTCTCGTCCTGCTGCAGCGATGTCAGTTCTGATGTCGTCTAACGTCCTTGCTGGAGGTTTTCCAACGGCGCACTGGCTCCAATGATACCACGTTTCCCCCTTTCCTTCGAGGCGAACTGCATGTGATGTCCTCTGAGTCACTCTGTGCGGGCCGGTGAACCTTGGGTTGAGCCACTTCGGACGGATGACCTTCAGCCAGATGAATTCTGCGGTGTTAGCCTCGTGCTTCTCCGGTCCCCCTTTGGCGTCAGCCACCTGGGTGGAGAAATCTCATACCAAGCCCTTAAATTTGACGCGTTTTGCAACAAAGTCAAGTATTTCTTCATCTGTAGGTGTATGTGTTGATACAGGTGTTCCTTTAATGTCATGAGGGGAACTGGGTGAGGGGGGGTTAGAGGTGGAGGGAAGCGTATAGGGAGGGGGTCGGGTCTTAAAGGGGTTGTATAAATCTGGATAGAGGAGGAGACCGCCCTCTGGGATGTCTGGGAGGGGCCCACCATATGGCTTCTCCTTCCTGACTGGCTCTATCACTTCTGTGGGAGGGGCTGGTGCAGGACTGGGTGGGGCTGCTATGGCGGGCAGATTTTTGGCGGGAGTTTTGCTCAGAGAGCAGGTTACTGCCACTCCATTCATAACTAAAGCTGCGTTATGGCCTATTCTCCTTAGCTTGTCAACTAGCTCCCTTTCTTTGTTAAGTTTAGAAGCCCTGATAAAACCTGCCTTCTGCTTGTTGAGAGTTTCTAATTTCTGAACCAACTGTCGCTCGTATGTATGAGTGCTGTGGCTAGGAGACTTATTGCCTCGTCACCCTCTACTCTATTCTCTGCGATCATCTGATCGTGTAAGAAACGGAGATCCCTGCTCGCCTTTTTATGATATCCGGGCTTAAGTCCGCTAAGTATAAATCTCTCTGCTTGTTCCCACTGTTCCCTTAAACTCCCCGGAACAGGGACTCCTAATTCTCTCTCTTCATGTTTAAATTCTCCTTCCATTTTGACTTCGTTCGTATCTGCTTCTCCTAAAGGTTTTAGTTTTTTATAAAAAATACCAGATATCTCTGCGTACTATAATTTACTAATTATTGTAGTTTTATTCCCACAGGTATACAGTCTGATAGTTTTCGGTGCGAGGTGTATTTCAACCCGTTGCGGAGACTCACAAAGAGCGCTTCTCCTAAAGGTTTTAGTTTTTTATAAAAAACACCAGATATCTCTGCGTACTATAATTGACTAATTATTGTAGTTTTATTCCCACAGGTATACAGTCTGATAGTTTTCGGTGCGAGGTGTATTATTGGCGGCGCGTAAGGCTCAGGTTTGGGAAGGCTAAATAACTTGTTTTACCTGACGCTGCCTGCCTCCGGCGTCTATAGAAAAGAGATCAACTCAGTGAAAGCTGCGCCTGATCAGAGCTCAGCGTGCGGAGTTTAAATCTATCAAGTCATATTACAGGATAAAGGAAATACAGTTTAAACTGCCGTATGAAGAGAAGACGCCGATGTGTCGCACTTATCATTCATATCACATCATCGATCATATAATATCATAATATATCATATATTTCCTTGTCTAAGTCAGCTTCTCGAGCCGTATCTGACCGTGCAACACTTACATTGTCACATACTGTATGCAGAAGTATTATTTTAAGCAACACATTAGGTTGACGAAACACTCAACTCAAATGTAATTAAAGTCAGATCCACTCGTGTCTTATGGCGCGTTTCCACTACAGCGCGGAGCCCGGTTTAAGAGGGCTGTGACGTCAGCGGCCCGACTTTGGTTGCGTTTCCACTTGGCCTAGTACCGGCCGGCGGGTCCTAATTCACAGTTTTTCTGGCCTCATAAAATCGTGGTTCTAGGGCCAGGAACAACCAGGCTGAGTTGTGACGTCAACACTCTCGACTGCTGATTGGTCAGAGAGAATCGTCACAATCGGCGCGCGAGATAATCCCTGGCATCTCATATATATATAGCGAAGCTTGCAGCATTTTTATAAACAGCATTTTTGTCAACAGAGGAGCTAAAATGGCAAAGAAAAGCACGCCGTGGTTGGTCGAGGAAGTGACGACGTTCCTACATTACATTGCAGATGATAAGATCCAGCGGGAGCTCGACGGGACAACTCGCAATATTAAAGTATTTCAGGAGGTCTCTACACAGATGTCCACAAGCGGCTACTCGAGGACTGTCGTGCAGTGTAGGGAAAAACTCAAAAAGATGAAGAGTGAATATCGCTTGGTCAAAGATAATAACAACACGAGTGGTGCCAGTAGGAAAAACTGGAAGTGGTTTGAGCTAATGGACACCATTTACGGCCATAGACCGGCTAGCGTTGGGAGGGATGGAGGCTTGGACTCTGCAACGGCGTTACTGGAGTCTCTGCATGGTACGTTTTTTCTAACGCTCTGTTATTTGCTTGAAAGCGTTGTGTCCCTATCTGTTCTAAAGCTCACTTCTAACAAATAAGTCTATTTTATCCTTACATTTATGTTCGCATTGAAGATGGCGTCACGGCAGTTTTAAGCAGCTTGACTCCGCCCACCAAAAAGCCGATCGCTCCGCCTACACTGCGTTACTATAGTTACTGCCCCAGTTCCTAAACTGTAATGGAAACGCGCCATCAAGTGAGCTGGTCCTAACAAGGCCTAACGAGGCCGAGCGAGGCCGGGCTCCGCGCTGTAGTGGAAACGCGCCATTAGATGGGCAACAGTGATAACATAAAACTGTTGTACGCTTTCAAACACTCGGTAGTTTATTTATTTTTTAACCAGTTGCTCTATATTCACCTTGCAGGTGCAACTATGTGGCTTGTATCGTTTATTATATGTTTAAGTCATGGATGTTTAAAGTTCATATTTGTCTAATATTAATTTACTTTTCATTAATGAAGTATGACGCTGCGCTGTTAGTACACTTGTCCCTTTCACGTGAACGCGCTCTCAGCTGGAGAGAGAAACCCTGGCTCGATTTACCGAGTTGATAACCAGCGTCGTAGGACCGCTTAGCCGTTACGTTAAGCCCGCGCTGATTGGTCCAAATTGACCAATCCACGGACTTCCTCACACACACACACACTCAGTGCAGGCAGCTCTGCTGATTTCTCCTCCCTGGCTGCAGGCTGATAACAGCCAGTTGGCATCAAGGCGAAATTCTCTCTGCAGACCCATTCTCACAGCGCCTATCAACCTTTTTCTTACTCAATATCAAGCCACACTTAATCACACTCAAAATAAATAAATCTAACGTAACCCCAGATCCGTCTAAGGATTGCCTGTGTTCATTAGTCGGTGCGCCCCAACCCCAGAATTCGTCTAAGAATTACTGTGTGTGTCACCTTATTTCTCAGAGTATTTCAGCTGGACTTCCTTTACCAAATTTAAAACCACTGAAATCTCGGACGACGATTGCAGCTGGGGTTCCTTTACCAATTTAAAACCACTGCAATCTCGTTACACAGTTAATATATTCCCCGTACAGTCTAGTTGACTTTTATAGTGCGATGTATATTTCAACAGATGGAGAGACTTCCAGAAGCGCTTCTACACCCCTTTCGGCGATGTGGCTTTTGGCAAGGAGTCGAAACCCAGTCTACAGAATCTCTTTATCGTCACGTTTAGTCTTCTAGATTAACCCCACAGCAAGAGTTTGCGAGATCCGGTCATTTCAAATTGATTTTGAAAGTTGCGTTTCTCCTCTTGAAATACCCCACATATAACACAACTGCAGCTCCTCTTTGAGACTGGAAAGTGTTATTCTGTAGTACTGTTCTTTCTACCGTAAGACTAAAACACTGAAAATGCCGCTGACAACTCTAAAATTTTGTAGTATAGCCAATCACAGATTTTGATAATAACAGGTATCTGCTCACCTTTCTGTTGTGGGGCGCCCTGGTTTAGTTGTCAGAGGTATTCGAGGTGTCATCCCTGGACCGTTCGTCCGCTGGCTGCCGGTGTGCCTTCTATGAGACCCTACTCATCACGTCGGTCGGTCACCAAATTGTTGGATTTAAGCACCCTTCAGTTGTTGAAGGTTCGAGCCCGCTCCGCGCTGTTCGTTTGATGAGTGGTCTGCTATAAAAGGAAGGACTCAGACAGAGATATGAGATTAAACAATAAGCTGATTTAATGGTAGAAACAACAGTACAATATAACGAAGTACTTATATAACGAAGTACTTCGGGCCTCAGCTCTTCCACCGTGCGATGTACGTATCAGACAGTCAGACCGAACAGAGGCCGCGAGTGTACAGAATTCACAATATTTATTCCCACAAACGGAGAGGAGTTGTGTGGGAGGAGTTGTGTCGGTTGCTCCTCCCTAGGTGTTCATCCACTGGTGGACTCACTCCTGGGCGAGCCCTAGGCAGTGAATCAGAGTGAGTCAGCCATTGACGAGGTCTAAACAGCGAATCAGAGTGAGTCAGCCATAGGTGTGGGAAGTTTGGATCTCCTGCGCCGCCGATCAGTCCCAGGTCATCTTTTATGGCAGCCATAAAATAAACAATTCTGGGTTGAACGGGGGTGAGGTACCAATCCTTATCTTCGTTTATCCTCAGCACCTGGCCGTACCACTCCGCATCCCAATCTTTCTCTCAGTACAATCTCTGCATAGACTCAATGGTGTCAGTTTTATTACCTTTCTCCTGCAACCCCCCCCATGCTCCTATCCAGCCCATTAAAAACCCGGGGGGGCGACTGGATCCTCTACATTCCTAAGTCAACGCACACACAATTGACCACATCAAACAAAACAAAATAAGAACACTTGGTCTAGTTTCATAAGTATACATTTTACACAGACAAAGTTATAATTATTAAAACAGGTTATAATTATTGAAACAGGTTATATATTTGAAACAGGTTACTTTAAGATAAAAGAAAACTCTCATGCCCCCGGCTGCGCAGCTGCTTGAGCGCTACCGCCACACACTTGCTGAACGTGCGCGGGGACAGGGAGTAGCCGAATGGCAGCCTGTTGTACTCGTAGGCCACCCCCTGGAAGGCAAAACCTAAATACTTTCAGTGTCCTGGAGCAATTCCGACATGAAAGTAAGCGTCCTGCAGGTCAATGGTTGTAAACCAATCGCCTGGCTGCACCAGTTCCAGTAACCGTTTTATAGTTAACATCTGGAATGTTTTGGGTGCAATGTGGAGATTCAGACTGGGCCTGAATTCGCCTGTTTTCTTGGGCACCAGGAAGTACAGGGAATAATGCCCCCTCTCTCTGTCTTGTGTGCGCACAACAGACACTGCCTGTTTTTGCACCAAGGCCTGAACCTCTGCTGAGAGAAAGCCTATCTCCTTTCGGGATGATAGCTTTGCCCCTCTTATGCCTGTAAACGGGGGAGGGATGCTGGAAAACTGGAGTGAATAACCCCGTCTCAGCGTCCTGTCCATCCACTCCGTTAACATGAAGCTGCGTTTCCATTCCCCATAACATTGTGTCAGGGGATGTGCAACCAATTGTGGGGCCCCAGCAATAAAGCTGTGATATTCCCCGGTGACCCGTCCCGCCGCAAACTTTCCCGTGAAGGGAAACTTTGCCCATGGGGGGTCGACACGGAAAGGGCCGACTCTCTACTGAGGTCTTTGAACGCACCATGGCTCACTCCCGCGGGAGCGCGTGCTCCACCATGATGTTTTCACCAGAACAGTGAAAAACATCAAGCGGAGTCTTCACACTTGGCATTAATTGTTTCCTAACTCTGTTACGCGGGCCATAATGTCCCTGTATCCGCATAGCGCGGTTTATCACTCTCACCCGCGCATGCGCACTAGCTGCCTCCTTTACTGGAGTTACAACTTGGGCAGCGAGTGGGGAAACTGTACTGACAACATTACGTGGCTGTGTGGTCGTGTGGAAAACAGAGACACTCAAACTGGAATACAATTTATCTCTTTTATTGCCAAAAGATGATTTCACAATCAAAGGGTCAAATAGGGAGGAGGCAGGATTTGCCCTTGCGTCCTGGCCGGAGAATTCCCCTCTCCCTGCCGAGACGCTTCCTCCCGCCGCCAGTCAACTCCTGGAAGATGGAGCTCCCCACCCGGTACCCCTCCGCTGCGGCGGCACCGGAGTGCGGACCGGAGCAGGAGCCCGACGGATTCTGTCAGTTTGTCCCTGCAGGGGCCGGTACTGACCTGGCACCTCAGGACGGACCGCGGAGGCAGAGGGCGCTTTCGGGACTCTCACCCGACGCCTTTCTCTCCGCCTTACCACCGCCGGACGCACTCCCCCTTGCGGAGGGACCTGAGGGTGAGCCAGCGGCAACATGCGACTGAGCTGTGCCCTTTCTTCCTCCAGGAGGTTGAAGCGCTGGGTGACCGAGGCTATCGGTCCGAAGAGCCCTTCCGTGGCAACGGGGGCCCCAAGGAGATCATCCCGGTCCTTTCTGGTCAGTGCGGTCAAACCTAACCACATGTGACGCGACGCCACGGTGGTCAGGGCCATCACTCGACCGGCTGCGGTAGCCATACCGTGGACCAGATTATTCATCTGGCCCACGCAGCGGTCCGAATAATCACTCCCATCCTCAGACGGGGGGGGGGCTTCCTGCTGATGGGAAATCAGTGACACTACCAACACACCCAGATTATTGGCCGCCGCCGCCATCTGCACCCGAGCCTGAATATCTTATCCAGATATTCAATCATCTCGCGGTCACGCGGCAGCGGGGGCAGGGGCCTTCTCCCCTCTGCCCACCCAGCTGTCTGCGGAAGCAGATGGGCCGCTAGGCTATCCTCCAGTGGTGGCACACCGAGACACTCCGTGTCCGAGTGGCCCTCCACTCTGAGGATTTCTGCCCAAGTAGCCACCGGAGCCTTCGTTTTTAGTGGCTGCCGCCACGTGGCCTCCACACACCGCCAGATGTCTGGCAGGGGGGCTGAAACGAATGCCGGCTGTGCTGGACGGCCCGGGCGGTAAAACCTTGACGCAGGCGGCTCACCGGCCTCGGAGGTACTGGTGGGGGAAGCGGCAAGCCTGCACGCTCCGCCGCCATAGCCATTACCGCCGAGAAGTCCTGACATGCAGACCTCTGCTGATGGCCTTCCTGGCGGTCACCGGAGATCCCGGACGACGAGGTTTCATCATCATCGTCCCTCTCTCCGACGCCCGGACCCGTCCGGGCTGCTGGGATGGCGAAGACGAAGGGCACTCCCTGCTCGAGGTCCTCCATCTCTACCACGTCGAGCTCTGGGTCTTCCACCGGCGAAACGTAGCACCCCTCGAACAGCGCCACTCTGTGAAGGCGGCTGGAACGAGGCAATAAAAGGCAGGCGCTGCAGACTGCTGGAGGCAGGTTAGCCGCCGCGTGGTCAGACCCCAGACACTCGATACACCGTATGGGGGTCGTCACCCTCGATGGAACCCGGACACGAAGGACACGGGCGCTCCACAGGTGAGTCCATTGTTCGTTCACTTGAAAAAACCTTCTTTTTCTCTCTTTGTCCGTCTCTCTTCACTCAGTTACTACAATGCTGCTTCGCTGAAGAGAAAGAGATAGCAGTGAGGAGGCGAGGCCGCCTCTTCTGCAGTGAGGTGCGCGCGCATTCAGGGGCCGGCTACGTTTATGGAAGTCTCAGTGAAGGAATGCATGCACGGATAGGATACATGGGAGTACCCATAGAGTCCAGTAGAGGGCGGAGCCTGTGAGAGCTATAACCACTATTTCCAGAAAAGAGCCTCGAACCTCGTGCGTGCATACATTTTTATTACACAGGGCGTTGCCCGTACATTTATGATTGGTCAAGACTAGCTGAAGAGATACCGCGGTTTAGACTTGGTTCTCTTTGGTAGGTGCGCAGACTTAGAAAAAAGTCTCTTGGCAACACGATCCTCCAATCAGCATTCGGCCGGCCTGTGGAAGTCCCTCCCTACTCTGGCGCCATCATACATAATTTGTTTTTTCTGAAGCTTTCTGCAGATATAGTGGAATCTTCATAATGCTGCTTCCTAGCTCTTTGTATTCTTTCAGTGTCTGCACCTGACCTTGCTACTCTGAATTGCAGGCTAAAGACGTCTATTTATTCCAAAGTCACAGCCACATAAATGAGCACAATAAGCTTATAATGTAATAATAAGAATCAGTCTTTCTAATGTTATATAAAAATAGCCTCCACACTACCCTACTTTTATAATTTTCGAATCATAAATCTAATCGATAGATTTGTGATCGATAGATTTATGATTTATAAACTGCAGTTTGTGTTTTTTAAGTATTACAAACAAAGTTACAGTACAATAAAGTGGGTTGGAACTCACCAAAATCGCTGTGGCTGATTAAGATATGGTCTCCATTAATCAACACACAGATAGGTATTATTTTCCAGATCCTAAATCAACTCTTTATCACTCGTATTTCACTTGTTAATCCACTCGGTAATAGAGAACCGCAGTGACGCATCCTAAAACCCGGAAGTAAGTTAGCATTTTTACCACTTCCGGTTCCTTCGTCAAAAAGCAATGCAATTTCTCCATAGGGTTTTGGAAAATAGCTCCAAATAAGGTCTGTGTTTGACACAAAATTAAGAGATAGATCACGTTTTGTTCTACCACATTAAATACATCAGCAGTGACCCCGCTGGTGATTTCTGAAGAGTTTACGTGTCGGAAAAACGATGGTTGTTAACAAGTGGCATTAGTGGACTACAGAAATGGTCGAGGCCGTTGTACGTCATTACGCCGATTACGTAAACACTCCCGCTAAATTTCTTTCCCCCTGTGTTCTGCTTGAAAGAGAGTATATGCCTATCTTAAGTATCTGTAGTATCTTTAGTATCTTTAGTATCTATATCTTTATCTGACCATCATCATTTATAGTCGTTAATAGTCGTTTTTGGCACCGTAGTTTTACACATTATAGAATAGTTAATTTCCAGTGTTTTCCAATTTTACTCGGCAGTTTGTTTTTTGCTTTGTTAAGCTTTGTTAAAATATGCAAGCGCGCGAAAGTCAGTTGAGGCGATCTTAAGTTGGCGTGACGTTGAGTAGTGCGACCCTGCCGTTCTAGCTTGTAGTTCCTTTATAGCATAACGTTAGCATTTTGCTTCTGGCGACTAGATTTATGATTCGAAAATTATAAAAGTAGCGTAGATATGTGGAGATTATCTGGCTGAACAAAACGTGATCCCTCTCTTAAATGTGTTTCAACCACAGACCTTATTTTGAGCTATTTTCCAAAACCCTATGGAGAAATTGCATTGTTTTTTGACGATGGAACCGGAAGAAGTTTACTTCCGGGTTTTAGGACGCGTCACTGCGGTTCTCTATTCCTCCCTTCATCTCTCTGATTCTCCTCTCTGCTGCGCTCTGAGCACGCTAGCTACAAATGACAACAAGTGTCTTAAAGGGGAAGCGTCACATTTCTTGTCGGCATATATTTAATCGTTCCAAGTAAATTATTGTCAAAACCATTGTTAAATGACTCTTTTTGCATTTTTACTTTTTAAACATATTTATGCATTTTAATGAATTATTTATATTTATTCATGTTATATTTTAATGTGTGTTACACAACTTGTATACATTTGGAATCACTTAACCCTCCTGTTATCCTCAGATTTACTTTACACCCTTTATCCTCTGGGGTCAATTTGACCCCAGTAGTTTAAAACTCAAGACAATGATCATATTCCAAATGTTAACCAACATGTATGTCTCTGGTGCTTTAGGTATCTTTCACTGACTGAAATAAAATGTTAAAGTAAGATCTTTTTAACGTTGTTAAAGGACCAATAGCTAAAGCAGAGGGTAGTTTTGTTTTACAATGATACATTTGCATGTAATAGTCACCTCAATAATCATCCTACACAATCAACACAAATATGTGTAAAATATTGAAATGTTATAGTTTTATACTACTAAAACAGCCTGGGGTCAAATTGACCCCAAGGAACACCGATGCCTACAAAGTGCGTACAGGACATTTAAAAGATCTTCATGTTCATTTTATGTTCACCCATTAGTCCTCACTAAATTAGGAAAAGTCATGAAATACTAAGGAAAAAAAAATGATGACAATTTTTTTAGATATGTTAAACATTGAATGGGGTCAAATTGACCCCAAGGATAACAGGAGGGTTAAACATGTTTTCCTGTGCATGTTTTCCTGTGCATGTTCAATGTTCGATCCCCGAGCCCTGCAATCGACATGTTGAAGTGTCCTTGGGCAAGTTACAAAACCACAAATTGCTCCAATGGTGGGAGTGGGTGTGCTTTTTAGCAGTTCTTATAAGCAGTTGAGCGAACAAGTGCATATTCTGTACATACAGGTCATCATGGGCACTCAATAATATGCTGTATGTTCGTGTGTGCTGCCTCCTCACTGAATCAAATGAAACATTTTGGAGGTGCAGGCTCTGTAGCACATCGGTGTAATAATACTTTGTGTAATCGTTTGTATGATAATAGCTTCAACTTTGTCTTTGTGACAAGTGTATCTGGTTTAACTAATCAACAGTGACTTTTGCTCCCCCACACTTGGGAAATTCTAATTATCTCTGCAGCGCACCAAATTACCCGAGCCTACACTCTACAGTGCTATGGGTTAGTAATTACTGACAATTGTGACATAAATCAGTAGGTGTTGAGTTTCTTGTACTGTGACCATACATCACTGAGAAGGCTATTTCTGGTTTGGGCAAACAACTCATATGTATTATTCCAACACCAGCCAGTACAGGTAGAAGCAACACTGATAACAACATATGACTTTATATTTTACAAGGATCATTAAACCATTGTGAGTAGAGTAGCCCACAAGTTGCAACATGACATCACACAAACAGAGTGTAAACTATTTCTCTCTGCACGCCTTAATGGATTTGTTTGACATAACAATTTTGAATATGATTGAAGGAAAGATTTCCAACTCAAGCGGTTGAGGAAAGACGGAGCATTATACAGTAAAGAAGCGTTTTTATACACGGTTCCCATTTTTAAGTTCAACCGGCCAAATAAACAGTCATAGATAACATTTTCTTTTTAAACACTTTGTTGAGACTCCTATGAAGGAAATGACTGCCATAAGTCTCTAACCAATGGACCAATGGATCACCAAATACATGCTGGATCAGGTTTAGATCAGGTGGTTACATTCGCATTGCCATAATATTCTATTAATTGGCCTTTAGAAACTTCTGGGTTTCTTTTGCACTCTATTTGTGGGTCATTGTCCAATCAACATTGCCCAATCTGTGTTTTATAGTATCATCAATGGACACTTGTGATCCAGTGCCATTTGAAGCCATGTACAATGCCATCACATGTGATAAGCTTTGAATCATAAGCAGTTCTGATCCTGCTACTTTCTTTTTCCATAATTCTAGCACATGTTGATATTTTCATATCAAAATAATGCGTATAAAGAACTTGGTGGCTTTTATTACATATTTTTGGCAATGTTTTTGAAGTCCAATCTGGCCTTCCTTGATGCTTCTTAATGGTTCCACGTTTTCTCCTTAAACCTGGATAATGACATGCTTAAATTCTGGAGAGAAATCTTCACTTAATTAGATGCTGTTTTTTCTCCAGCACCACGCTTTTCCATATCTCCAAATCCATTTGTGCACTTTTTTTCTCCAAAAAAAAAAAAATCCAAACTGTTGATCTGGCCACTCCCAATGTTTCAGAATCCGAATCAGAAACATGTTTATTGCCAAGTAGGTTGACATTTACGAGGAATTTGCCTTGCCTTATATGGTGCATACATTAACACAGTCAAAGAGGAACAATTGTAAGAAAAGGACCATAAATTAAAACAATGAAAAATAAACATTTCAATGACATTAAAATATAGCAATATTTACATTGAATAAAGATGAAATACAGATATACTCGGAAAAATTAAATATAGTACAATTAAATAAAAAAATGTGCAGTATTGGTATGCCAAGTGTAAAGCCCTGCAGATATAAGAGGTAGCTTTGTGTACAATGTTCAAGTTGCAAGATTCATAGGATTGTGTAGGACTAGTTTTCTTAGGGTTAGTCTGTTTCACTTGTAGAGAGAGCTCACTTGACCACATGTTGTGAGTCCAACAGCTTTTAAATGTAAATGCCACACTCATCTTCAGTGCTAATTTTATAAACAAATAATAAAGGAACAGCCCACATCTGTCCATGAAACATCTTTTGAATCTAATTGTATTTTGAACCCCTTTAAAAATATAAAGATACAAGTTTAAGAGCTGTAATTGCTGCACAAATCTTGGGCAGGAACCAATATTCCTGAAATGTGTTTTTAATGCCATAATTAATGCATACATTATTCAATATTCTTAAAGCAATACTGGAATTTACCACTTGGAGCTGAGTGAATGCAATCTTAAAACTAAATGCTGAATGCATATGGTTCCCCCTCGACTTCTTGGCGCTCTGGAGGGCCTCTCTGGCTTGAAATGCAAATATCAGAATGGCACACCTTCAGCATCTCTGGGGTCAACTCATTCTATCTCAGATTGGCAGAGGTAACAGGAAATCATTAGAAGTGTCATCCAAACGCTGTGATTAAAAGACCCAACTTCATTCTCCTGAGGGTCAGTTGTCCTTGAACCATGGCAGCCATCCAGCTCTATTAAGCTGATACAATTCTTTGGTCCGCTGCACTAAGTGTATGAAGATTGTATAAAGAACTATCTAATTTTGAGCAGATTACAGTATTTTCTAGGAATATTGCATCATTATCTGTTCGGTTATTTTTTCCTTTAATTTAAAAGGCATCTATGTATTTATTACCTCACATGTGCAAAACTGACCTCCTGCTAAAAGGCTTTTTGTTGACATGTGCACGAGATGAGAGAAATGTGAATAGTCTTTGGTAAAGAGGTAGATCTGTGTCAGTGTCATTTGGATAAACAGATCGAGAATCTATGTGGAAATGTATAATCTGTAAATATAAAACACCTTCCACGAATGCAAAAAAATAAATAATCTGTGTAAAATAGATTTACAAAATAATAAGCATATGTGACCTGCTCTATCAAAATCAGTCACATCAACCTCGAACACATTTTGAAATACTTACTCTGTTCTTTGCTTTCTAACTATATCCTTATGGTTTTTGTCCTTTTCGTTCTTTTTTTTCTTTTTTGTAAAAGGCCCTTAAAGTAAGCATTTACGTTTTTAGCCAGTCATTTCAAAATGGGGCTCAAGGCTTAATATTTTGGGGTTATTACCCCTTGCGTAAGAAGGCATACAAAAGTATGGGAGTGTGTTTGAGTGTGTGTGTTTGTGTGTACACTGCCAAAAGATTGTTTTTTTTATTTAAAATTAGAAGAAAACCCAATGTCCCAGACCCTGCCGTTTTAATATCAGCTTGTCTCTTTTGCTGTGACTTAATTTCAATCATGAGAAACATGTTTTTATGTAACAATATATATTTATAGTCAATAATACACAGATGAATCTAATGTGTGGGAGTATCATTCGGGAGGGGAATACCGAGCCGATAAAACCCCCTCTGGGGTCTAGACACTGGTGGTAGTGAAGGCATGAAGGGATTGAGAAGAAGGAAATATGTGAAGGACAGATTATAAAGACGGTCTTCCTGGTTGAACTTGCGCTGAGCTTCATATGTATTTATAATCCTCAATTGATTTATAGCCTGAATATGGCGATTAGGTACTAAAGTAACCTGTTTCAATAATTAGAACCTGTTTCAATAATTATAACTTTGTCTGTGTAAAATGTATACTTATGAAACTATACCAAGTGTTCTTATTTTTCCTTTGTTTGCTGTGGTCAAATGTGTGTGCGTTGACTTAGGAATGTAGAGGATCCAGTCGGCCCCCCCGGGGTTTTAATGGCCCGGATAGGAGCATGGGGGGGGTTGTAGGAGAAAGGTAATAAAACTGACACCATTGAGTCTATGCAGAGATTGTTCTGAGAGAAAGATTGGGATGCGGAGTGGTACGGCCAGGTGCTGAGGATAAACGAAGATAAGGATTGGTACCTCACCCCCGTGCGACCCAGAATTGTTTATTTTATGGCTGCCATAAAATATGACCTGGGACTGATCGGCGGCGCAGGAGATCCAAAGTTCCCACACTTATGGCTGACTCACTCTGATTCGCTGTTTAGACCTCGTCGATGGCTAACTCACTCTGATTCACTGCCTAGGGCTCGCCCAGGAGTGAGTCCACCAATGGATGAACACCTAGGAAGGAGCAACCGACACAACTCCTCCCACACAACTCCTCTCCGTTTGTGGGCATAAATATTATGAATTCTGTACGCTCGGGGCCTTTGTTCTGTCTGACTGTCTGATACATACATCGCACGGTAGTAAGAGCCAAGGCCCGAAGTACTTCGTTATATTGTACTGTTGTTTTTACCATTAAATCAGCTTATTGTTAAACCTCATATCTCTGCGTCTGAGCCGTTCCTTTTTACAGCAGACCACTCATCAAACGAACGGAGCGGAGGGGGCTCGAACCTTCAACCACTGAAGGCTGCTTCACCCCAACAGTACCTTATTCTGAAAGCCAAGTTTGTTTAAAATCAACCATTATCCAGTTTTTGACATTTTGATTTATGTCAAATTGTTTGTATGTGTAACGGAATGTGCCGTTGCAACATACTTGTGGTTTGGATAGAGCGGGTCACATTTGTGAATATAGTATATTGCTAATGTTTACTTTTGATCAGGCATTTGTACATCCAGTTTTTTATTTGTGATTCAGACAAGAAATATTTATACAAATCTACCACCATATTTGGTGATAAGTCCCCATCGTTATATCTATATATATCTATATGCGGAAGTGCAGCCTTAAGTTGAATATAAACCAAACAGTAAGGGCACACATATAAAACACACTCCCTGCAGAGCTTTACTCTGAGTATTTCAATCAGGTGCTGAAAGTACGTTTTGCTAAATACTTCTCTTCACTGCCTTTTTTCAGAGAATTTCGCAGATGGCGTTCACAACTTTACAGGTTAAAAATGACACAAAGTCGGTTTGTTCTGGAATGTTCGACTAGCGTCCTTACGCACACATGGAACTGGAACTTTTGCAGTCTTTCTAACGGAGGTGTGAAACGATGTAGGTGGAGAGTGTTCTGGCTATATATTTGTGATATATGATGGTTAGAGACTTTTTCTTTTTTTTCGTGCCGAAGACCCAGCAGGGATCCACCATGGACCTGCTGTTGCCTGGTCTGACAGAGAAAGCAGCAGCTCCGTATTTTTCAATGGTATTATTTGGGGCATAATAAAGTAGATTCATGAAAACTTCTTTAAATACTTCAATAAATAAAAAAATGTTGATACCATTTTTTGAGTGCTTTAAAAAATAGATCCAAACTAGGCAATAATGTAGAGACAAAACGAGGGGTTACGTATGGTAACCCTTGTTATATAAGCACAGGCGAAGCCCTCTACTGGACTCTATGGGTACTCCCCTTGATCATATCATGCAAGCATTCATCCACTGAGACTTCTATAGACGTAGCCGGCCCCGGGGTGGGCCTACCCAAATGCACGCGCATCTCACCGCATAAAAGGAGGCCTTGCCTCCTGACTGTCATCCTACACTTCTCTTCAGCAAGCAGCATAGGACAGACAGGGGCCGTGGCGCAGAAGGACTGTTTAAATGCATGTTAAATGCCCAGCATTCGGCGCCACTCGATGTCGTAGTATACTTGAAATAGTGGCTCTGCAGCAGGTTTACTCGACATTGAGAAACGGCCATGGCCCCTGAGTAGAGGGCTTCACCTGTGCTTATATAACAAGGGTTACCATACGTAACCCCTCGTTATATATCTCACAGGCTCCGCCCTCTACTGGACTCTATGGGTACAGTGGGCGGAGCCCCGATGTATACACGCGCTGTCGTCCAACAACAACACTGTTCCATTTCACTGTCCCTGACCGGCTTTCTGGTTAGCAGCCGCTGCGCCTCACTCGCTCTCCCTCGGTCGTAACCGTGGAGAAGTCGGGGCTGCGGCTGACAGAGCACACTCTGACGTGCTTACCTCGCGAAAGTGTGCTCGGAAAACAGCGCTGAGGGGTCTCACCCCCTCCCCCCCCCGCCCATAGGCGGACGAAGAGAGTCCTCAGCCCTGTATGGGCTCACTATGCACCACCTCCCCCGAGTCCCTAAGGAGCACGGGGAGAGCGCAAGTGCCCCATGTCCCACACTCAGACACGCTTACCTCGTGAAGAGCGTGTATGGACTATGACGTGGAGGGCTCCCCACTCCTGCCCTAAAGCAGGGGGAAAGAGTCCTCCAGCCCCTATGGGCCCAGTGCGCGCCACGGATGTGGGTCAGATGCCCACTGACCCACAGCCCCACTCCCTCCTCACCAGTCCTGTGTTGCCCCAACCCTGTCTCCTAAAAAATACGTTCCCACAGAACTAAACTGCATTCTCAATTACGTTTAGCTAAAAACGTATTTTCTCCCACGTTACGTTTGTTATGAACGTATCTCAAATACGTTTATTTTCTACCACGTTACGTTTGTTATGAACGTATCTTAAATACGTTTATTTTCTACATATCTTTGCCATTTATTGTCTTGTTTATAATAATGATAATAGTCATTTATAAATATCATTTTAGAGCACACATTTGAAATCGAGAATCGGGCTCGATATATGGTTAAATTAAAATCAGTAGGCGAGGCTGTAATTTCGCCAGCTGTTACTCTCATGAGCGAGGCAGAAACTAATAGTTTTAACATGCCAAAAAGCTGCTGTGTCGTTTATTGCACCTCAAACATTAAAACAAATCCAGAGTTACGTGTTTCTGTACTTCCTCTAAGAAGAAAGGACAGTAAAAGAAGAGCTCTGAGGCTTCAGGCTGGATCGCCATTCAAATGACAGCATTGGTTTCCCCAAAAGTGGGCGGGGCTGTAATGTGACGTAGATTTTACTCTCATCTGTTATTCAAAACCATTCTATTTATTCTAACGTAAATTACATGCCAGTGTTTTATCTTTTTATTTAGCGATTTGTTTTTGCATGTTTAACTGGGAATGTTTTCATGTTGAACCGGAAATACGTCACTTCACTTTGTCTTCTTCGTCCCTTTTGCGTTCCAGACAATGCATGGCTCAGCGTAACAGACTGAACAGCGACCCCAGGTGTGTCTACATTGGAATTACATCTTCATTACTGAAGGACAAATACTTTACCTAGTGTTTGTTAACTGGGTTTTTAATGCAGTTGGCTTTTCTTAATGGTTACAATATTGCTATGAGTTATATCTGAAGCAAATTATGTTTCTGAAGATGTGTAGTCAATTACACCCTTCAATGTAGCATAAATGTGAACTCTCATTACAGGAACAATACCATTAAATGACGGATATACCTTTCTGTCTGTGATGTTTTACAAATCAGATATTAATGTGTAGAAGTAAAACATGAGAAATAGTATAGCAATATCCTGTAAAATTATGTAAAAACATGAATAAAACTACACATCTTCAGATGTTATACATACATATATGTGTGTCCTACACTAATAATACAAAGTTATTATTAGTATGCTGTGTGTACCTTGTGTGCACCGCCTAGTGGTTAAAGCACATGTTGGATTGGGACTGAAATGTGACCGATGCTACTGTGCCCTTCACAGCTTGCAGCAACACAATAATAATTTCCCTCTGTCTGGGTCAAAATGTCTCGGTAACATTCACTTCCTCAAACGTAGTTCTCATTTCAAGGGTAAAGACAGTTTTACTATTCTGTAAAGGTAAAAGTAAAGAGAAAGGCAGAAGACAGTGACTCTGACACTTCTTGCGGCACACCTTCCTTTTTCATCGAGATGATTTCTAAAGGGAAAATAGAAACAATTTGTTAGCAGCAGTTCCCTGTTGATATTATATTATGTTATTTGAAGATGGAACATTTATTTTTTAATTAAAAAAGAACAAAAGAAAATATTTTACTTTACCTATGGCGCGAAAATATCTTATATTATGTACATATATAATATATACATTTTTGATATATTATATGATGTTATTTCAAGATATTTTTTTTTTTTTTTTAATTAAAAAAGAACGAAAGAAAATATGTTCACATCTGGTAGCTACAGGTGTAGTCAATAAGCCCTTGGCTAATAGCTTCGCTAGCTCCCTTGGTAAGCTAAAAAACACATCAGCAGCTAACCTTAACTAACTCATAATAACTGAAATAACAGATAGCTTACCTTGAGAGCATGTTCCACGTTCTGCGACAGGAATGTAGGCTCGTAGGTAGCTTCCTGTAGCTAGGTTATACGGCTATCGACTCCGGCGCAGTGAAGTCCGAGAAGCGTAGTTCCTAGAAAGCCGACAGGAAGACTCGCGCGCACAGCTCAGCTCGCGCGCTAGCTGTCATGATGGATTGAGATGACAGCTCCCGGGAGGAGTGTCATCTGCGCCCGGGAGCTGTCATTAATCTCAATCCATCTCAAGACCCAAACTCGCAGTCGCAGATGACCCCCCCCCCCAAATATTTTTATTGCAGATCTACACGAACCACACAAA
Organism: Dissostichus eleginoides; assembly: GCA_031216635.1. Classification (NCBI taxonomy): domain Eukaryota; kingdom Metazoa; phylum Chordata; class Actinopteri; order Perciformes; family Nototheniidae; genus Dissostichus; species Dissostichus eleginoides. The sequence goes on from CM062266.1 coordinate 6,363,948, forward strand.
CGACCTATTTTGGTTTCAAAACGGCGAATTTCGCCGAAAGGTGACAAGTTTGCAGCCCTGAAACGACACAGCAGCTTTTTGGCATGTTAAAACTATTATTTTCTGCCTCGCTCATGAGAGTAACAGCTGGCGAAATTACAGCCTCGCCTACTGATTTTAATTTAACCATATATCGAGCCCGATTCTCGATTTCAAATGTGTGCTCTAAAATGATATTTATAAATGACTATTATCATTATTATAAGCGAGACAATAAATGGCAAAGATATGTAGAAAATAAACATATTTAAGATACGTTCATAACAAACGTAACGTGGGAGAAAATACGTTTTTAGCTAAACGTAATTGAGAATGCAGTTTAGTTCTGTGGGAACGTATTTTTTAGGAGACAGGGTTGGCTGCCCCAGCAAGCACAGACAATAAAAAGGAGCCAGACATGTCCAAGAGATAAAACTTTATGAAGGGGCCTGGCGTTGACCAAGACGCCGCCGTGCATATGTCCTCCACACTCACGCCGTTGAATAAGGCAACACAGTCTCACTCCCTGAACGTCCAGGAGCGACGCTTGGTCAGGGTCCTATGGCGTGCAGTTGTGACGCGCCGAGTCTCCTTCAGCTTCATAAACGGACGCAAAGAGCTTTCAACTGATTGCAATGTATTCCCATTTGCGGCGGTATTTGACGCTCAGGGAAGCACCGCATCGGTCCTTGTCGGCGGCATTTAAAGGCAATGTGAGCGTCCATTCCTATTGGATAACGGAGGATTTTACACCCGGAAGTAAGTATTCTCTTTACTGTCGATGGATTTTACAGTGATATCTGCACTACTCATCAACTCAAAAACACCAGATTATCCTTGTTAATTACACAAAATTGATTGGTTTAAATTGTGTACAATGCTTTTGTATTTTTCCCCTTCGATTCAGAGAAACAAATATTTTTTCGGAGTTTAGGATGGCAGAAGACACTACACTACCCAGAATCCTCAGCTTTCGTTTGGGACTACAATGTGCTTTGTTTCACAAACCCCGTGATTAGTCCTCAAGCTCTGTGATTGGATGTTGGAGTGGCAGTGTGCGAAGTTTACATGGAGCGTCAAACAGCGAAATAGTGAAATTGTGCAATAAGAGTCTATATACAAGTGATTGGAATATGATATATTTGACAAATAATTTCTAAGTAGCAGCCAGATGAATTTTATGGATGTTGTTTCAAAGTTCAGGTGTTTAATAGTCTTATGGCCTGTGGGATGAAGCTGTCTCTGAGTCTGGTGGTTTTATACACAACTACGGTGTAGTTATGCAATGATGACAAACTTGGATAGGTTCCTCAACAAGACATCTATCAATATGTGTGTACCTCCACCATTAAACTGTCATATTCTGCACATTTCTTATTCTATCTACATACATCTTATAAGAGTATAATAAATATGTATAATATCGGTTAAAATAAGTGCTTCAACATAGTTAACATTGCAGGAAAGTTGATTGCCAAGTCCCAAAACAAACCATGCAATATATTAAACGTTAAGTACTTTGTCAGGCTTAATATTTATCAGATACCCCCAATGCTTTTTGCTTACATGTATTTAAAAGAAGACCTTAACCTAAAGTATTATTTAATGTTTAAATAAAGCCTAATTAGTTTGTCTGTTTTGCACATCCTCCTATTAATATCTTTGTACATTCAGCACTAAACTGTTTTATTCTAGATATCATTTACAGTATCTTCTTGATATTTTCTATTCTATATTTCTATCATTGACCTTCTACTTTCCTCCTATTTTGTATGTACTCTTAATATTTAAATGTTTTCATAAAATATAACACATTCAAAAGTGCTTTACAAAAATGAAAGACTTAAGAAAAAGGCATTTTAAACAGTCATTAAAAAGCAACCCAATCTACCTGCATTGCTATTACTCTAAACGTGTAATAACGTGCTTTAACCAGTAGGTGGTTTGGGTTAAAAAGCTGTCAAGTTTACAGTGTTAACAAAATAAAATATACTGCTGTTTCCGGTTTAGTTTAGACGGATATATTTTGTTATTGTTTTGATATTTGTAACACAAAAGCGATGGAAAAAACCCACAGCAACACAGAAAAGATGGTCTTAACATGACCCAGCGGTCTAGTAGTTAATAAAAAACAATAATATCAAAACAAATATTACTACTAACTTTATTGTGAAATTAAAACAGAACGGTAAAAGAATAGTTTCCGGTCTATTCTGATCCGATCTCTGTAGATAAATAAAGAACTACGACAGATGTGTAATATTTAATGCAGCCGAACCATTTATTACAATGCATTCATGTGATGACTTTCAAAGAGTAAAGCAAGCACTGCTGAATAAAGTATGATTTTATCTTTTACGAAACGTTTTTTTTCATATGGAATGCAGTTGGAGGTCAACCAATCACAGAGCTTGAGGACTAATCACAGGGTTTGTGAAGCAAAGCACATGTTGTATTCCCAAACGATAGCTGAGGATTCTGGGTAGTGTAGTGTCTTCTGCCATCCTAAACTCCGAAAAAATATTTGTTTCTCCGAATCGAAGCGGAAAAATACAAAAGCATTGTACACAATTTAAACCAATCAATGTTGTGTAATTAACAAGGATAATCTGGTGTTTTTGAGTTGATGAGTAGTGCAGATATCACTTTAAAATCAATCGGCAGTAAAGAGAATACTTACTTCCGGGTGTAAAATCCTCCATTATCCAATGGGAATGGACGCTCACATTGCCCTCTAACTGCCGCCGACATGGACCGAAGCGGTGCTTCCCTGAGCGTCAAATAACGCCGCCGATGGGAATACATTGCAATCAGTTGAAAGCTCTTTGCGTCCGTTTATGAATCTGAAGGAGACTCGGCGCGTCACAACTGCACGCCATAGGACCCTGACCAAGCGTCGCTCCTGGACGTTCAGGGAGTGAGACTGTGTTGAATAAGGCTGTTGACACAGCCACAGTGTGTGCACAGACCCCCGTGGGGAAGGCTCTCCCCGCCTGTCCGTAGGCATGTGCAATGCACTCGCAGAGCCAGCCTGCCAGGCGTTTCTTGGACAGGGCTTTCCCGGTCACCCCGCCCCCGAAGCGCACAAACAGCTGTTCAGTGCGTCTAAGGGCAGCCGTGCGCTCCACATAACATGCTAGCGCACGCACCAGGCAGATGAGGTGCAATTTAGCCTCCCAAGCCCCACTATGGGGTGGAAGATTAAATCCCCCCAACTGAATAGCCCTCGACCTGAACGCACTCCTTAGGCTCTTGGGCACAAAGGAGGGGTTCGGTCTGTGTGTCGCCCCGCTCCGGTCACCCCGGATCAACAAGCAACTCGGGTGCGCCATCGCTGGAATCCCAGCCACTTCGGCCTGTAACAGGCTGTGGTGGATCCCGCTCTAGCTGCCTGGATAGTCTGACTAACTCCGTCAGACAATCCACTGTCTCAGCCTGTCCCTCTCAGGAGCCAAGCCTGGAGAGGTTGGCCCAGAGTGGGTAACGCCCCGATTGCACCTGCCTCTTGAGACATCGCCCCCCAGAAATGGGGAATCGCCCAGGGCTGGCCCATCTTCATCTGTGTCATCTTTGAGTACCACAGAGCCCCGACGCGATCCGGTGCTACTAGGATGATTGACAGACATTCTCGCCTCACTCTCCCTAGGAGAGGGAGAATGAGACGCAGCGGTGGAAAGGCGTAGAGCAGCTTTCTTGGCTCGTGTGCAAATGCGTCCACCCCCAAGGGCGGATCGTCGCTCAGAGCCATGGAGAACAGATCCACCTCTGCTGTCCCAAACTGGGCCCAGATCTGCTTCACCACCTCCGGGTGAAGCGCCCACTCGCCTGGCAGGGGGGTGCCCCTCGACATGAGGTCGGCCCCCCTGTTCTCCAGACCCGGGATGTGGAGGGCTCTCAGAGATAACACCACCTCTGAAGCCCAAAACCACAGTTTCTCCGCTGTGGTCAACAAAGCGGCGGAGCCGACTCCGCCCTGCCTGTTGATATATGCCATTGTGGTGTAGTTGTCGCTCCTGACCATTACATGTCTCCCCCGAATTAAGGGTTTGAAATGCTGGAGGACCAACACTACTGCCCGCACGGGAAGGCTCTCCCCGCGGGAAGGCTCCGTAGTAGCAGTAGGGCAGTAGTGTAGTAGTTCTAGGAGGTTGCTGTGCCGTGTTTCTGTTAGAGACCAGCGTCCACCTATAGCTCTCCCCAGGCAGGTCCCTCCCCATCCTGTTCTGGATGCGTCCGTGAACACTGTGATGTAGGAGGTCACCCGTCCCAGTGGAGACCCCCTCCGGAGGTGATCCGGGGACCCCCAGAACCGGAGGTTGCCCTCCACTGAAAGGGGGATGGACACCAGACGCCGTTTGTGCCTCTTGGGATTTAAACGCAGGCTGGAGAACCACCTCTGCAGGCAGGCGCATATGCAGTAACCCGAGCGGGACCACAACGTGAGCAGCCGCCATGAGACTGTTGGGTTGAAGCACCCTTCAGTGGTTGAAGGTTCGAACCCGCTCCGCGCCGTTCGTTTGATGAGTGGTCTGCTGTAAAAAGGAACGGCTCAGACGCAGAGATATGAGGTTTAACAATAAGCTGATTTAATGGTAAAAACAACAGTACAATATAACGAAGTACTTCGGGCCTTGGCTCTTACTACCGTGCGATGTACGTATCAGACAGTCAGACAGAACAGAGGCCGCGAGTGTACAGAATTCACAATATTTATTCCCACAAACGGAGAGGAGTTGTGTGGGAGGAGTTGTGTCGGTTGCTCCTCCCTAGGTGTTCATCCACTGGTGGACTCACTCCTGGGCGAGCCCTAGGCAGCGAATCAGAGTGAGTCAGCCATTGACGAGGTCTAAACAGCGAATCAGAGTGAGTCAGCCATAGTGTGGGAAGTTTGGATCTCCTGCGCCGCCGATCAGTCCCAGGTCATCTTTTATGGCAGCCATAAAATAAACAATTCTGGGTGAACGGGGGTGAGGTACCAATCCTTATCTTCGTTTATCCTCAGCACCTGGCCGTACCACTCCGCATCCCAATCTTTCTCTCAGTACAATCTCTGCATAGACTCAATGGTGTCAGTTTTATTACCTTTCTCCTGCAACCCCCCCATGCTCCTATCCGGCCATTAAAACCCGGGGGGGCGACTGGATCCTCTACATTCCTAAGTCAACGCACACACAATTGACCACAGCAAACAAAGGAAAATAAGAACACTTGGTCTAGTTTCATAAGTATACATTTTACACAGACAAAGTTATAATTATTAAAACAGGTTATATAGGATATACAGGTTACTTTAATCCCCCTTTTGATCTCACCTCCAGAGATCAATTCACACAAAGCATTCAAAACATAACCACTGTCATTCTTTTCTACTGCGTCTGTCCCACAATGAGCGGATACAAGGCACACAACAACAACCACATGTTACTAAAATGGCAATACAAGTAGCTATTGAAATCAAAAGAGACATTATTAAACCTTTCCATTGACCAAACATGTTTGTAAACCATTCCTCCAAGGGGTTGTGTATCCCTGATTGTTCATGCATAGTTATGGATAGTGTGCGAAAGCCTTCTAAAGCCTTTGTGACGGAACCGTCCGGAGCCGTATTGTTTGGAATGAAAGTACAACACATATCACCAAACATTGAACACACACCTCCTTTCTCAGCTAACAGCATGTCAAGGGCCATTCTATTCTGCTGCCATAAGGGAAGTCGGCCCCAGCTGTTCAGCGAGTCCTTCTACAGCGTCCCTAGTGAGATTAGCTAAACGGAGCACATTGTAATGTACATAGTTGATCCTGTCTACATTATTCCATCACTACCTGCTTGGAAAGTGAAGGTTTGTTTAGGAGACATTTTGGTAACAACTACCTCATGTTTGGCCCGTTTGACCCTAGTTACGGACTCCTCTGGCGGGGGAATGGAGTCTGGGTGGTCAATGGAATCATTAAAACAAAAATAAAGGCAAGGGTGAACACACATTATTTCTGTTATTAATAATAGGAGATTTACTAGGACACAAGGAATTAACACCCAATCAAATAATAAGGCAATTCGCTAATGGGCCATATAACTAAGAATGGTGTTCAAGATACAAACAGTGTCCCAAGTAAACCACGATTCCCACTAGCAGAGTACACCAACAAACAATAAGGAAGTGTAATCCACAGTCTGTCATTGTTGAGTACCTTTAATCAGTGGTTCGTGTTATTGTAATTAGGTCTGAACACAATGCTAAAATCTCCTAAGGAGATTTTTTTAAAACTAGGGTGTAAAATAGTACCCTGTAATGGTAAATACTGTGCTCCCAGAACCTGTTAAATATAAGGTTCAGTAAAACCTGTTAAATAGAAGGTCTGGTGAGTGGGGAGACTTTCACTGCCCTTTAACTATAGGGATAACCTCTCGTTATATATAACCTACTACTCTTATTAGAAAGAGGCCCTATAGGTGGGCATAAAAATGCTGCTACTTATTGGAAAGTGCCCCTAAAGGTGGGAGTAAAAAAGTCGGGTCCTATATGGAGTCGTGTGTTTCAGTCCGTAGACTCGTGTCCGCCTCCTCGCCGGCCGTAATCTCCTTTCCAAGATCGCCTGTTGTTACCTCTGTGTCTTTGTCCTTGTCATCTGTTGTATGGGTCGTTGCTTCTGCTGGGCTGTCGTCGTCAGATGTGTCGTTCTCTCGTCCTGCTGCAGCGATGTCAGTTCTGATGTCGTCTAACGTCCTTGCTGGAGGTTTTCCAACGGCGCACTGGCTCCAATGATACCACGTTTCCCCCTTTCCTTCGAGGCGAACTGCATGTGATGTCCTCTGAGTCACTCTGTGCGGGCCGGTGAACCTTGGGTTGAGCCACTTCGGACGGATGACCTTCAGCCAGATGAATTCTGCGGTGTTAGCCTCGTGCTTCTCCGGTCCCCCTTTGGCGTCAGCCACCTGGGTGGAGAAATCTCATACCAAGCCCTTAAGTTGCTGGTAATATGGTTTTGAGCTCATTTCCTCTACTTCTTTCCCTACTGCTAATGCTCCAGGACCCGGAAACTGATGGCCGTGGGTCAGCTCAAATGGGGAGAAACCTGTCCCTCAGTTAATGTGTTCATAAACAAAGTCCGACACCGGCTATATCAACCTGTTTCAGAGGAAGGTGGAGTCCCCTGTGCCGTCTTGACTTGCCGTGTCTTCTCTGTCAGAGGCAGAGGTTTCATCCTTTTTTTTTTTAGTCCTAAAAAATTTGACGCGTTTTGCAACAAAGTCAAGTATTTCTTCATCTGTAGGTGTATGTGTTGATACAGGTGTTCTTTAATGTCATGAGGGGAACTGGGTGAGGGGGGGTTAGAGGTGGAGGGAAGCGTATAGGGAGGGGGTCGGGTCTTAAAGGGGTTGTATAAATCTGGATAGAGGAGGGGACCGCCCTCTGGGATGTCTGGGAGGGGCCCACCATATGGCTTCTCCTTCCTGACTGGCTCTATCACTTCTGTGGGAGGGGCTGGTGCAGGACTGGGTGGGGCTGCTATGGGGGCAGATTTTTGGCGGGAGTTTTGCTCAGAGAGCAGGTTACTGCCACTCCATTCATAACTAAGGCTGCGTTATGGCCTATTCTCCTTAGCTTGTCAACTAGCTCCCTTTCTTTGTTAAGTTTAGAAGCCCTGATAAAACCTGCCTTCTGCTTGTTGAGAGTTTCTAATTTCTGAACCAACTGTCGCTCGTATGTATTGAGTGCTGTGGCTAGGAGACTTATTGCCTCGTCACCCTCTACTCTATTCTCTGCGATCATCTGATCGTGTAAGAAACGGAGATCGCTGCTCGCCTTTTTATGATCTCCGGGCTTAAGTCCGCTAAGTATCAATCTCTCTGCTTGTCCCCACTGTTCCCTTAAACTCCCCGGAACAGGGACTCCTAATTCTCTCTCTTCACGTTCAAATTCTCCTTCCATTTTGACTTCGTTCGTATCTGCTTCTCCTAAAGGTTTTAGTTTTTTATAAAAAAACCAGTATTCTGCGTACTATAATTTACTAATTATTGTAGTTTTATTCCCACAGGTATACAGTCTGATAGTTTTCGGTGCGAGGTGTATTTCAACCGTTACGGAGACTCCCAAAGAGCGCTTCTCCTAAAGGTTTTAGTTTCTTATAAAAAACACCAGATATCTCTGCGTACTATAATTTACTAATTATTGTAGTTTTATTCCCACAGGTATACAGTCTGATAGTTTTCGGTGCGAGGTGTATTTCAACCCGTTGCGGAGACTCAAGAGCGCTTCTCCTAAAGGTTTTAGTTTCTTATAAAAAATACCAGATATCTCTGCGTACTATAATTTACTAATTATTGTAGTTTTATTGCCACAGGTATACAGTCTGATAGTTTTCGGTGCGAGGTGTATTATAGGCGGCGCGTAAGGCTCAGGTTTGGGAAGGCTAAATAACTTGTTTTACCTGACGCTGCCTGCCTCCGGCGTCTATAGAAAAGAGATCAACTCAGTGAAAGCACCGCCTGATCAGAGCTCAGCGTGCGAGTTTAAATCTATCAAGTCATATTACAGGATAAAGGAAATACAGTTTAAACTGCCGTATGAAGAGAAGACGCCGACGTGTCGCACTTATCATTCATATCACATCATCGATCATATAATATCATAATAGATCATATATTTCCTTGTCTAAGTCAGCTTCTCGAGCCGTATCTGACCGTGCAACACTTACATTGTCACATACTGTATGCAGAAGTATTATTTTAAGCAACACATTAGGTTGACGAAACACTCAACTCAAATGTAATTAAAGTCAGATCCACTCGTGTCTTAGATGGGCAACAGTGATAACATAAAACTGTTGTACGCTTTCAAACACTCGGTAGTTTATTTATTTTTTAACCAGTTGCTCTATATTCACCTTGCAGGTGCAACTATGTGGCTTGTATCCTGGATTATATGTTTAAGTCATGGATGTTTAAAGTTCATATTTGTCTAATATTAATTTACTTTTCATTAATGAAGTATGATGCTGCGCTGTTAGTACACTTGTCCCTTTCACGTGAACGCGCTCTCAGCTGGAGAGAGAAACCCTGGCTTGATTTACCGAGTTGATAACCAGCGTCGTAGGACCGCTTAGCCGTTACGTTAAGCCCCCGCTGATTGGTCCAAATTGACCAATCCACGGACTTCCTCACACACACACACACACACACACACACACACACACACACACACACACACACACACACACACACACACAATGCAGGCAGCTCTGCTGATTTCTCCTCCCTGGCTGCAGGCTGATAACAGACAGTTGGCATCAAGGCGAAATTCTCTCTGCAGACCCATTCTCACAGCGCCTATCAACCTTTTTCTTACTCAATATCAAGCCACACTTAATCACACTCAAAATAAATATATCTAACGTAACCCCAGATCCGTATAAGGGTTGCCTGTGTACATTAGTCGGCAAGCCCCAACCCCAGAATTCGTCTAAGAATTACTGTGTGTGTCACCTTATTTCTCAGAGTATTTCAGCTGGACTTCCTTTACCAAATTTAAAACCACTGAAATCTCGGACGACGATTGCAGCTGGGGTTCCTTTACCAATTTAAAACCACTACAATCTCGTTACACAGTTTATCACACTCAAAATAAATAAATCTAACGTAACCCCAGATCCGTCTAAGGGTTGCCTGTGTTCATTAGTCGATGCGCCCCAACCCCAGAATTCGTCTAAGAATTACTGTGTGTGTCACCTTATTTCTCAGAGTATTTCAGCTGGACTTCCTTTACCAAATTTAAAACCACTGAAATCTCGGACGACGATTGCAGCTGGGGTTCCTTTACCAATTTATAACCACTAAAATCTCGTTACACTAATATATTCCCCGTACAGTCTAGTTGACTTTTATAGTGCGATGTATATTTCAACAGATGGAGAGACTTCCAAAAGCGCTTCGACACCCTCTTCCGAGGATGTGGCTTTTGGCAAGGAGTCGAAACCCAGTCTACAGAATCTCTTTATCGTCACGTTTAGTCTTCTAGATTAACCCCACAGCAAGAGTTTGCGAGATCCGGTCATTTCAAATTGATTTTGAAAGTTGCGTTTCTCCTCTTGAAATACCCCACATATAACACAACTGCAGCTCCTCTTTGAGACTGGAAAGTGTTATTCTGTAGTACTGTTCTTTCTACCGTAAGACTAAAACACTGAAAATGCCGCTGACAACTCTAAAATGTTGTAGTATAGCCAATCACAGATTTTGATAATAACAGGTATCTGCTCACCTTTCAGTTGTAGGGCCCTGGTTTAGTTGTCAGAGGTATTCGAGGTGTCTTCCCTGGACAGTTCGTCCGCTGGCTGCCGGTGTTCCTTCTATGAGACCCTACTCATCACGTCGGGGTCACCAAATTGTTGGGTTGAAGCACCCTTCAGTGGTTGAAGGTTCGAGCCCGCTCCGCGCCGTTCGTTTGATGAGTGGTCTGCTGTAAAAAGGAACGGCTCAGACGCAGAGATATGAGGTTTAACAATAAGCTGATTTAATGGTAAAAACAACAGTACAATATAACGAAGTACTTCGGGCCTTGGCTCTTACTACCGTGCGATGTACCTATCAGACAGTCAGACAGAACAGAGGCTGCGAGTGTAGAGAATTCACAATATTTATTCCCACAAACGGAGAGGAGTTGTGTGGGAGGAGTTGTGTCGGTTGCTCCTCCCTAGGTGTTCATCCACTGGTGGACTCACTCCTGGGCGAGCCCTAGGCAGCGAATCAGAGTGAGTCAGCCATTGACGAGGTCTAAACAGCGAATCAGAGTGAGTCAGCCATAGGTGTGGGAAGTTTGGATCTCCTGCGCCGCCGATCAGTCCCAGGTCATCTTTTATGGCAGCCATAAAATAAACAATTCTGGGTTGAACGGGGGTGAGGTACCAATCCTTATCTTCGTTTATCCTCAGCACCTGGCCGTACCACTCCGCTTCCCAATCTTTCTCTCAGTACAATCTCTGCATAGACTCAATGGTGTCAGTTTTATTACCTTTCTCCTGCAACCCCCCCATGCTCCTATCCGGCCCATTAAAAACCCGGGGGGGGCGACTGGATCCTCTACATTCCTAAGTCAACGCACACACAATTGACCACATCAAACAAAACAAAATAAGAACACTTGGTCTAGTTTCATAAGTATACATTTTACACAGACAAAGTTATAATTATTAAAACAGGTTATATAGGATATACAGGTTACTTTAAGACCCAGAGTCTGCATGATAGTCAAAGCTGTCACTGTTGCAAACTGCTCTCTGACAGGGTGGCGCGTAGCCTGTCTGCATCGAGCACCACTCCCAAATACAACGCCTGTTGGTGACACATGGGGGTGCTCTTCTTCCAATTGATCGCAAAGCCCAACTTGGTTAGGTGCAGGATCAATTGGGCTGTGCAAAACATTGCCTGTTCCCTGGACCTGGCCATGACTATGAGGTCGTCCAAATAAAAGAAAACTCTCATGCCATGGGCGCGCAGTGGCTGGAGCGCTGTGGCCACACATTTGCTGAACGTGCGTGGGGATAGGGAGTAGCCGAACGGCAGTCTGTTGTACTCGTAGGCTACACCGTGATTGAAATGAAGCTCAGAGCAAGTTCAACCAGGAAGACCTTCTTTTCTCATTCATTTACTATGTCTATGTTATACTCTCTCTCCTCTCAATAAGTGATCGGGGCGTCACTCCCCAGCTTAGGTGCCGTTTACACGAGGACTAAACGGGTTGTATCTGCTACTTTTCTCTCGCGTATAGCCCGTTCGTTCACACGAGGCCGACACGTAAACGCGGAAACGGACCTGCTGGGCTGTCAGAAGAGGGGGAGGAAAAGAGAGGCTCCGTTTATTATTATTATATTATTATACAGAGTCGTTATCAATTTGTTTTAAAGCTCAATAAATAACAAAGAAGACCTCTGACCGGCACTTTTCTAATTTTGTCTGGAAGATTTAAACTTTAACGGACATGTTGACCGGCGAAAAAAAAATGTTAACGGAAACTCTGCCGCATGGTTCCCTCGTCCCTGGGAAGAGGCGGAGAGGTGGGTGTTTTTCATCTGCTGGTGGACTACCGGAGAGATTTAAAGCAGGAGCAAACGCCGTCCACCGCGGAGAATAAACAGAAGGGCAACCATGCTCCGGGGTCTTCTTCGCTGCTTTTGGTGTATTTTGTGGCAGCAGCAGCGCCACTTACAGGCCCGGCATATGTACTACAGCGTTTCCAGCGGGTCGAGCGGTCTCGTGTGAACGGACACGTTAATTGAGCCGAATGCGTGTGAACGGAAGACTTTTTTGAAAACAAATTTGGTGCGTAAACGCAAACATACCCGTTTCGTCCTCCTGTAAATGGGGCCTTAACCAATCACTTCGCTCTATTCCCACAAGCCTGTCATAGTGCTCCGCTAAATCTTTTAAATCTGCTCTTCCCCCTCTGACAGCTGTCATTTCAGGTGACTCAACGCAACCCTCCTCCACCCCTTTTTCACCTCCTGTCCCTCGAATCCAGGGCTAAGCTAAGCCACTCCCCTTCAGACCGAACCCAACTATCCAGTCACCACCACCAGTGTCTAGACCCCGGGGGGGTTTCATCGGATCGGTTCTCCCCTCCCGAATGATACTCCTGCACAACGGGGCCTAATCGCCAAAACTCCATTACATTAAAGGTGGGGTATGTCATTTTGGAGAAACCAGCTCGAGTTCGCTAGAATTTAAAAGTACTCTTCTTTACAGAGCCCCTCCTCCAAAACACACAAACGCGCACATGACCAATGAGGGCACGAGATAAGTTTGTGCACAGATGGAAGGCTGACAGGCAGGTAGGCCGTCCAGTTATTTTAGCCGGGCCGGCTAAAATGATTGGTCGTGCTTTTTACAGCGCTACGGCTTCCACAGATTAAAAATGTTTATGTATTTATTGTCAAAGCATTTAATATATTCATCGCTATCGGGATGTTAAGAGCATTCCATGGAATATAACAAAAAGTGTTTCTGAAATAAATTACATACCCCACCTTTAATTTGTGTATTCCTGGCAATAAATATGTATTCTTACATCAAAACCGTCTCTCCTGATTGAAATGTATTAAGCCTCAGTATCAATGGTTGATCAAAAAATCAAGACATTAGTTTAAACATTTAACCTCTTAAGCACGAGGGCCCCCCCAATCGGCGCTCGCGAAAGTTTTTTTTTCGAGACTGTGTCTCAGGTCTTCTTAACATTTATGAAACTATTAATGTTCCATACCCTTTTAACCGGAAGAAACTCCGCTAACTGACTATATGAACCATTTTTAGCTAAAAGAAACACAAGAGTAATACCAAGCCTCTGAATTAGCCTTGAGCGAAAAAATGCTAACGGACTTTGCACAGAACTCACGGTAGAAATGCCCTTTTTACTTATCGTAACTGCACAAACAAGATATCGACTAGCAAGCTGAGATTCCACAGATTCCATACATGTAATGTCATCACTGTACGACCCGAAATTCGCGGAGCTATCAGCCAGAAAAGAGAAAGAAAACAACATCCGGTTTCAAAACCATAACAATAATTACGTCTTACCTTTTTTGATTTGTGATCAAAAGTCGTGTTCAACGGAATAAAAACGCTGCTCAAGGTTAATCCAATGTCTCTGTGTCACGTTGAAATTTTTACTGATAATCCATCATCATTTTTATGGCAATATACTGGGTATAAAGTTTTGCAGTTAAAGTAACCTGTATATCCTATATAACCTGTTTTAATAATTATAACTTTGTCTGTGTAAAATGTATACTTATGAAACTAGACCAAGTGTTCTTATTTTTCCTTTGTTTGCTGTGGTCAATTGTGTGTGCGTTGACTTAGGAATGTAGAGGATCCAGTCGCCCCCCCCCGGGTTTTTAATGGGCCGGATAGTAGCATGGGGGGGTCGCAGGAGAAAGGTAATAAAACTGACACCATTGAGTCTATGCAGAGATTGTTCTGAGAGAAAGATTGGGATGCGGAGTGGTACGGCCAGGTGCTGAGGATAAACGAAGATAAGGATTGGTACCTCTCCCCCGTTCAACCCAGAATTGTTATTTTATGGCTGCCATAAAAGATGACCTGGGACTGATCGGCGGCGCAGGAGATCCAAACTTCCACGACTATGGCTGACTCACTCTGATTCGCTGTTAGACCCGTCAATGGCTGACTCACTCTGATTCACTGCCTAGGGCTCGCCCAGGAGTGAGTCCACCAATGGATGAACACCTAGGGAGGAGCAACCGACACAACTCCTCCCCACACAACTCCTCTCCGTTTGTGGGAATAAATATTGTGAATTCTGTACACTCGCGGCCTCTGTTCGGTCTGACTGTCTGATACGTACATCGCACGGTGGAAGAGCTGAGGCCCGAAGTACTTCGTTATATAAGTACTTCGTTATATTGTACTGTTGTTTCTACCATTAAATCAGCTTATTGTTTAATCTCATATCTCTGTCAGAGCCGTTCCTTTCCAGAATAACACTTTCCAGTCTCAAAGAGGAGCTGCAGTTGTGTTATATGTGGGGTATTTCAAGAGGAGAAACGCAACTTTCAAAATCAATTTGAAATGACCGGATCTCGCAAACTCTTGCTGTGGGGTTAATCTAGAAGACTAAACGTGACGATAAAGAGATTCTGTAGACTGGGTTTCGACTCCTTGCCAAAAGCCACATCGCCGAAAGGGGGTGTAGAAGCGCTTCTGGAAGTCTCTCCATCTGTTGAAATATACATCGCACTATAAAAGTCAACTAGACTGTACGGGAAATATATAAACTGTGTAACGAGATTGCAGTGGTTTTAAATTGTTAAAGGAAGTCCAGCTGCAATCATCGTCCGAGATTTCAGTGGTTTTAAATTTGTAAAGGAAGTCCAGCTGAAATACTCTGAGAAATAAGGTGACACACACAGTAATTCTTAGACGAATTCTGGGGTTGGGGCTCATCGACTAAGTACACAGGCAATCCTTAGACGGATCTGGGGTTACGTTAGGTATATTTATTTTGAGTGTGATTAAGTGTGGCTTGATATTGAGTAAGAAAAAGGTTGATAGGCGCTGTGAGAATGGGTCTGCAGAGAGAATTTCGCCTTGATGCCAACTGGCTGTTATCAGCCTGCAGCCAGGGAGGAGAAATCAGCAGAGCTGCCTGCACTGAGTGTGTGTGTGTGTGAGGAAGTCCGTGGATTGGTCAATTTGGACCAATCAGCACGGGCTTAACGTAACGGCTAAATCGGTAAATCGAGCCAGGGTTTCTCTCTCCAGCTGAGAGCGCGTTCACGTGAAAGGGACAAGTGTACTAACAGCGCAGCGTCATACTTCATTAATGAAAAGTAAATTAATATTAGACAAATATGAACTTTAAACATCCATGACTTAAACATATAATAAAGGATACAAGCCACATAGTTGCACCTGCAAGGTGAATATAGAGCAACTGGTTAAAAAATAAATAAACTACCGAGTGTTTGAAAGCGTACAACAGTTTTATGTTATCACTGTTGCCCATCTAAGACACGAGTGGATCTGACTTTAATTACATTTGAGTTGAGTGTTTCGTCAACCTAATGTGTTGCTTAAAATAATACTTCTGCATACAGTATGTGACAATGTAAGTGTTGCACGGTCAGATACGGCTCGAGAAGCTGACTTAGACAAGGAAATATATGATATATTATGATATTATATGATCGATGATGTGATATGAATGATAAGTGCGACACGTCGGCGTCTTCTCTTCATACGGCAGTTTAAACTGTATTTCCTTTATCCTGTAATATGACTTGATAGATTTAAACTCCGCACGCTGAGCTCTGATCAGGCGCAGCTTTCACTGAGTTGATCTCTTTTCTATAGACGCCGGAGGCAGGCAGCGTCAGGTAAAACAAGTTATTTAGCCTTCCCAAACCTGAGCCTTACGCGCCGCCTATAATACACCTCGCACCGAAAACTATCAGACTGTATATCTGTGGGAATAAAACTACAATAATTAGTTAATTATAGTACGCAGAGATATTTGGTATTTTTTATAAAAAACTAAAACCTTTAGGAGAAGCGCTCTTGTGAGTCTCCGCAGCGGGTTGAAATACACCTCGCACCGAAAACTATCAGACTGTATACCTGTGGGAATAAAACTACAATAATTAGTAAATTATAGTAGGCAGAAGTACCTGGTATTTTTTATAAAAAACTAAAACCTTTAGGAGAAGCAGATACGAACGAAGTCAAAATGGAAGGAGAATTTGAACGTGAAGAGAGAGAATTAGGAGTCCCTGTTCCGGGGAGTTTAAGGGAACAGTGGGGACAAGCAGAGAGATTGATACTTAGCGGACTTAAGCCCGGAGATCATAAAAAGGCGAGCAGCGATCTCCGTTTCTTACATGATCAGATGATCGCAGAGAATAGAGTAGAGGGTGACGAGGCAATAAGTCTCCTAGCCACAGCACTCAATACATACGAGCGACAGTTGGTTCAGAAATTAGAAACTCTCAACAAGCAGAAGGCAGGTTTTACCAGGGCTTCTAAACTTAAAAAAGAAAGGGAGCTAGTTGACAAGCTAAGGAGAATAGGCCATAACGCAGCCTTAGTTATGAATGGAGTGGCAGTAACCTGCTCTCTGAGCAAAACTCCCGCCAAAAATCTGCCCGCCATAGCAGCCCCACCCAGTCCTGCACCAGCCCCTCCCACAGAAGTGATAGAGCCAGTCAGGAGGGAGAAGCCATATGGTGGGCCCCTCCCAGACATCCCAGAGGGCGGTCCCCTCCTCTATCCAGATTTATACAACCCCTTTAAGACCCGACCCCCTCCCTATACGCTTCCCTCCACCTCTAACCCCCCCTCACCCAGTTCCCCTCATGACATTAAAGGAACACCTGTATCAACACATACACCTACAGATGAAGAAATACTTGACTTTGTTGCAAAACGCGTCAAATTTTTTAGGACAAAAAAAAAAAAGGATGAAACCTCTGCCTCTGACAGAGAAGACACGGCAAGTCAAGACGGCACAGGGGACTCCACCTTCCTCTGAAACAGGTTGATATAGCCGGTGTCGGACTTTGTTTATGAACACATTAACTGAGGGACAGGTTTCTCCCCATTTGAGCTGACCCACGGCCATCAGTTTCCGGGTCCTGGAGCATTAGCAGTAGGGAAAGAAGTAGAGGAAATGAGCTCAAAACCATATTACCAGCAACTTAAGGGCTTGGTATGAGATTTCTCCACCCAGGTGGCTGACGCCAAAGGGGGACCGGAGAAGCACGAGGCTAACACCGCAGAATTCATCTGGCTGAAGGTCATCCGTCCGAAGTGGCTCAACCCAAGGTTCACCGGCCCGCACAGAGTGACTCAGAGGACATCACATGCAGTTCGCCTCGAAGGAAAGGGGGAAACGTGGTATCATTGGAGCCAGTGCGCCGTTGGAAAACCTCCAGCAAGGACGTTAGACGACATCAGAACTGACATCGCTGCAGCAGGACGAGAGAACGACACATCTGACGACGACAGCCCAGCAGAAGCAACGACCCATACAACAGATGACAAGGACAAAGACACAGAGGTAACAACAGGCGATCTTGGAAAGGAGATTACGGCCGGCGAGGAGGCGGACACGAGTCTACTCTGAAACACACGACTCCATATAGGACCCGACTTTTTTACTCCCACCTTTAGGGGCACTTTCCAATAAGTAGCAGCATTTTTATGCCCACCTATAGGGCCTCTTTCTAATAAGAGTAGTAGGTTATATAAACGAGAGGTTAGCCCTATATTAAAGGGCAGGAAGTCTCCCCACTCACCAGACCTTCTATTTAACAGGTTCTGGGAGCACAGTATTTACCATTACAGGGTACTATTTTACACCCTAGTTTTAAAAAATCTCCTTAGGAGATTTTAGCATTGTGTTCAACCTAATTACAATAACACGGACCACTGATTAAAGGTACTCAACAATGACAGACTGTGGATTACACTTCCTTATTGTTTGTTGGTGTACTCTGCTAGTGGGAATCGTGGTTTTACTTGGGACACTGTTTGTATCTTGAACACCATTCTTAGTTATATGGCCCATTAGCGAATTGCCTTATTATTTGATTGGGTGTTAATTCCTTGTGTCCTAGTAAATCTCCTATTATTAATAACAGAAATAATGTGTGTTCACCCTTGCCTTTATTTTTGTTTTAATGATTCCATTGACCACCCAGACTCCATTCCCCCGCCAGAGGAGTCCGTAACTAGGGTCAAACGGGCCAAACATGAGGTAGTTGTTACCAAAATGTCTCCTAAACAAACCTTCACTTTCCAAGCAGGTAGTGATGGAATAATGTAGACAGGATCAACTATGTACATTACAATGTGCTCCGTTTAGCTAATCTCACTAGGGACCCTGTAGAAGGACTCGCTGAACAGCTGGGGCCGACTTCCCTTATGGCTGAAACAGAATAGAATGGCCCTTGACATGCTGTTAGCTGAGAAAGGAGGTGTGTGTTCAATGTTTGGTGATATGTGTTGTACTTTCATTCCAATACGGCTTTCCGTCACAAAGGCTTTAGAATCACATAACTATGCATGAACAATCAGGGATACACAACCCCTTGGAGGAATGGTTTACAAACATGTTTGGTCAATGGAAAGGTTTAATAATGTCTCTTTTGATTTCAATAGCTACTTGTATTGCCATTTTAGTAACATGTGGTTGTTGTTGTGTGCCTTGTATCCGCTCATTGTGGGACAGACGCAGTAGAAAAGAATGACAGTGGTTATGTTTTGAATGCTTTGTGTGAATTGATCTCTGGAGGTGAGATCAAAAGGGGGATTAAAGTAACCTGTATATATATAACCTGTTTTAATAATTATAACTTTGTCTGTGTAAAATGTATACTTATGAAACTAGACCAAGTGTTCTTATTTTCCTTTGTTTGCTGTGGTCAATTGTGTGTGCGTTGACTTAGGAATGTAGAGGATCCAGTCGCCCCCCCGGGTTTTAATGGGCCGGATAGGAGCATGGGGGGGTTGCAGGAGAAAGGTAATAAAACTGACACCATTGAGTCTATGCAGAGATTGTTCTGAGAGAAAGATTGGGATGCGGAGTGGTACGGCCAGGTGCTGAGGATAAACGAAGATAAGGATTGGTACCTCTCCCCCGTCAACCCAGAATTGTTTATTTTATGGCTGCCATAAAAGATGACCTGGGACTGATCGGCGGCGCAGGAGATCCAAACTTCCCACGACTATGGCTGACTCACTCTGATTCGCTGTTTAGACCTCGTCAATGGCTGACTCACTCTGATTCACTGCCTAGGGCTCGCCCAGGAGTGAGTCCACCAATGGATGAACACCTAGGGAGGTGCAACCGACACAACTCCTCCCCACACAACTCCTCTCCGTTTGTGGGAATAAATATTGTGAATTCTGTACACTCGCGGCCTCTGTTCGGTCTGACTGTCTGATACGTACATCGCACGGTGGAAGAGCTGAGGCCCGAAGTACTTCGTTATATAAGTACTTCGTTATATTGTACTGTTGTTTCTACCATTAAATCAGCTTATTGTTTAATCTCATATCTCTGTCAGAGCCGTTCCTTTTTACAGCAGACCACTCATCAAACGAACAGCGCGGAGCGGGCTCGAACCTTCAACAACTGAAGGGTGATTAAATCCAACACAGTCCAGGGCTTCAACTTTCAGGTATGCTTCGTTTGCATCACTATCACTCCGCAATGGTAATGTTTACGTGGATTTGGGAACTGCCCATCGATTCTATTGGATCTAATGGTTAAAAAAAAGGTGTCAATCACCCAAATCGACCAATGGGTTCCAGAGATATGTGACCTGCTCTATCGAAATCAGTTGGAAGTCGCAACGGCTCATTTCAAAATAAATGTGGATTTGCGTAAAAAAATAGTTTTTCGGGGTTCGGGTCTTTTGTTTGATTTTAAATAAACAAAGTCTTGGCTTTCAGAACATGAAACTTATATTTCCAAAATCACACGATAAATACATTTTTGAAGCTTGTAAAGGGAAGATGACAGCTCTCCCTCGA
Organism: Dissostichus eleginoides; assembly: GCA_031216635.1. NCBI lineage: Eukaryota > Metazoa > Chordata > Actinopteri > Perciformes > Nototheniidae > Dissostichus > Dissostichus eleginoides. The sequence continues at coordinate 6,384,016 of CM062266.1, forward strand.
CACTCTGCTGTTCCGCAGCGCCGCTTCCCCTCCCTCCGGCTGAAATTATGAATGTAAGGCGTATAGTAATCATAGATAACACGGCAGGGTCCGTTACAGTTTGTTTTCATCTGACTTCAAATAAACAAAGTCTTGGCTTTCAGAATATTAAACTTGTTTCGGCAAATTCAGATGATGGAGTACAAAAACAATCCTGATATCATTAGAAAGCTAGGAATCTCCTCTTTCCAACAGTGTTTACAACTCAAAATGTGTCTTCAGGTCAATTCGACTGATTTCGATGGAGCAGGTCACATATGGTCCTGCGTAAAGTATAAAGTATGACAGCCAGTGTCAGCATATTTACGCAGCAGACTCTACTACGCAGTGTAAGGAAGGAAGCCGGAATTGCAGGACACAGAGCGCACGGAGCACAGAGTGGACAGTAGATAACAGAGCAGATTATGTTTTTTTTTTATTTCTTTGTTTTTTTACAACAGTTGTATTTGGATGGAATGAATACCTATAGTGATAATTCAAAGTAATAAAATGATTTTTACAGTGAAAAAGGTCAAATGGAACTGATGGTTCCCAAATTACCCAGAGGTGAGTCCGCCTGGACTTTATTTTTCTAAACCTCTCTAAAAAGGTCAAATTGCACTTTTTTTGCATCAATCTTGATACAGGGTATTTATTATATGTTATAGTTTGGATTCCTAAAGCTTTTAGTCTACTAACCCATCATTCAAGGGTGGTTTTCACTATAAGTAATCGGGTTTTTTTAGGCGGAGATTAGAATTTACATGTTTTTACTATGTTCCATCTGAATTTACTTTAAAATAAAAACATCTATATTGATTCTGACACTTCTACATCCAACTCACAGATGTAACCTTGCTTTGAGAAAAAAGATTATTAATTTACCCCTTTTAGAAGTGAAGATATAGTCATTTGTTGTGTTAATGGCATTTTCGAGCCTGAAACCTGAAAAACATGCTCAGGGTTAAACACTTTACAAAGGTAAGCGTTGCCAAAGTATATGTATAGCTTTAATATAAAGTCATTTTTCATGTCTACGTTTTCCAAGACAATCCTTCAAAAGACCAAAAAGAAATAAGTCAAAGATGTATTAGCTCTGCACCATTTAAAACTGAGAAAATGAATGATTTATGGCTAGTAATGTATCAAACGTCCCATGATAAACCTCATGAATGTAGTAAAGCAACAACCTTTTTTGTTCAACATTTGACAATGGATCATATTTACGTTGTGATTACAGGGGGAAAAACACAACTTGACTTTTCTTGTGTTGGGGGCCAAGAGAAAGGAGTGAAATAAAAGATTTGAAGTTCTATCCGCCTACGTGTTTTGATGAATGGGAGCTAGGTAGCTAAAGCTGAGGTCATCCATCATGAGCTATAGTGTTAATTAATGTTGTAGGAGGGGAGCCAACGAGGCTTGCTCCACATCAGCAAAAAGAAAAGATACTGCTTCTCTTGCAGCCCCTAAGAAGTACTGCGGATTTAAAATGTAGCTCTCCGCTTCTAGAGTCACTCAGATCAGGATGCATGGGGTACACAGGGGACACACACTGATAGAAACACACACATTGCCGCACACAGGCAGTCAGCAAACCAGCCTCATTTGATTTCAACTCAAACACAGTATCTTGATTGTCATGAACATAATAGCATACAGTATTGCAAAAGCAAATAATGACAATTACAACATGCACCTATGTATCCACATTTAGAAAATATTATTGAGCTTTTATACATATTGGACAAAATGATATCTGTTTTCTTTATAAAGAACACAATGTACTTTTTTGAGCTTGAACAAAGACATTTAACAAGCCCTAACCTTAAATCTGTGATGTGACACAAAAGAAAAAGAACAACAGGAATCAAATTAGAGGATTATTGATTATTGTGCAGTATATAACTGACAATATATATATCAATATTACATAAAAAGAGAAGAAAACATAAAACATAAATACACAAATTATAAAACACATACAGACAGTTGCATAAGATTGCATATAACATAACATACACTACAGATACACACATACAGACAGCTCGCTCGTTCATGTTGAAGCAGCTTGAGCTGTTCTTCAAGTATTTTGCTTCCTTACAATAACCCAAGTATGACGTTTCGTTTTGTAATTTTCTTATTTAATAAGTGTTGATGATTTTTCAACTGTAGTATGTTCTTGTGTGTTTCATTTTTGGTGTATAGGCTACTGCCTGAATATTCTTAATGAAGGTCAAAGATATCCCCTCCGCTGCCATGTAATAGTCTCACCCATAAACCTCACTCTTATCAGCCTGAGATGTGACTGGTTTTCATAATGAGCTTTCATTACAAAACAATAAGATTAACGTGAGTGGTCATTTTGAACACTGCCATTGTAAATCATCCCAGAGGAAAACCCTGCAAATAAACAAGCGTGTCATGATGGTCAGTATAAAGTGATGTTAATTCATTACAAGCGGCCAGGGAACCGCTAAGTCCGCTTCTCATAGAGGTTCAAGGTTCAAGGTTCTTTAATTAGTCATACGAACATAGCTACAGTGTAGTTATGCCGAGGAAAATCTTAGGTCACAGGCTTCTCCGACCAATATAAAAGGCTCATGACAAATGGGAGCAAAGCTTCATGTGTATGAAGTTATTTGTATTTATTGTGTGTGTTTGGGGACTATGAGGGCTGGTTTGGGAGAAAAACGCTACCGCCTCGAGCAATGGAAGATTATGTTGCATTTTTTTAAAAGCTTGTTGATTTCTTAGCCTCACATACTGTTTTCTTTGCAATTTATCAACTTTTCTTTTAAACCTGCATTTTTAATAAAAGGTTTGAAGCCAATAGTGTGGTGCAGGAATGAGTCATTAACCCAGAAATTAGTAAAGGCCAATGTATACATAGTGCCTTTTTCTAGCAGAAATTTGCTGGGTAGCGTTTTATCAGAAGAACGCTCCCAGCACTTTCAATGTTTCTATGACAACGATAATGTATTATCACTGTTGTATGACACACTATAATAGCCCCCTTGGATACACAATGTCTCTGTCCTGCAATATATTGGTTTGACATTCACTATTACAAGCAACTAGAAGGCTTCCGTCTGGCAGGCGATACCACAGCATCAGGACTAAAACCACCAGACTCAGGGACAGTTTCATCCCACAGGCCATAAGACTATTAAACACCTGAGCTTGCCCTATTTTTATTAGTGTTGTTTATATTTATTTTGTTATGTCTTGTTAATTGCACTGTTTAGCAACCTGTTATCTAAATTGTTCATACATTACATAAATACACCGTAGTTGAGTATATGTTATGACAATAAACCTTTGCATCTTGAATCTTGAATCTTGATTGCTCTCGCACTCGGTCTGAATGAGCGTGTCACCTCTCAGTCTGACAGCTGTAGCGAGATAGGGGGACAATGAAAGTCACACACTCACCGGAAGCATCATCCAGGCTTCGCTCGGCCGATCTCACTTTTCATCCCATTTCTACAACGATGATATTGCTGCTTTTCGGAAAATGTTGAAACATTCTTGCACTCGGGTTGGCTCAAAGCGGCCAAAAAGGTGGAGCGCACAGAAAAAAGGTTGGGCCGCATTTAACGGAATGTTCTTTTCTCTCATTGTAATGAATTGAAAAAAGACTTAGCATGTTAGCACTCTTGGCTCCCTCCTCTCGGATGGTTGGAGATTTTGGTTAGATTCCTGAATGAGCGTATGCGGCTCACACAAGCTTGCAAGATTTGTTTACATTTTGTAACACGACAAACGTCAGTATATACATCACTGTGGAATGTCCGAAGCTTAATCATATCTTGCCGATCGTGTGGAGGCTATTTGTATATAACATTAGAATGACTGATTCTTATTATTACATTATAAGCTTATTGTGCTCATTGTATGTGCTGTGACTTAGGAATAAATGGACCCAATCACCCCCCCCCCCCCCCCCCAAGTTTTGATGGGGAGGACAGGAACGAAGGGAAAAGTTACATGAGAAAGTGTTTAGCTTGCAATAGAAAGTAGCAGAAGCCAGGCACTGTAGAAACAATGAGTTATTGAGGCTATGGCCTTGGCCGTCTGGGTTAGCTCCGCGCCCACGCATAGCCGGGAATCAGTATAACCAAGATTCCACTTTTCTGTAGAAGCTTCATCAAAACAATTACGTATGATGGTGCCAGAGTAGGGAGGGACTTCCACAGGCCGGCCGAATGCTGATAGGAAGGTCGTGTTGCCAAGAGACTCTATCTGAGTCTGCGCACCAACCAAAGAGAACCAAGTCTAAACCATGGTATCTCTTCAGCTAGTCTTGACCAATCATAAATGTACGGGCAACGCCCTGTGTAATAAAATGTATTGTCGCACGAGGTTCGAGGCTCTTGACAGATTTGGTGGTTACAGATTACAGCTTTGCTGCCTGTGATTCCCAAAGACGTGATGAGTCCTTGGCCAAGTAATATATATATTTTGCTCTCTTTACAATAAATAGTTAAACTTAGAAGTTTTCTGTCTTTTCTGGAATTCTGAACCCAACAATCGCTACCAACTTATTTTTGTAAGGTAGTATGAAGCTACTACTAGCTGGCTAGCTTAGCGCAAAGACTATATAAAAGTGATATTCAAATAAATACTATATATATTGTATTACTCTAATTTAAAAGTCCTTATTGTGGTTTGGAATACCACATGAATTAATTTATACACTAAGTGCGTTTTCATTAAATAACACTTAGCGTGCCCTACTTTACTGGCAATATTAGGTACAATACCTATGCATTTGCTGTTTGTCTTAACCAGAAGTAAAAGAAAGTGTAGTTTAGAATCTTAAAGAACTGTTCCATTGACATGGTAGGCATTTTCCGCCATAAGGGCAGAAAAAAGAGCCCAGTCTGATGATAGGTGGAATGTCAAAGTATAAAGAGAAATCAAATAAGTATCTTTTATTTGGAACTCTGTGATCCATAAAAGCAAAAGGGCATCTGGCCGGAGCACTGTCAAAAACAAACAGGTCAAGGGCGTTCAGTTTGACATATCTGAAAGAATAAGACACATCAGCTTCTATTTAAAGGTTATGAATTTACCCCTGCACAATGGATGTGATGGAGGGAAAAAACAACATAAAACAACTCGATTTTCACCAAACTTTTACTTTTTAACAGTTCATTAGTCACCATAAATTCTACTTGTATGCCCTTTAGGTGTACAAGAAGTCCATGTCTGAGACAGCAGTGACAAATGATAGAAGAAATGATTTGATAAATGTCTGGTCCCTCTCTTTGGATTTTTTGTCGAGTCACTAAATGCGTCCTGCCTACTCTGTTCTGATCCTAAACAATATATCCCCCTGTCTCTGTGAAATTTCACCTCCATTATTCATTTACAATCACCAATGCTCTGCGGGTAGACTTTTTTTATGTATTTATTTCATCTATCTCGGAGAAAACCAGAGTCAAAGTCAGCATAGGGGCAGATATCAAGAAAGCAAATTATCAGCTGCCATCATCTCTCCTATAGGGCATTATAAATATGGCATTTATCACAGAAGCGATCCACAAACCTCACTTTAATATATTCTCGTTTGACAGCAGGCAAAGTGATAAATCTCTCCATGGACCATTTTAGACAAGGTAACTACAACTTGAAGAATCAACAACCAGAAATGAATAATTCATACGGTGACAAAATGGTACACCAATTACTGAGCACATACACCAGCTCAGTTGTATTCCGTCTGGCTGGCAGTTAAACGTGGGTATGATTGGGAAGATGGATGTGAGATCAAAGTATGTTTTCACAAGACGGAGAAACCATGTCATCAAGGATTGTATTTCCCACATACAATCTTTACAGCCTTTGTTACACATCGCCGAGTGTTGCAGTAAAGCAATAAACTGCACATTTCACAGGCGGGATGTGGCATGTAAAGCATACTATAGGACAGGGATCACCAACTACATTTGTCCAAGGGCCAAAATGTATCCAATAGACACTTTCGCGGGCCAGCGATTTTTATATAGCCCAGAATTTTGAAGTTGTTGACCGGGGGGGGGGGTCCTAGTGGAGCACGCTCAGGTACTGCGGAGCGCATAAAGCTTAGCAGACTCTTCACTCTAACGAAGGATCACTTCTAGGCTACTGTCCGGCAGCTCCTGCCTCTCTGCAGTAGCGTGGCGTGGGGAAAAAAATAGGGGAAGCCAATAATACGTCCTTTTTTTGGGTCGGGGGGGTGGGGGTGTGTGTGTGGTGGTCAATGTAATAACATAACCAGATGAGTGATTACAGCGGCCGGTATCATTTTACACACATTTGTATCATACAGATGCAGGACTTACACACGCCTGTTATCTAACCGACAGGTCCGCACGCACTCTCCAGCCCAAACTCTAATAAGCATTAATTCACAAACTAAATCAGGAGAGCATAACATTTACGTCCGATTCGCTCCTTTTTTCCTCTCTGTACACAGCTCCAGTTTGGGCATTGGCCTGTCATCAGATTTAATTTTTAGTTGCTGCTGTAGCTGAAGTTTAGTACAATCATTTTTGATTAAATACTCCAAATCTCCACCCTCCATAATTGCACTTGCTTCAGTTGCTTGCTACTTTCTAACGGCGGTGAGAGTGGTGCAGTGACACTATCTATCTATCGATTCGATTTATGATTCGAAAATTATAAAAGTAGGGTAGACATGTGGATATTATCCAGCTGAACAAAACGTGTGTTTATCTAACAGGTTCGTTTTCCACAGACCTTATTTCCAGCTATTTTCCAAAATCCTATGGAGAAATCCCATTGCGTTTTTGTCGAGGGAACCCGAGCGCAGCTTACTTCCGGGTTTTAGGACGCGTCACTGCACCACTAAGTTGATGCGATTTGATTGGATTGTGAGGCAAGGGAAGCCAGCCGCCTCTGGCTTCCCTTGGCATGGGCCCAACCAGAGCGCTGGGCGCTGGGCCCAACTAATCACAGGTTGGCAGGGGCATGACGTGAGCCTCGTCTGATTCGTCAATCCCTCCATTTTTCCTCACCAAGGGAAGCCAATTTCGGCTGGCCTCCTCTCGCAACAGCGAGTGCAATCTCCTGTTTCACCATAACATCTAGAGGGGCGCTGTTTTTCTCTTTGTAAAATACTCAATGAGAATGGGGGAGAGATGGGCCGGCAGCAACACACAGCAAAGAAGAATTACCGAAACTAAACAAAGTGTTTTTATTTATTTATTGAAATTATAACTACAATCCGAAAAAAACAGGGGAAGCCTGGCTTCCCTTGGCCTCCAGGAGAAAACGCCACTCTCTGTTTGGACTCTGTCGCAGCGGGGCTACTGCAGTGCTGCGGAGCGCATAAAGCAGACTCTTCACAACGAAGGATCACTTCTTCTTCAAGGCAGGGAAGGTTTCGCAGTACGCAGTCTACTGTCCCGCAGCTGCTGCCTCTCTGTTGGACTCCGGTACTGCACATTACTCACGAGACGTTGTAACAAAAAAAATGAGTGGGGGGCGAACGCACTAACCACTCCGCCAACGCCAGTCACCCCCGTCGTGCGGGCCGGATGAGAATGTCTGGCGGGCCGGATGTGGCCCGCGGGCCGCCAGTTGGTGGTCACTGCTATAGGAGGACCACCAGTTAGGAAAGGTTTCAAGGATGGCTTAAAGGGGACCTATCATGCAAAATGCACTTTGTGATGTCTTTTATACATAAACATGTGTCCCCGGTGTGTCGGGGAACTCACGCAGCGTCAGAAAATAAAACCCTCTCTCTTTTCCTCCGTACCCAAATCTTTTAAAAACGGGTGTACAACGAGCGGATACAGATTTGCTGCCGATCTGACGTCAAATCGGCAGCGGACCCACAGAAAGTTGCTATCAGAAACAATGCCTGACGTGTTTTGGATGTAATCTCGTCTTTGTTTACATAAGCAAGCCTCGCTAACACTCAGAGCTAACCTCTACTGTAGAGCACATGTTAAAAAGCAGGAAATAAAAAAAGGAACTCACCTTGTGATAAACCTGCAAGAGAAAAAGCATTTGAGCTCCATACTGTTTCAGAAATAATCTTTGATGTGGTTTAGAACAGGATGGCGTTTTATCACAGCAGAATTTAACTTTATCTCCGGTAGAATTCTGATCAGGCATTAGCTCCGCCTCCTTTTTTTTCTTTTTCAAGCTAAGGACCCAAATCCGCTTTTCAGGGCTGCAAAAGAGGGGTATGAGCAGTATGAGGCATGGCTACAATGGGGGATCTGTTTGGGATTTTAAGCAAAAAACTTCACAGACATGTTTTGTATAGGTATGGCCCTACAATATGTTTTTCCAATATAGCATAATAGGTCCACTTTAAGATATAATAATACATGAATATTCCTTTAGTTATTTAAAAAGAGTTCTAACTAAATTCCTTAATAAGATTACTATAAGTATTTATGATTTTGCCAAAGTGGGACAATAACGTTTTTGTAAGTTTATTTTAAAATAATATTGCAGAAATTATTCATGTTTTCTGATCTGCCTCTATAGTGAGGATTTGTTAGGATATCTTAAGCCCCGAGACTAGGATAAACTGAAAAGAGTACAAGGAAGCTTATAAAAGTTAACAGCATTTAAGTAAACAAATGATGCGGCGATATACAATGACATTTGCGAGTTGGTGGCTCCCCCCCTCCCAGCTGTTGGTCCCGTTCGTGTTGGGGCAGCGGAGGGTGAAAAAGAGATCGATTCTCCCTGTCCATCACGGGTTATCAACTGTAGTCTACTCCTATTGGCCGGCGTCGACGGGGGCGGGTCCGACGCGATTCCTGTCGTTTTTCTGGTGTTAATTACAGCATTCTAATGTCTGTGGTTATTTAAACATTGCCTAATAACTGTATTGCAGCGTCACTAAATGAGTGTTAAAGACAGTGTGTTTAGTGTACAACACCACATATCATTTCACCTTCAATTCACGGTTTCAAAACGTATGGTTTGCCACATGCTAATGCTAACCGGAAATGGAGAATTTTCAGAATAAATGTTTTAAGTTAAAAGTGTGTGTGAACTTCCGTTTTTTCAGAATAAAACAGCTTTAATTATAAGAATATATTTAATCTAAATCACGCCATATAAACATTGATTTTAATTTCTTACAGTTTACTTACGTTATGGCAGCTAAAAGGACTAATGCTGCATCTCAATTTGGTCTACCATGTTGTACGCCGTGAACACTTGCCCAGTGTGTGAAATTTGACCATGTAGTGTTGTTTCAAATCGCTCACAGCAGCTGTGCTCACACTAGAAGTTACATCGCCGCTGTTAGCTGCGATGGTGGTGCTCAATAACCCCTTAAAAAATAACATTGGCTTATTTTCGACACCAGGATAGTGGTACATTACCTGAATACTGAAACATTAACCCATGAATAACCTTTATTTAATGCTGTGTTCACTGAAGCAACAACCTTCAGAGCTAACAGAAGTTACGTTGGATGGGGGATGTGTCCAGCATTCCACACTCAACTTTTTGACCATTATGAGTGCACCATCCTAGTAATCATAGTGCACTTTGCCATACTGTGCATCGGGATGCAGGTAGGCAGATTAATCAAAAAGTGTTGTCATGGTCAAACCATCATGTTAGTGGCTGTGTTCCGCTGTACAGAGGAACAGCCGGGCTTTGAGCTAGAGACAATCATGCAAACAATTAAAACATAACAATTAAAATGCTAATATGCTGATGTTTAGCAAGGTGCACTTGTTGCCATATTGCTGAAGCATATTAGCATGTTAACAGATTTTAAAGTCACACAAAGTAAAGTAGAAATAAACCCATGCAAATGTTATCAGTTCTGCAGATATTTGTTCATAAAACCAAAGTACAGAACCATAATTGTAGGATAAAAAAACATCATCGCATTGCATCCATTGTTTTCAGTTATTTTAGGACCTTCTCTTTGAGAGGTTGTACAGCTGTGTAACCAGCAATTTCACAATTACTATCATTATGTTCTCACAACAAGAGGTCACATGTCAGTAAAAATCATAGTTCATTATGGCCTGTGCACAACAACATCAACCCTCAATCTCCCTTTTATTAGGCAAGGACAGTTTTTCATTTTTATTGCACAAATAAGGTTTGATTCTTTAACAGCACAGCATGGAGGACACATCCATCCTCTCCATCCTTTATTTGAGCTTTCATTCAAAGTGACTTAAATACACTCCACTAACGTAGACCACGTGTCTAAAAGACTAATCTGGATTTTAAGTATCTTTCCCAAGGACACTTCTACATGTTGTCGGCAGCGACTTGGCATCGAACCACTGACATTTCAATTGCTCATAAAACCCGTGAACTACAGCTCCTCATAAAATAAAATGTTATTGATTGATTTACAGATTGATTAATTAATATCTGATCAACACTCACTTTTTATTAAAAATGTTTTTCAACTTCTCAGCAGCACACTTCGGCTTCAACGCAGTGCATGTTTGCTGGACATAAAGAAAATAAATAGCTGTTGCACTAGACAAAAATGCAAGTTGGCAACTCTGTTATGAACTGTGTGACATGATAGCGATGAGCCCCCTTGCCAATGTTTATGTTGGAGCATTCCTCATATGCATAGACTAATGCCTTCTCCATCATGTATTAAATAGAAGTATAGCACTATTACTGTGTTCAGAGAGGACAGTTACAATGTGCTGCATTAACACCTAGTCAGCAGCATGGACAGTGCTCCCTAAGCTAAGCCACTGAAATAAATGCTACTGCAGGATGCACAGCACATGGCATTCTGTTGCTCATTATAACCTGCTGGGGATAACATGTGTTCTTGTAAAACACTGATGAAAAATTGATTATTTGGAATATTTTACATTTTATTTAAAACCAATTAAATGAATATAATTGGATACTTTAATGCATCATAAACTGACAGGAAGTTAATGTTAATGTCACGAGTTAATGTCATACTTCAGTAAGTGTTTAGTCTAAAAGTATGTAAAAGAGCGTTCAAGCAGAAAAGCTCATTCCAGGCGGTTTATGTTAATATGTATTATAATATTAGGTGATTATTTTTGTATGCATGCTATTGGTAGTAAAGTTGCATCTGATTAAGAGCATTCCTCATATATATATATATAGCATATATTTTATAAACTGGTCATATATTTTTCCAATAAATCTGCAAATTCTAGTTGTCAAATAATACTGTGCGGTTTGAATTGGGACGTATTTAGTCAAATCTATACCCTGATCTCTGAATAAAACAATTTTCACACGTATAGACAGTGAATAAATACTTACACCAGACAACTTATATTATTTAACTGCGACACAAGCAGTAAAATAATACAGATTACAGATTTAATTTCTGTTTGATATTGGCCATGAGCCAACTAAATAATTTGGACCGTGTCAACAGAAAAACTCATTTGTCTGCTTTTAGCCCTCTAAGATTCACTTGCTAATTATATTATTTTTGCATTGACTGCTAGCCAAGAATAACTTATTTGGATAACAAACATCACAAAACGACTCGAGACATTAATGGAAACATTAATTATTGAGTAACAGATTGGGCTTCATAGAGATGCAAATGCCTGTCAATACAGAACATTCAAGATTTAGAAATTATTTTAAGACGTCAGATTTTCAACATTTGCCAATTACAAAAACTGACTTGTTTAAATGTCTATTTGCTTGATTTTGACTTTTTAATTTAATCTCATTTACAGTTGAAATATATGTTTGTATAAAATGTCTGTTTTTTTCAAACATAAACTGGATCTGGTCAGTGTGGTTTCTCTATTTTCTTTTGCAACCCTGGAGTAGTTTATTTTCTGTGCTTTTTTTTTGGACCAAGGTGGTGGATAGATAGACATTGCTATCCATAGAACCAACGTTTTATAAATAAATGGACTGTTAGCATGGCCTAAAACCTAGATGTATGTAATCATACCCAATAAATTGGCCAGGTTCCCCTATTTAATAAAAAGGAATCTCTTGTAATAACAAAATATTGCTGAAGTCGGCTACAATGATGTGTCAGATCATCGGCCATCCCCACTGAAATCTTGAGAAAGACACAGAGGTGCAGGGTAAACTGAAGAGACAAAGGAGGAGGAAGAAATAAGGAGACCCAGTCTCCCCCCCCCCCCCCCCTCCCTATCTCATCATGGGCAACGTTTGATCACTGGCAAATGGACAAGCTAAAGGCGTTAGCTCAAATGGAATAGTTTCCATCAATGGCTTCCGGACTGTTTGGGCCGACAATGATTGCACCGAGAGCGTCACCATGTCTTCACCATGAGCCTGAGTCTTCAGAGGGTCTCTGTGCTGTGGAGGACAACCTGCTTCCAACGAAGAAGATGTGACCCAGTGATGACAAGGACTTGTATTGTACACAATCCTTAAAAAACGTATAATATACATTTTTTTTTTTTTTTAATTGAATATTGTGCAACTGCCACAAAACCAAATTTCTGTAACTTTATTTAGATTGATTGACTGATATAATAGCTTTCAATATAATTGATAATAGGCTATCATTTCTTTATGGTGTGTTGGGTGGGATGAGTGGTTTTGTTGGCTTTCAACTCCTGGACTATTTCTAATACCTAGAGGAATATGTTGTAAAAGGGGTGATTATACGGCTCACATCAGAAAGGAACTGGATTCATGGAACCATTTAATTATGGCTAATACCTCAGGTGCAGAGTTATATAAGCTTTTAGGTTATTTGCATGTATAATCTAAACATGCAATTAGCCCTGAGCTAATATTCATAAATGGATATTGCAATCTCACATATGCAAGATGGAGAAGAGGCTTTATGAGCAGGGGTTTGCTGGTTTGAATGTACTGAACATCATGAAAGTTATAAATGGCACTGCTGATGGAACATGTTCCTTGTTACAGAAGCTAACCTGAGAAAAGTGGCTTTAAAGTAGTGTGGCATGACATGGGGGACACTTGGCCATCTAAATAAAATCAAAACAGGTCAACTGAACCCCAAACAGCACAGATTAATCTTTTGAATGTAATATTTCCAACCTGACACAGAGGAAACAGATTGCTGCTGGAGTGGCCTTATGGGACCTCTTCAGGACATCTATAACAGCTCTTAGTGTTAATCTCCTCCGAAACCTGCTAAAGTTCCCGGTGGACGGCAGAGTCTCACAACCCGCTTCTTGTCTTGACAATGATTCTTGGCTTTGTGATTGGTTGTTCACAGAAAATAATATCATCATGCAGCTCATGGTGAGCACATTTGCAAACATTGTCATTGTTAACTAATATATCTCAGCACAAAAACAATTACAGTGCTTCTGTCCTTCCAATTCAGTTATTGAGAAGACTAACAAAGCGGAGTCATGAATATGTATGCACTCTCACTTCTTGACTTGATTGAATTGGATCATTGCCCAGTCATTTAGCTCCAAAGTCATTTCCAATATTTTTCAGCACTGTTATAATACGTATTGTAACACAGTAAATGTGGATGAATCTGAGAAGCTTTAATACACTCAGTGTTTCTGTGACTAAATGTCATGACCCTGAGACACAAGATTGACCTGATGATGCTAAAACATTTTGGATAGGTTTTCATTTGAATAAAAACGTATTGTAACTGTGCCGACATTCATTACTAGTGCCCTTTGTCTGGAGAAAGCAGGAGAGGGAGGATTCATATTTCAATATAATCTTATTAATTTAAGTTGTTGAGACTATTTTTATTGGAAATGTAGGGGCAATCATACAAATATTTCGATTTTTAATTCCACCTCTAATGTGTGCACTGGTGGATGAAGTGAAATGTATTCTGTTAAAATTTGAAAGTTTAAAGACAGCAACATGAAGTTCCCAGCCACCTGCTCTAAAGAAATATCAGAACAACATATTTGGTCTAAATGTATCAGTAAAAAAAAAAGACTTCTATAGTATGTTATATTTTAGGTGTAGTAATTATGAATAAGTCTTGTTTTGCATATGTACGTTTTAAAGAATTGCAATGTCTTTATATTGTATAATGTATTTTAGAGTTAGGGCTGTCATCGTCAATGCGGTAACGCTCGCAGTACATTTAGAAACCGTCACATGCAATAAAAAAATATTCACCCAAAAAAAACATTTAACTAAGGGGAGCAGGCAATGTGAAACATAAACAAACTAAACATTTAAACTAAACAAGGAACAAACCGGGAAGATATGGGGAAAACGCGTAGGGAACCAGGTGGCCACACGAGGGGCCACAAATCCAGAAACAATGACAAACCACAAGCGAAGACAGGGATATATGCTGATAGGTCTAATCACACTGACAATACAAAGCTGGAGAGGGTAGGCCAAATCCAAGGGCAGCAGGTGATTGGACACAGATGGATAGGATCAGGTCAGGGCGGACTTTAGCTCTGCAACCACCTGACCTCCTGCACTTTATCCCCTAATTAGTTCTGCTTGTATATAAGACCATGTTTTTGTTTAGTATTTGTCTGATTCTTTAATGTCATAGGCCTACATATAGGCAATGGGTGTAATTTCCACTGGAGAAATGTCCCCCCCACTTTTCAAAATCCCGTTTGTGTCCCCCCCACTTTTCAAACGTTTTCATTTTTTTTTTTTAACGCAAGCGGTCATCGTCACGGAGGAGCATACAGCTTCTTTGTGTGTGTGTGTGTGTGTGTGGCACGAGCACATTTTGTGTGAGTGCGGACGAGAGAGAGCGAGCGAGAGAGAGAGAGAGAGAAAGAGAGAGAGCGCACCAGTTACGGGGCTGTTTCAACAATAAGGAGAGGGAGAGCTCTCTTCTGTCAGACTGAGAGGCTGAGATAACGTCAGCTTAGGTGAGGTAAAGGACTCTCTGAGTGATTTGATTGTAAACTTTAGTCTAAGTTATCTCAGTGGGTCTCAAACGGTTTGGTCATCTATGTAAATAAATATTTCCATCTATTTAATATAGTTGTAAAAAATAAGTTAGGAAATCATTCCAATTTTACTATAGGTCAGTAAAAAATTAAAAACACAGTTTAAAAGGCGAGTGATTCGTAAAATATGCATAAATAAAAAGAAAGAATGCAGAATAGGTAAGATAAAGATAGGAGAGAGGAGTTTATCAAATATATAAGTTTAAATTATTTGTTATTGGTTGTGAGCATATTCTAATGATTTTTTGATTATTGAAATATATACAGTTCTGTTTCATATGAGTGTTGAGAGCTGTATCCATAAATCTCTTAATTTTGCCTTCAAAGTGCACCAGATTGATGCATTCAACTTCAATTTAAAGAAACAAATCTTCTCGGGGGAGCATCCCCCGGACCCCCCTAGAGGATGAGGTCCACCCACAAATAAAACAGGTTCACATGGATAGGATACTAAATAAGTTTGCACACTTATTATATACACTACACATTTTTCTTGGATTATTTAAACACCATAGTCCCTAATATATTTGTAGAAAGGCAGGAAATGGAATTAAATCAAGAACATGTTTCATTGCGGAGGACCCCCTGTTTTGTGTTCCCCCCCACTTCTTAAACCAAAGTTACACCCTTGCATATAGGGAAGTTCCATGTTGCCTTTTCTTGACCATGCCTGCGATCAAAGGTATTTTCTGTGAACATGTCCTGTCTCCTTCGTTTGGGTCTACCCTGCTCATCTTTTTTGTTTATAGTTCCCTTTGGTCCAGGATGGCAGAGACGAGGGAACCACTAATGTTTTTAGGACTGATTTGCCATGACGTGAGCGTACTGTGACTCAGCTAGAGCTTTCAGGCAAAACCCCTCAGCAACGGGCAAATGTAGTGCTCTAGCCTTTCTGTAGCTCTCTGGCTGGTCAGCTGATTCACCACACTCAACTTTTGGCCAGTTGGTTTTTAGGAAAGACAATTTTCATGCACTTGATCTTCGGATCAGGGGAGCACTGGTTAAAATCCCACTGCAGTCAGCATGTCTTTGTGTCCCTGGGCAAGACACTTCACCCCAAATTGCTCCTGTGGGACTCCACAGTATGGAGTGTATGTAAGTCGCTTTGGACTTAGGGGCGCCGTTTGCCGACAGGCAAGGCAGGCAACTGCTTGGGGCCCCGGACCAGAAGGGGGCCCCAAGCAAATCCTGCGGCACACAAACAACCAAAAACTAAATTACTCATTGCTAAATGACACATTGTAGCCTAAAATAGTACTGTATATATATACATATATATATATATATATAAATATATAATGATAATTTTACAAGTCTCTCAATTTAACTTCAAGTTCAAAAGTAGCTAGCTTTGAGAGCTTTTTCTGGTGTTTTCCTCATAAAAGTTACCCGTTTTTCAGTTTGTTTATGAAGGTGAACATAATAGTGTGTGTGACGGTGTTTCGTTTCGAGATGACTTTTAAGCTTCCTTGGGACAATGGCACTGTTGGTTTTAATTTTTAGCAACTAAATAAAAATGTTGTGGACCGATTAAGTGCAATTTCCCGACGGCACACCTGGCGATCTCTCATGGCACACTGGTTGAAAATGACTGATTAAGAGTTCACTCAGCCTGTGGCTACCCGATGCAACAGTGTTGAACTGCGGAGCCCTCTCTTTACACAGAGGAGCTGCCACAGCAATGATGTAGGAAAGAGAGAGGCACAAGGTCATCGCAGATAACCAACATCAGATCACCTAAACTGCAGGACAGAGCAAAGCCGGCTCTATCTTTTCCCTCTTGAAGTACCTCGGCCTCCGTCTTTCTCATCATCTTCCTGCTACTATGATGGTCTTGGCAGTGAGATGAATCAGGCCAGAGCACAACAGGTACAGACAATTTGTATCAGTGGATGGCACCAGGAAGATCAATACAAAATAAATGCAATGCAAATCAACCCAAAATGACATACAGGCGAAAGATGAATCCATTCAAATGACACAAACTGATCAAATCAATCGAAAATAATTACATATATAGGCTACTCAATTTAATTTCAGCTGTCTAACAGCTGAGACTCAAGTGACAAAAAGGGAATTGTATTCATTTAAAACTATTGACTTACAGTAAAGGAGCAGTAGTTTGTACGGAGCGTAATCAGAGAGATCCCGGACGAGCCCTGACTTGTTACAAATTTGCTTCAAATTGCAACAAAAAGAAGTTCACACAAGTTACCAGATGTGAACTCAATTTGCCAAACTGAAAACCTTAAACATAAACATCAAAAACGTATACAAATGTGGCAAGCTGGAGTGTCGTTAGCGTGTGTCATGGTAACCAAAAGGGCCAGAGCATGGTCTGCAGCTTCTCAAATGCAGGGGAGCCAGGAAATACAGGGACACCACATCTCCCTACCAGGAAGCATAAAGTAAAGTTGGCTGGATTACAAGAAGGCACAACCTACTTTCACATACTACCTGCTCTGAATAGAGTATTACAAAGATGGCTTCCCCTCTTTTCTGCTGTATTTGTCAATGTCTAGGGTTAAGCTGGCAAGCTAGGCAGATTTAAGGATGTTACTGAGGATGCAGCTTTTGTTTACACTTTCTGAGTGAAAGCTAATTAGACAGATCCAAGTAGGTTTAAAGAAATTAGCTGCTTTTTTAAGATCTGATTGGTTCCAAAGGTTGGACTGCAATTTCCAGAAACTGCTGTGTTGGGTTCTGACAACCATTGTTTTGTTCTGTACTCCACTAAACTCTGTATATCCCTGGGGAATATGAGAAAGGCAGCAGGCTGCATTCTTTCCCCTTTTCATGAACATTGCTTTTGTGCAGCGGATGCTGACTTTAACCAATTAGTGCTGAGGAAAAAAACTCTATATCATGTCTCACACATGGCAACATTCAAGTTTTTTTTAAATCACATTCCAAAAACTTAAATCAAAAGATATCCTTTATATATCATGAAGACTACACAGTCGAATATAAATCTTGAGGTGTGGAGTTTACCATAATACCTATATGTAGCTGTGCCACTTAATTTGTTTCATTTCCTATATAAAGACGGTAAAAAACATACCTAGATTAAAGCTAAAAAAAAATCCTCATATAGTCTAGATCAGTGTTAACCAACCTTTTCAAGCCCAAGATGACTTTTTACTCCAAAATGTAAACCGAGATCTACCAATCCGATATCTTCCAAAAAACCCACTTAGGAGTAAGACTGTTCATCGTCATATTTATTTTTGCAATCAATTTATGTTACAACAGGCTCAATGTACGTGTAAAAATGCACACAAAGAAAGACACAGTTATGCACAGTTATCTGTTCAATGTACAATATTCATATTTACGGTAGGCATATCTGTTCAATACAAACTGTTCACACTATCTGCTTAATGCACAATGTTAATATTTGCGGTAGGAATATCTGTTCAATACAAACTATTAATATTTACAGTATCTGTTCAATGCACTATATTTAGTTTCTCAGTTCAATTAGTAATATTCACATGTACAGATATTAGCCTACAGTTCAATGTAATCCATATTAAGTTTCTCTGTTCAATGCACAATATATTTTCAATGCTCAAGTTGCTCTATCAGCCTGCCTTTAATGAGACTGCTGTGACTGCACATTATCTGTAAGCCTTTTCAAATCTGGCTGATAGTTAGTGATTGCCAGCCGGAGGCAGTCAGTAAGATGTGCGTCAGTCATACGAGTTCTATACTTGGATTTAATTATTTTCATTTGTGAAAAGGCCGTTTCACATAAGTATGTGGAGCCAAAGTAGGCCTTCAGTTTAAGCGCATATGACACAATCAGTGGATACCTCTCTCTACTCACGAGTGACCAAAAGTCCTGATCTCTTGCTCTGGCCTTCAATTCAATGTTGCTTTGCATTTCAATGATCTCCATGTCAACACCCATAGGTAATGTAAACACCTCCTGCATTTTAGCTGACAGCTGTTCAATGTCAACGCTGAGGAAAGGGTTTGATACAAAACCAACTACTTGCCCCATGTCTTGTAGCTCCACAAATCGAGCACCAAATTCTGATGTCAGTTTGTTCAAATGGGCGCAGAATTGTTCAGGATGGAAAGCAGTTTTGTCTGTGAGGTTTTGTGACACCTTTTCAAGATTTGGGAAGTGTGTCAGCCTCGCATGTCTTAACTGAGTGGTCCACAAACTGAGCTTCACTTTGAATGCCTCCACTGCGCTAATCATGTGACCAGCTCTCGGTCTTTCCCTTGCAATTCTCGGTTAAGGTCATTGAGTTTTGCAGTCAGATCGGTAAGGAACCCCAAGTCCAATAACCAAGTATCGTCGGACAGCTGCTCATACTCCTCGTTCCTCGACTTCAGAAAACTGATGATCTCTGGCAGCAAATCCAGAAAACGCTGGAGCACCTTGCCCCGACTGAGCCACCTTACATCTGCGTGAAGGATCAAATCTCCATACACAGAGTCGAGCTCGTCCAATAAAGACTTAAATAGCCGGTGCTGGAGCGCTTTTGCACGAATTGAGTTGACAATCTTAACAACAACATTCATTACATGTGACATGTCAATTGCTTTAGCTGCCAATGCCTGTTGATGTATCACACAGTGATAGTTTACAAATGGTGGAAAGTCTGGGTCTTTTCTGCACAGCGCAACAAATCCTGAACGAACACCGAGCATCGCTGGTGCCCCATCGGTTGTGAAGGACACTATTTTATGAATGGGAATCTTGTACTCACGAACATAGTCCTTGAATGCCTTGTACACATCCTCACCCCTGGTTCTTTCTTTCAATGGGATAAGGGCAAGAAAGGCCTCCTTGACAGTAAAATCCGTGAAAACCATTCGGACAAACACACCTAGCTGGGCTGTGTCTGTGGCATCGGTAGACTCGTCAAATTGAACTGAAAAATATTCCGAGAGAGACAAGTCTTTTAATACTTGCTGGGATACATCTTCGGACAATGACTCGACTCTTCTGGCTACAGTAGGTGCACCAAGTGGTACACTTTTTATCCTTGCTTTTATGTCCTCTTTGTTTTTTAAATCTGCAAACAAGACGTCAGCTGTGGCGCTCATTGCTTCTTTAATCATCTCACCATCCGTAAATGGTTTTTTGTGCTGAGCCAAAATATGGCTAATCCGGAGGGACGTTTCTGTAGCTGCATTGCTCTTTGCTGTAGGCGCGATGAAAAGCGACTGCTGTGCTTTTAGTCCTCTTTTCAGTTCATCAATTCTTTTGGTTCTTAATGCGCTGTTGAGTGGATATGAGTCTTTGAATTTACCATGGGTGCTCGCATGATGGCTCTCCAGGTTGCCCCGTTTCGCCAAGGCTACCGCCTGTTGGCATATGAGGCATATAGTCTTCTCTTTCACTGATGTGAAAAGAAATTCATGCTCCCATTCCGGGTGGAAATAATACGTTTTTGATTTCTTTTTCGCCGGACCCTGAGCCATATCGATGTTGGTTAAAGATTAGCAGAACTTGGTACAGTTTAAGTTACTCCTCAAGATGACCGTTAAGATAAGATTTTTTTAACCCCACCCACAATTGCATGCAGCAATTCATAGACGTCAACATATCTAATAACCAATTGGAGTTTGTAAAATGACCTGTGCGTGATTCAAATCAACAAGCCAGAGCTAGGTCTAAAAAGTTTGTTTAAACAACCAACCAACCAGAGCATGAACATTTTCCTTTTTTTTGGAAAATCATTTTTTTTTGGAAAATATTATTATAATTTTTTTTAAATGCTAGGGATCGACAGTGAAGGCTTTGAAGATCGACCAGTCGATCGCGATCGACCTGTTGGTTACCCCTGGTCTAGATGGAAATAGGGGTCCACGCGCACCCCTCGGAATTTTTTATGCCACCTGATTTTTCTTAATCCTTAAAGTGTCTACTTTCAGAATCTGCCAGGTGCCAAGCTGAAATAATGTCCGAAAGGCTACATTTTTAACCCTTTATTGCACCTAACCCAAAACCGAAACATTAAAATTTGATGTAGCAAAAAGCATAACCTTTGAAGTAAACAACATACAGAGACAAATTAATACATTTTTCCATACAATTCTGACCATAGGAATTCAATGGAATGGTTATTTTTGACATTTGACAACATTTTGACTGTATTTCTGGACAAAAACAGCAAAAAAATGCAAAAAATGTGTGTCTGACCAACTACTTTTTTATTTTTCAAACGCATAGAGTGAATATTTGTTGACAATCAGTTTTTTTTCAATCCTCCAAGTGTTTATTTTGAGGAATGAGACAGACCTTGGGGGGAGGCAGGCGTTCCAGGTCTACTTTTGACTTAGAGTCCAGGACTTTGTCAGCGCCGACCATCTTTCTCATCATTTTCACCCGTACTGTGTCAACTGATGTCATCCGTGCTTGGCCATACATAATGCATGTGAAGCTCTCCATCTCCTCTTGAAGCTCATCAGTGACCATCCAGTCTGCAGCAAGCTGCCTGAAAGCTTTGTGGAGTTTAGGAGTCTTCTCCAGCTTCTTCAGGGGATTCACCTTGCCTTTGCCTTTAAAAGCGCTGGTACAGTCCTCCCCAGTAAATACGTAGAATCCCAGCAGTGTGCTACAGTAGTCAGGGCCCAGTGATTCCGACAGTTCTGTCACATTTATCAGTGTGCGATGTTTGCCAGAGCCGTGGTCAAGGTAGATGGAGAGGTTGATCCTGCTGGCATGGTAGAGGAGGATCATCAGGATGTCTGTGTCAGGTGTCCTCACCACACTGGACTTGTACCCCCATTTGACAGCCTGGTGGAGGTACAGGACAATCCGGCTGTCTGTCTCCTCCTGGTTGGATCGCAGTTCATAGATCTCAGAAGTCTGGACCTGTAACAATCAAACAAAGTAAATGAATACTACTACATATTTTAACAAATTAACATTTTAAGTTATGCAGTTTTTGTCGTATGTATTAAGAGCCCAATTATGGTCTGCAATTGTATGTGTGTGTCACGCTTTTTCTGTCAACGTACTTTTCCATTCGTTGATTTTAGGTCATAAGATCTTCCGTCAACACACACCACTGCTTTCATGCTCTTCTCAATCCGGGATGCTGCCTCATTGCTCCCCCAGACCCTGAGAAGCAGGTCACATAGCTGCTTCTTGTTAAGCTCATTGCCAAGGAATGACTTAAAGTCATAGGGCCTCCGGGTGTTTGGACCATCAATTATGCGCTTCTCAGAAGAGCCACGTCTGAGCCTCTCCTGGGCTTTGATGGAATCTGGCTGGTAGCAATCTGTAGAGAACACAAAATGGTGCTTGGCAACCATTTGGTCCAGGAGCTGCATGCAAATCCCTCCGAAGGTCGGTGGGAGGTTGGACATCATGTGGAAGAGAGCGTTGCCATCCTGTATGAAGAGGGCATCATTGGGGTAAGGTACGTCTTCGTCCCTGTCCTGCAGCAGATGGTGAAGGATAGTGGCCTTGTTGGTTTTAGCAAAATAGCCATCTGGAGAGCCAAGGGCATGAGGAACAGGTGAGAGGGGATACCGCATGAGTTCCTCAAGGTTGATGGGCATCTCCATAATCTGCGACTTAACGAGCAGCTGAAAGGTGAGGTTGCTCTGCTCCTTGTACACAAAGAGCTGGAATGGAAAATAAGGAAATGAGGAAGGCATAAATACAACAGAGTTTTACGGTTTCATTCCTTTCTGAATAATGTTTTTGTGTAATGAAATATGCAAATGGTATAAGTAAAATCAATATCCACCTTCCCCTGCGCAGATGTAAGTTTGACCCTCTTGCTGCAGTAATCCATTGTCTTGAGCCTAAGTTTCTTGAGGTGATCAAAGAAGTCTTTTCTCTTGGAAATAAAGCGCTCTTGGATGAACTGCTCCTTGGCAGCCCTGCCTGCAGCCTCGGTCCGCAGCACGTCAGCCTCAACCTCTGGATCGATAGGAGCTCCAGATGCGAGGGAGTACAGTCGACTTTTGTCTAGGATTCTCCAGGGGTTTGTGAAGCCATTGATGGCAGAGATGACGCTCTGCACCGCTAATTCAGACTTTTTGATTTGGGCAGGCTCCAGCTCACAGTGCTTGCCTGCTTTCGGCATCTCAGGGTCGTCAATCATGCCACACATCTCAAGAGTAAGCTCATAGAGCTGAGCGCGGGCAGAGGTATGCGCCACAGTGTGAACGAATATTCACTATGCGCTTTAAAAAATGAAAAGGTAGTTGGTCATACACACATTTTTGGTCATTTCTTGCTGTAAATGTCCAGAAATACAGTCAAAATGTTGTCAAATGTCAACAATAACCATCCCATTGAATTCCTAGGATCCAAATTGTGTGGGAAAATGTATTAATTTCGCTCTGTAAGTTGTCTACTTCAAAAGTTATGCCTCTTCTACATTATATTTTCATTTTTCGATTCTTGGGTTAGGTGCTATAAAGGGTTAAAACTAGCCTTTGAGACATTATTTCAGCTTGGTACCAAATATAATCTCAAAATAAACACTTGGATTGAAAAAAAACTGATTGTCAACAAATATTCACTCTATGCGTTTGAAAAAATAGAAAAGTAATTGGTCAGACACACATTTTTTGCATTTTTTTGCTGTTTTTGTCCAGAAATACAGTCAAAATGTTGTCAAATGTCAAAAATAACCATCCCATTGAATTCCTAGGGTCAGAATTGTATGGAAAAATGTATTCATTTGTCTCTGTATGTTGTTTACGTCAAAGGTTATGCCTCTTGCTACATCAAATTTTAATGTTTCGGTTTTGGGTTAGGTGCAATAAAGTGTTAAAAATGTAGCCTTTCGGACATTATTTCAGCTTGGCACCTGGCAGATTCTGAAAGTAGACACTTTAAGGATTAAGAAAAATCAGGTGGCATAAAAAATTCCGGGGATGCGCATGGACCCCTATTTCCATCTGACTAATAGGCCTTCTCCCTTTTAAGACTTTTTCAATTGTGTAAGTTAAAACATTAGACTTCTTTCTGAAAGGTAGACCTCTTATTTAAATGCACAGAGTTTGGCCATTTTGTGGGGATATCTAAAATGTGCTGGGTAATGATTTGATAGACAGGTATTTTTTTCCAAAAATAAACAAAAAAAGAACATTGTGTGTTGCTATTCATTCCAAAATATATGCTGTCTAAATTTGGATACGTCCCTTAGTACACTGCATGTTGTGAACATAAATGCAGTTCGTGAATTTCTATTGTGTAGTGTTGCCTGAAATTGCACATGGCTGCTGTGCCCTCATGGCAAGTGAATATTGCAGCTGTGCGCTTGTTAGCTAACTAGCAATGATCATTTAATAATAATAATAATAGCTTGGATTTATATAGCGCCTTTCATGGGACCCAAGGTCGCTTTACAAAGAAAAACAGGAGTAAAAACAAACAAAACAAAACAAAAGGCAGTCAGACCACCACTCAGACAGACAAAACAACAAATAGATTAGGGGCCAAAGGCCTTAGTAAACAGATGGGACTTGAGGGCCCTTTTGAAGGCGTCAAGCGTGGGGATGTTGCGGATCTCCGCAGGGAGAGCGTTCCAGAGGGTGGGGGCTGCCACACTGAAGGCTCTGTCCCCGAAGGTTTGCAGGTTGGTGCGGGGGATGGTATGCAGGCCAGAGTCTGAAGACCGCAGGTTCCGGGGTGGGGCATGTGGGCGGAGGAGGTCCGATAAGTACTGGGGGGCATGTGCATGGAGGGACTTGTAGGTGAGGAGGAGGACTTTGTAGGTTATGCAGGACTTGACCGGCAGCCAGTGGAGGTGGATGAGGGTGGGAGTGATGTGCTGCCACGGCTTTGTATGTGTGAGTACGCTAGCAGCACAGTTTTGAACATACTGGAGCCTGTCCAGTGTTTTGTTGGGGACCTCAAACAGAACACCATTGCAATAGTCCAAGCGGGAGGTGACGAAAGCATGGACTAGGGTTTCTGCAACCGACTCCGAGAGTGACGGTCGGAGTCTGGCAATGTTCTTTAGATGGAAAAAGGCGGATTTAGTGACAGACTTGATATGGGAGTGGAAGGAAGGGGTGGAGTCCAAGATGACACCCAGGTTGCGGACTTCAGGAGATGGGGAGATGGAGCAGCCTTCAACCTCAAGGATGAAGTCACCAACCTTCCGGAGCAGCGCCTTGGGTGCCACAACCATGAGCTCTGTTTTCCTGCTGTTGAGTTTGAGAAAATTGGACGACATCCAGGTTTTTATGTCGTGCAGGCAGTTGACGAGAGACTGAGGGGGGAGCTGGGAGGATGGAGTAGTGCTGAGATATAATTGGGTATTATCAGCGTAGCAGTGGAAGTTGAGTCCATGATGGCGGATGTCTGGCCGAGGGGGAGCATGTAAATGGTGAACAGGAGGGGGCCAAGCATAGAGCCCTGGGGTACACCATGATTGACTGGGGCCAGGGAGGAATTTGAGCCATTAAAGGTTACAAACTGTTCCCTGTTATGGAGGTAGGATGTGAACCAGGACAGGGCTGTGCCAGTGACACCTAGGAGGTCAGATAGGCGGGTGAGGAGGATGGTGTGGGAGATGGTGTCAAACGCTGCAGAGAGGTCCAGGAGGATGTGGATGCTGAGGCGGCCAGAGTCCGAAATCATCACAGACTGCCAAATGAACCCTATGAAAAGTGGTGGTTACTTTTGTATACCGGTATAGTGGTATGTTACCCAAGTACTGAAAAAGTTCTGTGTTTACTGAAGCAACATCCATCGCATAACTACGATCGTAGAGTGTCAGACCTACACACTTTTTTACCATTGTCAGATTCCTATACCGGTACTTATAGTGCATTTTGCCATACTTCGCATTGGAACTCGAGTACGTACTTAAAATAGCACATGTAAGTTCAGTAAGTATGTGATTTAAGACACAGCAATATCTGTTTTGATGTACATTATGCACATTTGTCATATTATCAGTATTTCTTCAATATTTTCATTGTAATTTTTCTATAATCATATTTCTTTTTGAAGTAATAGAGTAATGTGTATTTGTATGTTCTCTTACATACTGTAGTATTGTATGCTCCACACACCAGTTACAATCCTAATAAGTAAAAACGTACCCTCTGTTTCTTATTCAGAATAATACATGTTATGTAGTTGAAGGTTGACAACATATTGACTGATCATGAGTCATTGAAAGCACCCGAAGGTGTTTTCATGCTTGCATCGTGTGCCGCTGGGTCTTTGAAGCTCCTCTAGATGACCCATCAAAGTCAGTCTTAACCTGTGAAACACCAAGAATAGTTTGTGAAAAGGATCGCAAACGACACAGATGGCAAGCCTCCATGCTGATATCACCTGCACAAAGACATCTGCTAACTCCTCTGATCCTCTTCTCTTGCTAACCTTGATCTAACATCGACACAGACAGACACACAGACACACACACACACACACACACGCGCACCAACTCAGTGTTACAAATAATAGCAGTTATTGGACAAGCATAAAAACAGGGGGAAGAAAAGCAGTGAGGTTCAGCCTGAGGCATTTTTTCTTCTTTGCAGTGCTAATTGAGGGGCTAAACGACCTGTGCTTTTACAGTTGTATGAATATGATTTTATTTTAGTTGGTAAAAAAAATACCTACATTTACAAAACCTTTTCAAAAGCCCATCTAGGAGCAGCTCAGTAATTACTTGAATATACTTAGAATTAGGTCAGAGAGATACCACATTATTTAATTCATTAACTGGTCTGCCATTACGTCACGGTAATGGTTGCCAAAGCAGTAACCATGGCACCCCTTCAAAGAAAGACAAGGCTAAAGGTAAGGAAATATCAATCAGCCTTTGGTCCAGACTGAAATATACTTTTTATGTAGTGCCATCATCAACTCAACAGTATCATTCGTCTATTGCTTTGGTTTATGAGCAACTGCTTTTTGAATTAATGAAAAAGATTCCTATCAGCCTCAGTTGTACTTTGTGTTAAGTGCTTATTAATAAACGTTATCATGCTTACATGCTAAACTGAGATGGTGAAAATGGTTTGGATTATACCTTAGCATTAGCATGGTAGAATTGTCATTGGATTATGCTGATGTTAGCATTTAGCTCAAAGCACCACTGTGCCATAGGTGGAATAGCTTCATAGACTGTACAAACTATATTATATATAGAAAATCCATAACAGTATGATGTTTACATTACTGATGTGCAAATAGATGACACATATATCCATCTCATTCAGCAACATTTTATTCTAAATTGGGTGACGTTTCAAGACAACACTTGGCTCTCTCAAGTGTGCAAAAATCTATGGAAAATGAAAAGATTTTGAAAAGATTTACCCTTTGTTCAACAATTTAAAGAGTGTCTTCTGTGCAATTGTCTTTTCCTTAAATAATAGACATATGCACAACAAATCTGTCGTGCTGTTAAATTAAAATGAATTGTTTTTAATTCATATGTTAATCATCGTGTAAGTTGATCAAAACCCATATCAGCACAGCATGACCAATTACACTGTCAGCCAAGATTAGATGGTACATTTATTCAATCAATCATTCCTTTAAAGTGAGCTCCATTGTTCTGCCTACAGTAGTTATCTGGAACATGCATACACGTTTGAAAGCAAAAAAAACAAGTAAAGTTTATTCAGTTTTTTCATTCAGATAAAATTAGATGAGACGTAACGTGTATTTCTAGAGGTTACATAAGGGGCATCACAGGCAATATGCAACTTCTTTGTCCTACATAACCTCAATTCTGTGTGTGAGCATCTTTAGAAGTGAAGATGACAATAGCAATACAGTATCAGTGTAATAGCTGTTGCACTGGGATTTTAATGAGCATCAAATTAGGCTTGTTTGAAGTAAAACAAATCTCCAGATGAAAGAGAATTGTGAACACAGAATGCAAGCCTCAATGGAATCCATAAGTAATGCATTGTTTAAGCAATTAAAGCCTGACAAAACTGCATCAGTTAAAATAAGTTTGACATTCACCAAGTGACCTTTATAGAGAACATTATGTGACATGCTTAGAGTTTGATGAGGGATGTTTTACTGTATGTTTGAATGTATGCAACATTTTATCTTCTTCATTTAAATGTAATAGATTATGCCACAACTGTAGTGATTTTGCTGTTTAACCCTTGTGGTGTTCGGGTCTGTGGGACCCGTTTTCATTATTTATCTAAAGAAAAATGATATCATCAATTATCTTTTCAAACTCACACTCAATGGCCTTGGCTCATTTTCTGTGAAGAACATATATCAAAACACATTTTCAATGACCACCCTCTGTACACCCCCCCTACACATTTACATTACATACAGGATGTCCTGTGTACCTACACTGTGTCCTCCTCCTGTCTGGGCCTTCTGTGTGTGTGTGTGTGTCTGTGTGTGTGTGTGTGTCTGTGTGTGTGTGTGTGAGTGAGTGAGTGAGTGAGTGAGTGAGTGAGTGAGTGAGTGAGTGAGTGAGTGAGTGAGTGAGTGAGTGAGTGAGTGAGTGAGTGAGTGAGTGAGTGAGTGAGTGAGTGTGTGTGTGTGTGTGTGTGTGTGTGTGTGTGTGTGTGAGACTTTTGTCTTTCTGCCCCTGCCATTCCCGCACAAGGTTGCAACATTGTTGATAAATTCAAGCACCGACACCTGTCTGCTCTCACATTCTCGCATTATATCTTGCGGGAACCAATCTTAATTTTGTTCACATTCTATCCCAGCTGCAAATTTGGGGCGGGACACAATAAATAAAGCTTCGCCAGTTTGGGTCCTTATCACAACTGATCAAGATGGCCAAAAGATTCTCTGCTCAGGGGGCCTTGCAAATGATTTTTTGAAGAGAGAGAACCATTTGATGATGATGAAGAGGTTTCAGAATGTGAGGATCACATTTCTGAGAATTCTGAATCTGACAGTGACTTTGAAGAAGAGGATGAGATTGAGCATCAGCTAGTTACAAAAAAAAGATGAGCCACAGGACCAGCCGGTCAGCGAGCAAAAAACGAATAGCACTTTAATTCATTAATGTGAACTAACAAATGTAAAAGGGCAAATATTAACCATATATGCTCTTTATATTGCTTGTAATTGGGATGAAGTAAACATCTGTTCAGTATTGTAACATAAAATAGTTTGATTGTGTTGAATTGAAACCCAAAAAGGCAGTGGGTCCACCAGACCCACGAACACTGGCTGAATAACAAAAATATGAACACCACACAAGGGTTAAATGACAATCATTTAGCACTTAACCCAAAAGGAAAACAACAAACTCCTATATTTATGCAATCGTTCCCTCTGTGAATCACAACTGCTTATGGCTTTTTAAGAAAGACATCAATTCACCAGGATAAATATAATTTATTTCAATATCTGACTTGTTCATTTCAGTTAGGATACAAACCCCACGGTTCCCTGTACACTAAACCTGAGACAAGTCTACATACAGACTCCTCAGGGCAGGGGTGTCCAAACTGTGGCCTGGGGGCCAACTGCGGCCCGGGGGCCAACTGCGGCCTGTTGTCCATTTTTAATCGGCCCTCAGCAAATTCAAAAAGTATAATGGAATATGGCCCACACCTGAAACTTGTGCTTGTCTTATCTTGTACTTCTTAAATATATATAAACAGATATTACACAGTATAATTCATGTGTTGATAAGCCCACTTTTCCATAATTCCAGTCAATTTCACAAATCTTAGTTGTTAAAAGAAAGGCCAATAACTTACTTACATAAAAAGTTTGAAATATACCCTTCATATTTCCCCTTTGTTATAAGCAATCACAGACTCCTGTTTTAAGGGATGAACTGCCAACACTTTTTGTAACAAAATCAACCCACTCTCTTCAGGCTGCCTACAAATGACACGACTTTACACATTGGAAATGCGTGCAATAGATACGCAGAAGTCCGATTTTGCGTGCATATGATACGCTAACCATTCCCATTGAGATCTGAGGCCGAGTTTTGCGTGCATATGATGCTCCCACGATACGTTTGTTATGAACGTATCTCAAATACGTTTATTTTCTACATATCTTCTAGAAACATATTTTCTCCCACGTTACGTTTGTTATGAACGTATCTTAAATACGTTTATTTTCTACATATCTTTGCCATTTATTGTCTTGCTTATAATAATGATAATAGTCATTTATAAATATCATTTTAGAGCACACATTCGAAATCGAGAATCGGGCTCGATATATGGTTAAATTAAAATCAGTAGGCGAGGCTGTAATTTCGTCAGCTGTTACTCTCATGAGCGAGGCGGAAACTAATAGTTTTATCATGCCAAAAAGCTGTTGTGTCGTTTATTGCACCTCAAACATTAAAACAAATCCAGAGTTACGTGTTTCTTACTTCCTCTAAGAAGAAAGGACAGTAAAAGAAGAGCTCTGTGGCTTCAGGCTGGATCGCCGTTCAAATGACAGCGTTGGTTTCCCCAAAAGTGGGGGGCTGTAAAGTGACGTCGATTTTACTCTCATCTATTATTCAAAACCATTCTATTTATTCTAACGTAAATTACATGCCAGTGTTTTATCTTTTTATTTAGCGATTTGTTTTTGCATGTTTAACTGGGAATGTTTTCATGTCGAACCGGAAGTACGTCACTTCATCTTCTTCGTCCCTTTTACGTTCCAGACAATGCATGGCTCAGCGTAACAGACAGAACAGCGACCCCAGGTGTCTACATTTGAATGACATCTTCATTACTGAAGGAAAAATACTTTACCTAGTGTTTGTTAACTGGGTTTTTAATGCAGTTGGCTTTTCTTAATGGTTACAATATTGCTATGAGTTATATCTGAAATAGGGCTGTCAAGTTACCGCGTTAATAACGCGTTAACGCAAAACAAAATTAACGCCACTAATTATTTTAACGTGATTAACGCATGTGTATTTTTTGTCCTCGGCCGCCCCATAGTTTCAGAGCGCATCGAGTTTAAAATACCATCTACAAGCTGACGCTGACAGCCCCGCTCCTGCCGCCCACTTGCGGCAGACCACACTTCCACGCTCACCGGCATGCCCGGACTGGCCATCGGGAGGACCGGGAGGGTGTATGTGTGGCGCGAGCGAGCGAGAGAGAGAGAATGTTGTTAGCATCTGGTGCTAGCTAGCTGCGCTAACGGATATAAGGAGCTGTTTCAATGAAAACAGAGGAGCGACATTTCGCCGACAACTGCGCCGAGCACTTGACTTTATGTAGGTAGCCAGACAGTGGGACATTGTACGAAAAGTCAGCACACTCAGCACGGATAGTGCGCGCAACATGATTGCAGTGTCCAGGCAGCTCCCGTTCGAGCATATGCCTTGAGTTCCACATAGCTCCAACGATCCATCACAGTGTCTCTCCACACACACACACACCTACACACACACACACACACACACACACACACACACACACACACACACACACACACACACACACACACACACACACACACACACACACACACACACACACACACACACACACACACACACACACACACTTTGTATTGTATTATTGTATTGTATGAGAGAGGTTCCAGGTTGAATTGAGGTGAATATTTGTAATGTTCAGAGGTTGTTGTGTTTAATATTCATGAGAATATTTGTCATTGTTCAAATGATAAACAAACATTTGCATAAAGCATATTTGTCCACTCATATGTTGATAATAGTATTAAAAACTTGAAAAATATCCCTCTAAGGTACATTTAGAACAGACAAAAAATGTGCGATTAATTTGCGATTAATCGCGATTAACTATTTTAATCGACTGACAGCCCTAATCTGAAGCAAATTATGTTTCTGAAGATGTGTAGTCAATTCCACCCTTCAATGTAGCATAAATGTGAACTCTCATTACAGGAACAATACCGGAAACAGACGTAGGAAAAATCCTCAGCTCGCTGATTGGATGTTTTAGCCGCAATGCACATTGGGACATGGTGTTTATGCGATGTGAAATCCGAAAACGTTTAAAAAAAATAAAATAATACTTTATTCCGAGTGTGCTTGCTTTTCTCTTTGGAAGTCATCACATAACGGCATTGTAATACACGGTTCGGCTGCATTAAATATTAAACATCTGCCGTAGTTCTTTATTTATAGAGCCCTGATTAGAAGACTTCTGGACAAACTGGAAGAACTGCCGCCAAAACTGAATATGTGACGTGGATCATAAATATATCAGCAATTAAACAACATCTTACATTTCTCTTCACACAATACGTCTCCTTGCAGTATCAATAGTAATTCGGCTGACTTTTATATTTGATCCAATTGGTAGATAGGTTATATTTACACCATAACGGTGCACAGCTGATAGAAAAGGACTTGTAGTTTTTAAAGATATTACTGATTTTCTTTGAATTAAAGAATGTAAATACTGAGTTGAGAGAATAGTCAGGGGATTTGGGTGATGGGAGACACATCTATGGAATCACAATTTCAATAGCTTACCATTAAATGACGGATATACCTTTCTGTCTGTGATGTTTCACAAATCAGATATTAATGTGTAGAAGTAAAACATGAGAAATAGTATAGCAATATCCTGTAAAATTATGCGAAAACATGAATACAACTACACATCTTCAGATGTTATACATACATAAGTGTCCTACACTAATAATACAAAGTTATTATTAGTATGCTGTGTGTACCTTGTGTGCACCGCCTAGTGGTTAAAGCACGTTATTGAATTATTTTTGTTGAATAATGTTATTTTCGTTGAATAATGTTATTTGATGAAAAAAATATTAAGAGTACATACTTTCATAGGGGGAAAGTAAAAGGTCAATGATAGAAATATAGAATATAAAAAATCAAGAAGATACTGTAAGTGATCTCTACAATAAAACAGTTTAGTGCCGGATGTACAAAGATATTAATGAGGATGTGCAAAACAGACAAACTAATTAACCTTTATTAACACATTAAAGAATACTTTAGGTTAAGGTCTTCTTTTAAATAAGAAAAAAGCTTTGGGAGTATCTACACATAAATGCCTGACAAAGTACTTAACGTCTAATATATTGCTTTCCTGCAATGTTGAAGCACTTATTTTAACTGATATTATACACATTAATTATACTCGTATGTATGTAGATAGTATAAGAAATTTGACAGTTTAATGGTGGAGGTATACACACATATTGATATATGTCTTGTAATGCACTGTTGAGGAACCTGTGACCCAAGTTTTTCATTCATTGCATAACTACACCGTAGTTGTGTATATGATATGTCAATAAACCTTTGAAAATCTTGAAATCTTGAAAGGGATGTGCAAAATAGCCATTATATACAGTTTTTAATTAACTATTAGTAGAGAATAACGAGTAATGAATATACTTTATAGGGATCTGCAGATAAATGTTTAGTCTTCTCAAGCACCAACTATCAAATATCTCTCCTGATTGTTGGCACTTGACAATCACCTTTCCCTGAATTTTACTCAGGTGTAACTAATGTCTGCTTTAAGGGTTGTTTATATTTCACATCATTAATCAGAATCTGCAAAGTAACTAAAATAAATGTAGTGGAGTAAAAATACCAGGTTAACCTCTGAATTGTAGTGGAGTAGAATTACAAAGTAACAATGAGCTGTCATGTGGGTATATATTAATGCTGCCCATTATGGATACAAGCAATTTTCACCCATTTATTAATTACATGTTTTAAATTTGTACACACCAATTTGTTTCCTATTGCCTAAACCTCCAGGGCTGTACACAGTTTAATACTGTCAACTTCTAATTTTGGGAAAAACGAAAACGTCTTTTAAAACTACAATTCCCAGTAGAGACGTGCCATAGAACATGTTGCGAAACACAATAGCCAATATGTATAGTTCTGGGGGGGCGTTCGAGTCCAGTTTTGAATAGTCTGCCGTGGTTTCGTTCCATTTCAAAGAGCTGTTTTATGCTCGGTGTAACCTTGGCGCACTGCCACTCCAACATCCAATCCCAGAGCTTGAAGATTAATCACGGGGTTTGTCAACGGGACTTAGTCCCAAACGATAGCTGGGGATTATGGGTAGTGTAGTGTCTTCGGCCATCCTAAACTCTGAATTTTTTTTCGGATATCATATCGCATTAACACCATATCCCAACGTGCATTGCAGCTAAAACATCCAATCAATGAGCTTCAAGCTGAGGATCTTGGGTAATCAGTTCAGTGGGTTTGTGGTGTGTATCGCTCGAAATGTCCCTTATAGGCCTACGTCTGTTTCCGGTGACTTTATTTACTGCTAAAAAGCATGCTAAAAAGCCCAAGATTATAGAATTAAACGAATAAATAAAAACAAGGATAATTGTGTGTTATTGTTGAGTAAATAACAGTGTGTTATTTAGAAAGAATAACAAATTAGAAGGAAAAACAGGAGAAAAATCATAACCAGATAGCAATACAGTTTGTGCAGATGCATCCACAATAGAGTGGTGCAGGAAAGCACATTACATTTATGCTTCATGAAATCGGTGTAAATATGTGGAGATTATCCTGCTGAACGAAATGTGTAAGTATCATAAACATGTGTTTTCAAAAGATGTTATTTTCTACAATATTCCAAAGGGACCCTTTGTGATAAGAACTTCCAGGTTGGCCTACATAATACATCATGCTGCATCACTCTCTGGGGTAATGCCATTTTAAAAGATAGGAGCTACTGATAATAACCATCATAACATTGAACTAAGGGTAAAGTAAGAATATTCTGAGCAGATCCACACAATCTAGATCTGGAACAATTGAGCCAATTGGATGTACACCTTTTAAATCTATATGTTTACTGTCAAATTGTCCCAGTGGCTGCAGAGCATTTTGAGCAAGTTAGCTGTGAGTTTAGGTTTATCTTATGACAGTGAGTAGCACTAAGCGATCTGAGCAGATTACTCTCGTCCAGTAGTTCCAAACTTGGGGGTTGTCCCCTCTCTGATTGTTTATAAGATAACACTGAGGAATCATGAGTTGGTTAATGGGAGAGAAAAAATGAAATAGTTATCCATAACCATGTCAGAGCAGACATCCCAAACACAAAAGGGGTTCTACAACCCAGTCGCCAGAAAGAAATGAGGCATTGTAACATATCTCAGTCTACATGAATTCTTCCTCTGTGTGGCCTTCACCCCGGTGCAGAGACGACGATGTTATTACATAAGTGGATTTCCTGACATTTAATAATGCTCAAACAAACCCTATGTATGATGTAATTTACTACAAATATAAATTATGTTGTGACTATTGAATCTAATTTCATTACAATCTGCTTGTTTTATCGGTTCTTTGTAATACGTCCAGAAATTAATATTACATTACATTACATTACATTACATTAATGCCGGGGCGGCTGTGGCTCAGTGGATAGAGTGCTGGACTTCAAATCAGGGAGTAGCAAGTTCGAGTCCCACTGCAGTCAGCATGTCGTTGTGTCCCTGGGCAAGACACTTCACCCCAAATTGTTCCTGTGGGGATTATCCACAGTACTGAATGTATGTAAGTCGCTTTGGATAAAAGCGTCTAACAAATGACATGTAAAGAAATTAATAAAGTGGTCTCCAGGAATATAATAAAGCTTTAGGGGACCCCACATTAGGTTAGTAGTTCAGTACATAGATTGATAGATTGATGGATAAAATACGCTAATTAAGGAGAGCTCAGTAGATTCCGGTGTCAAAATCAAAGGCAGACTGAAGGTAACGCAGGATCTAAGTGAAGTCCTTCTCACCACATATTGTAAGGCTTCAGTTTTACTTTCATTTGCTGTTCTATGTAAGTGCACATGATATACAATTAAAACCTGACTTTAAAGCTAACAGTTAGCTTTAGCGACATGTGCACTTTGCTATACACTGAGTGTGTAAATGCTGGTCATCTACCACTTTGAACTGAAGCTCTTCTATTAGCGACCATTCAATATGTGCTGCAACAACTCATGACATAGTACAGATTCCAGTCAATTGGGTTTTTTATTTATCTATTTATTCTACCACCAAAGGTAAAACAGCTAAATGAAATGTAAAACTGCTCAACAACTGAGTAGTCACCAGTAGCTCCAACCATACAGCTGCACCAGTTGTTTCTAAGATCAACAGAATCCAAGTCTCCAGCTGTCACACTTCCAAGCCTGGCAGGGTCTGTCCCCTGGGGAAGAGGTGGGATAGGGGGCGGGGTAAAATACATCTGTGATGGAAGCTCCGGGAAAACTGCATCCCATCAAGCAGGAATCCTGTCGCAGGTTAAAAAGACGGCTGGTGCCAGTATAGCCAAAGTACTTTTTTTACAAGGTTTAACATTTCAGTTTATCCAGTGAACTATATATCACAGCTCACAAATCAATGAATACTGACAGTTCTCTCATTTGCAAGTCTTGTTCTAATGTCAAAATGTGTAGTTACATGGTCGTAACGTTCACCTACTTCACTGAAATTAATTTGCCTTATTACATTACACCACCACAATCTTTCCCTACATCACTGACCACATTTTTCAAAATAAGTTCTACCGTCAATGTGCGATTGAGGATTGACATGATCTGTATTAATCTATATGTGTTGCATTCAACTGCTCATGTATAGGCCTAATCCATTGGGCTCTGCATGAAAAGCATTTCAGATATTTTCTCCTCTTTTGTGTAATATATTTACGCAACATGCAGTGAGATGTTGAAAGGTGCAGGAACACTACCTGCTATAATTGTAATAAAAGTATAACAAAAGATCTGGTAAAACCATTAAGGCCAGGTGTATGAGATGTAATCTCTGTTGAAGTCGTTAAAGCCTATACACACTTAATTTGATAATATTGACAATTAGGGACCGCTGACTTGTCTGTTCTCAAATTAAAAACTGGACAATTAAACTCCCTTGTCTCCAAAATGGATCTGCCCAACAGTAAATCCTGAATGCCAGATTGCTGGACTCCACCCAGATTTGTGATGAATGACATGCCAGTATTGGCTCAAGTAGACTGGTCCCAAATCTGTCCCGTGTGATGCTAACTGGAGTTGGCTGTCAGCCCAAATTGCCCCAGTTCCACACTGCCAAAACCAAGCCAAATCTCGCCTGGCAGTCAAATGCGAGCCAAATACAGACTTCTATTTGGAATCACAATTTGGTTCCCAAACAAGGCTTAGTCACAATCATTTTGACTCAGCGGGCTTCTTGGGTAGAAATAAAATAACCAAGTCATGAGCAATAATCATTCAGTGCCCCATCAGATATGGTCTATGTGCCAAAACTGCCACCAAAGATACGTCTTGGCGTATTTGATGTAGGTTTTGAGGAGGATGCCAAATAAAGAAACTAAAGACATTACGGCTGCAGTATTACACCTGCTCAACTCATCTTCTAAGACAAGTAATTGTGTTGGGCAATTGCCGAAAACTTTAGTGTTTTGGTTTACTCTTACTACTCATAGCAACCTTTGACAGATGTGGCATGTCAGCACCAATCAGCTTACAGACCAAGTTAGCAGCTAGCTAGTGATATGGCTGGCAGCCATATTATTCTCTCTCAGGAGGGGGTGAAGACCAAAACAGAGCGAAAAGAAAAGAAAAGGCAAAATTGGATTTATTATTCTGTGAACAGAAACAGAAACAGGAATGAATGAAGTGGCCTGTCTGCTGGTTGTGTAAATAGGTAACTATTTGAAAAGTAACACTTTCAAAATGTAGATTTAAACCAGATTTAGGTTTAGGTGTGATAACACATCAATGGAGGCTTTTCAAGGGGCAACTGCCATAAAGATAATAAAATGATATGTGATAGTGACCTCAATATCAGCCAACAAACCTAAACAAACGTGTGTAAAATGTTCGTGTTATGTTTTATTATTTGTTTTATAGCCTGGGGGTATAATTGTCCCTACGAATGTGTACAAATGAATAATTTTAGGAACGTGACACAATAACTGGGACTCATATGCAATGACGCGACACAAAAGTACACAAAGTCTTTATTCAATTAAGCAAACAAAGTACAACAAAAACTTCTCTCTAATAGCAAAAACTAAGCAAAGGCAAAACAATGGCTTTTGGTGCAAACAAAATAAAGCTCTTAGCTTGGAAAACACTGCTCTCTTCACATGGCGTGGAACAAGACAAACTGCCACAGGACAAAGGGAGAAAAGGTCAATATATAGAAGGGTTAATAAGACACAGGTGGCAACAATCAAGGACGGGGCTGAAAATCACACTGGCGGGAAAACACACAATTGCAGGAATTCAAGGGCTCTAAAACGAGATGGAAGGGTAAGTATAAAATCAAACAGGAAGTGCAAGGACAGACGTGACGAGACTGGTAACACTTTATTATTTATTATTATTATTTATTATTATTTATTATTATTATTATTATTTATTTATTATTATTATTTATTATTTATTAATCTATACACGGACTATGAACCAAACCTTATAACTAACAGAAAAAACATGACATGAGTAAACAAGGTAACATAAAAAAAAACTTGTTACACATACCCAACATTGAAAATATATAGCATCAAATGTGTTTATTTCCCCATTAAATAAGGGAAAATCAATAAATGTTGGGATAAAAAAAGTACGTCAAACACCTTATTTGGTGAATGGATTTGCATTTAAATAACGCATTTTAGTGTTTTGACCACTCAGCTCATTTAAACTCCCTGCTATCATTAACCTATTCACACATATTCACACACTGATGGCAGGGTTGCCATACAAGGTGCCAAACTGCTACCCATCTACTCTAATGCTCATTCACATACAATCGCACAGATGGCTTTGCCTTTGGGAGTAATTTGGAGTTCAGTATTTCGCCCAAGAACACTTCAACATGCAGACTGGAGGAGCAGGGGAAATGACCGGCTCTGCCTCTCACCTCCAAGCCACAGTTAAGTCCATTAAGAGACATTAAACATGGGGTCGAATAGACCCAAAGGATGAGAGTTAAAATAACACATCAGCAGGTTTAATGTCACATATCCGCAAAGCTGAGGGACTTGTGTGAAAATGATTAAAACAACTCCAAGACATCCTGACATTTAATGCCCATAGCACAGGGCAAACGGAAGCTTTTGAACTACCACAATCAACATCTCATCCCAGTCTGAGTGTCAGGCTGAAAGTATCGTTCAGGAAGCAAATTCACACTGATACAAGTACCAAATGTGGTTCTCAGCTGGTAATGTTTACGGCTGTTCTCACATCAGCCGGGACTCCCTGCTCACTCAGCAAGAAACAAATGGACTTCCATTTATTTATTGATGGTGTCGATGGCAGTGTGTACACACCGTTCCTGCCTTGTCTGTTACATCCAAAGCCATTTTATTTGCTCAGACAATGAACAGTATAATTAAATGCTGATTAGGAAAAGATTCATGATGATGTAGATAATTGTCGGGAACACTTAATATTCGCTCTGTCTCTGTCGATGTTGCACTAATCAGGCTCCACTGGGGGAATAATTGGGGAAGGGGACTAGATAGTGCATTTTTTATTTGCCTTGCCCTTAGAGTAGAGTGACCTGCTCTGCGTTGGAGTTATTGGGAGTAATTCGAGTCCCATTAACCTGTTAAGGTTTTTTTTCACGAAACTGTGTCTAAGGGCTTCTTAACATTTAAAAACCTATTAATGTGTCATACCCACTTAACGGGAAGAAACTCAGCTAACTGACGATACGGACCATTTTTACCGAAATAAAACACAAGTCTCACAAGAAGCGTCTAAATGAGCCCTGAGCTAACGCACTTAGCACAGAACTCACGGTAGAAATACTTTATTACTTATCGGACTGCACAAACAAGATATCAGCTAGCAAGCTGAGATTCCACAGATTCTAGGGGTATTAGTATCATCACTGTGCGATCAAAACTCGCGGCAGGGGAAGCGAACCCAGACATCACACGATGTAGCTTTGCGGAGCAAAAACGGGACATTGTCTTACCTTTGCTGTTGTTCTGATCAAAAGTTGTGTTCAATGGCATTAAAACGATAAAAACGCTGCTGAAGGTTAATCCATAGGTTAATCCAATGTGTCTGTGTCACTTTGAAATGATTAGTGATAATCCATCGTCATATTTATGGCAAAAACTGAGTTTTCATATATAGCTATTATGATAGCTACGAGAGAAAACAGCTTCCGGTTTTGGGCATTCTGGCTGCGCATCACTCTATTCACCAATGGGTAATGTTTAGATGGATTTTAGGAACTTCCCCTCGATTGTATTGGCTCTAACGGTTAAAAAGAGAGATATGGCAAATACACCCAAATGACCCCATGGGTGGGTTTTTTTTTCTAAATCTGTC
This sequence comes from Dissostichus eleginoides, assembly GCA_031216635.1. Classification (NCBI taxonomy): domain Eukaryota; kingdom Metazoa; phylum Chordata; class Actinopteri; order Perciformes; family Nototheniidae; genus Dissostichus; species Dissostichus eleginoides. The sequence continues at coordinate 6,424,143 of CM062266.1, forward strand.
TAAAAATCTCACTTGTTTTGCATCAATCTTGATACAGGGTACTTATTATATGTTATAGTTTGGATTCCTACAGCTTTTAGTCTACTATCCCATCATTCAAGGGTGGTTTTCACTATAAGTAATGTTTTTTTTTTGGACGGACACTATAATTTACATATTTTTACTATGTTCAATCTGAATTTACTTTAAAATAAAACAATTCTATATTGATTCTGACTTCTCTACATCCAACTCACAGGTTTATCATTGCTCTGAGAAAAAAGATTATTAATTTACCCCTTTTAGAAGTGAAGATATAGTCATTTGTTCTGGGAATGTAATTTTCGAGCCTGAGACCTGAACAACAGGCTCAGGGCTTAACAGGTTAAGCATTCTCCTGGTATGGTAATGGAGTAGATAAAGTGACCAGCAATCCATAGTCATTTAATAGAACTCGGGCAACAAAAAAATGAAACCTGGAAGATCCACTGAGAGTTAAAACCCTGTAAAGCCCAAATTTATATATATTTTTTGACCCTTCAGATGTTGTTTTAGGGAGCCTCTGGAGCAGAAATGAAAGAGTTTTCCAATTTTTTACGTTTTGTTAAGTTTTTAGGGAAATGTTGTAATATTGCAACGTTGGCCTTAGGTGGGAGCAGCATTTCTGTATTTCTACTCACATTGTCTGAATAAATATATTGAACAACTAAGGGTTAATTTGCAGGATTGATTGCTTACTTAGCCCTATATCAGTATATAGCATGAATAATAATCACGCATCAGTCATATTTGTTATGAATAGTCATTTGTTAAATAGTAATGCAATAGTAGTCCCAAAAACAGTTCCTGTTGTCGGAAAAGCACAGACGGACGTCACACTTGCTGCATTGCGTGTTTGTGTAACTGTAAATGACATCCTCTGTGATATCTGGACCAGAAAAATCTGTATTGGGACTGATAAAATATTTTTTCAGCCAGCGATATCTGTCACGGGGCTTGGTGTGTTTATTTGGTTGGGGCTAGATGTCCACATAATCACTGACTGGAGGGTCATTGAGTTGTTGGTTTTCTTTGTCCACTTGTCCACAGGCATATTCCTCTGTGTCACTGTCCTCTGATTCCAAAATCACTTTCTCCTTTTTGGATGGCAGCTATCACATCTTGCACACTGAATCCAGGACCTCTCTTTGCTGGTGGCATTCTGAAATGGAAACATTTATAAATAAATATGTATCAACAGTGGCGAGTCGTCAGGGCCCTCTAGGCCCTCTCTGAGGGCCTAAGATATTCTGAGAAATAATATTTGAAAATATAAAAAACAAACATTTTTTTAGTTATATTTTTCATTAGTTTTACCAAAATAACTTGATTTAATTGTATTTAAAATAACATTTCCCAATAAATTAATCCTTCGAATCTGCCTGTTCAGTTTCTGTTGGAATGTGAAGGGTTAAATGAAAGAAGCTCCTTGAGCCATCTCTGCGAGTTACTGTGAAGACAGGAGCTGATTGGTGGTCCTGCTGTAAATTCACAGAGGGCCCGCTATAGTAACTCAACGAGAGAGTAATGTCAAATGACAGTACAATTGACCAATTATATCTTCCCTCTAAATGGGTGGGCTTTATTTTCGCGGACTTTATGACAAGTTCCGCCCGCTGTTAAGTTTATGCATGTGTATAAAGTGGTGCAGTGACGCGTCCTAAAACCCGGAAGTAAGCTGCGCACGGGTTCCCTCGACAAAAAAGCAATGGGATTTCTCCATAGGATTTTGGAAAATAGCTCCAAATAAGGTCTGTGGAAAACGAACCTGTTAGATAAATGCACGTTTTGTTCAGCCGGATAATATCCACATGTCTACCCTACTTTTATAATTTTCGAATCATAAATCTAATCGATAGATTTATGATCGATAGATTTATGATTAGCATAAGTTTGTTCATGATGGCTCACGTCAGTGATAGTGATGACATCGTTGCGAAATTATTAACCGAGTCATTTTCAAGATTGAGTTACAATGATAAACTGGAGTGGCAAAGGATCAGCTGCATGACCCCGCCATCAAGTGCTTCATCCAAAAGGACAGGAGGATGGCCTAAGTCATGTTCAATGTGGGCCGCCGTGCCGACTTCATTCCTTTTTAATTGTTACTTGGCTGTGGGTGCCCTGTCATGATAGGTGTTTATATAAATGGTGTTGTTTTGTTTGGTAGAGGGTCGCTGTCATTGATGCGTTTTGCTCCCCGGGCCGTTGTTTTGATATTCCGCTGAAGTATACGCTGTGACGTAATAACTCTTCTTTTTTTTTTTTGAGGGAAGGGGGGGTCAGAGGGCCTAGGTATAAAAGTCAGGGCTCACCACTGTGTATCATTAATACATATGCTTATTATATTGTAATAGATTACCTGAAGGAATAGATAGGGTGGTGGAACAAGTGTTCATTATGTCTGGCTTAGCCTATTATCACGCTAAAAGGAATGCATGCACCACCCCCTTCCAGGTGTCCCGATGCAACAAGCATCTGAATCCTATTTACATTGTACACTTGAGTCACACAATACTACCTGGCTTAGCCTATTATCATAATAAAATGAATACCTACACCGACACATGCAGGTAAACCAGTTCAACAAGTCACACAATGCTGTCTGGCTAATGATAACAGGCTAATTATCATACTAAAAGGGGTACATCCAAGTGTCCCAACACATTTCAGAAAGAACTGTTTTGTGCCAGAACCAGAGAAGAGTTAAATGTATTTTTGTAACTAATGGCGCTTTTCCACTGCAGGACCTAGCACGGCTTAGTACGGTTTAGTTTGGCCCGGCCCGCTTTTTTTTACTTTTAGGGGTAGTTCCGGCTCACGGGGTACGTTTTCACTTTTTTCTGGCCCTCCAAAATCGAGGTTCCTACCGAGCCAACAACCGAGCTGAATATGCTAAACTAGTGACGTAAACACTCCCGACTGCTGATTGGTCAGAGAGAATCGTCACAATTGTTGCGCAAGACAGTCCCCAAGCATTGCAAAAGCACCATTTTTAAAACAGACAAGCTACCGTCAACAAATCCATAAAGAAATGGCAGCAACAAAAAAAACACGCTGTGGTCGTTTGGGATGAAAAAATACAGCGGGAGCTCGACGGCGCAAAGCGAAACGACGCCTGGACTCGGCAACGGCGTCCTGCATCCATGCAGGATGGTACGTTTTTGCTAACGCTCTGTTCTTTGCTTGAAAGCGTTTTGTCCCTATCTATTGTAAAGCTCACTTCTAACAAACAAGCCTATTTTATTCTTACATTTATGTTCGACAACCTATGCTTTTATGGAGCCCCGATGAGCTACGGTTAGCACAGATAGCATTAGCAAGAGCTATTGTTTGCTAACACCATACGTACCATTGTTTACGTCCAGTTTTCTAGAGTTAAGTAAGAAATAGATCATCGTCAGTAAGTAAAATAAGCAATACCACTGGGAGGAAATGCTCTGTTACAAGTAAAGTAATGTACCAAAAGTAAAAGTAGTAAGAATCACTATTAATGTTGCAGCTAGTAAAATTGTTTGTGACATCCTAATATATTCTTGTGTATTCATTAAGTATTGTGCAGCAGACACATGGACCTGCACTGCTTTCCCCTTATTTTGGACTGTGCTTTGTTTTAGATTTTTGCACTTTAAACTGGTCTCATATTTATTCATACTTATATTCATTTGTAATTATTCATTTACTTCATGACTGTATATTTGTACATACTCATAAATATGTATATTTATATTCATTATCAACAGGCTGGACATAATGTAATTCACTTTCACAATCATTGTAAACATCTAGGGCCAGAACTGTCTTTAGTTCATCCTTACTGTTGTTCTGTTTATATATATGTTATTCTTATATCCTTATGTGACCTTTACCTGTCCTGTGTTTTTCATTCTTATTGCTGTTGCTGCTATAACACCTGAATTTCCCACGGTGATTAAAAAAGGTTTATCTTTTCTTATTGTCTTCCAGGCAAGAGGAAACGAGGAGAGGAGCACCTCACAGTCCTGAGGGAGATGCAAAGTGCAGATCTGGCCCAGCAGGAACGGCACCTGCAGCAGGCCTTAGTGGCCTTTTACACTTGCATTTATGTGTATAGTTGGTATGTGTTTTGTATTTATGTTTATAGTTTGCTTTGTTATTTGTTTGATGATTAAACGGTTTGTTTGTAGCAAGTATTTTTATCGTGATTTCCTCTGTGTTAATAGTAGATCTAAACAAACAAAACCGACCACAAAACAACTTTCTTCATTTATTAAGATTATTTATTAATTTATTTCATGATGTTATTTTCTCAAATGTTCTTATTATGGGGCAGTGCTTACAGGTGCTTGAAATTCAAATATTTACTAAATAGTCAATTCTGATAACGTTTTCTTTTTTAAATCATTTGACAAACACATGTATATGTGAAAGAGTAAAACATATGTATTTATGTTCAATTGATTGATTGATTGATACATTTTATTTAGTAAAATAAATAATTACAAAAAACAAAGAAATGTTGCAGTGCAGTCATGTAAGAGAAAACAAAACAAAGTGACATTTACAACGGCATTAGCAACATAAAGCCTTAGCCTTGTGCCACTGCTACCCCAGGCTCTGCTGCTGCTGGTGCATCCCATTCATCATCACAGGCCTCTCCATGACATTTGTTGCACAGATTCCTTGCGTAGGTTTCCTCAGACGTCCTGAAGTTCTGCACCCACTGAGTGTGTGTGAAAGATGGAATAATCACACCCCAACACTTGGTAGCTTGGTTGAACGTCCAAACACATGGGCCCTTTCTCATTTCTCTAATTCCCCTCCTCGACTCCCCTCCTCGACTCCTATCCTCGTGTCTTAGTCCCGCCTACAGGAGATGTGAGCGGAGGAGTCGAGGAGGGGAATCGAGGAAAAAGGAGGGGAAGCAGCAGGCGGTTAGAGAAATGAGAAATCCTCTCCTCTGAGTGGTCATTTTAAAGAGGAGGCACAGCACTCTGTCTGATGGACAGAACTGTGTTCATGATGACTTATATATTTACTTTTAATTCATTCACAGTGCGGTATAATGAGGTAATAACATCCTACAGATGCGGACATATACACACACACACACATATATATTTATATAAATATATACAATTTCAGATTCAAACAAGTATGAGAGCACTCTCATAATAACGTAACACTATCAGAGACTGGATATATCCCCCCCCCCCCTCTCTGGTCGTTACGATGAGGAAAAGAAATTACGGGCCAAAGTTTCATTTACAAGTATTAAAAGTAAGCAGAGGACACCAAACCAACTGAGACCTGTCTGTCCGCCGCATCTACGCATACACATACAGACACTGCACCACATGCACCTACAGCTCCTAAAGCATATAATCAGGCTACAGCCGTTGTGTATTTTATTATGTGAAGCACTAAATGGTTTTAGAAAAATATCGACTCTTTGTTTGTAGATATCAACTAAACTAAAGCAAGTAAAGAGAGTAATATAGGCCTGTTATACTGAGTGATATATATTATACACACTGCTCTGCTTTCTGCACGGACCTCACAGCTGTTCTCACTGTAAACATCGCGTCGCGATGAAAGCAGTTAATACAATAATATCCAGGGGATGCATGCAGAGCTGTCATTGGCTGAGATAAGTCCGGCTGTGCGTCACGACTCTTTTAAACATCTCTGTTGCCGGAAATACATCTGCGGAGGATCCGCGGTCTGGCGCGGAGGACCCATCAGTGTATCCTCGATTATAGCTCCTCCAGAGAGCCTCTTCGATGCTTGATGCTCGATCCTCGGTCCTGGAAGTGCATTTAGAGAAATTAGATGTCCTTCAACATGGCGCGCTGAAATCCATTTCCGGCTCACTACTGGAGGACCGAGGATTCGAGGAGTCGAGGAAGGGAAATTAGTGAAATGAGAAAGGGCCATGGTATGCGGCGGCGACTTTGCAAATGGTATAACTTCTGAAATACACATAAAAAAGCATACATATTTTAATACGTCAAAGTGGTAGCTAAAATTAATTAAATACTTGAAACACTGGTCGTATAGTGAGCGTGACCCTAAACACATTGCTAGTTAGCGAACGTTAGCTTACCAAGAAGCGTTGTCGTTTTGAAGTGATCAGTCGTCTTGTCGTCTCTGCTGCGTTGTATGATTGCCCAAACTCTCCTGTTAGCTTCTTCTGTATTTCGTCTTGCTATACGCAGCCTTTTCCGAAACAAAGTTTGCCTCCTTGCTGTGATAAAAAATCAAGAACCAAGTACACGATCGCTTCCATATCCTCCAATGTTATGGAGTTTGAGAGTTGTGTCGCATTGAAGATGACGTCACGGCAGTTTTACGCAGCGTCGCTCCGCCCGCTGAACTCCCGATCGCCCAGCCTACACTGCGTCGTTACTATAGTTACTACCCCAGTTACTAACTGTAATGGAAACGCAGCTTAAAGTGAGCCTGGCCTCCCAAGGCCAAACCATACCGTACTAAGCCGTGCTAGGTCCTGCAGTGGAAAAGCGACATAATTAACTGATAAGATACAAGTAGAGTTTAAAATATTGCTAGAGATATAATTTCACATACTGCTATCAGAAATAATGTATAAATGTATTCAATTCTGGTCTTAATTCAACATCTTAACAGAGGACACATTTAGAACTTAGTTATAGTGAATTATCAAAGACATTATATTTCTATTTGTGTGAACATATAAGAAGGCAATCTCCATGACAGCTGCAGTTGCTATTTTGACTACCACACTGACCCAGGTATGTAATATTGCAACAAAGACATAAGCTGCTCAAAATCTAATTTGATGAATGTATTCCACAAAAACTGAATATGTACATGTTCTAGAGATTGTAATAATGACAAAAAAAACTTTTTTGAAGCATTTTACTTACTTGAATCTAACAAATCCAGTCCAATAAAACAAAGAGATGTTGCTCGTTTGAAGATTTGAAAGTTGTGTGAGTGTATGCTCCAGAGGGCAGGACCTATAAACACATTTAATACCCAATAGCATTGTGAGGCTGAACAAAAGGACCTTTTGACTATGTAAATGTAGTCTTTTAAAAAAACAAAACATTTACTGACTTTTTAGGATAGCTTAAAGTAGTGTTTTAAAATTACAACCGGGGGCCTTACAGGGTTAAATCCACTGATTCTTGAGGAGGCTTCGTTATTGAAAGGATAAATACAGTACCACAGTAAGGCTGGGCTAGGCTATGAAATCAGAAATATTCCAAAATGAACTTGATAAATGTTCCCATAAGTGCATGTAAAGTGAAAGTGAAGGAGCTTCAAAGCCTCAACTCTGTTTAGCAGTCTGCAGGTAACCAGGCATACAAATTATTGCACCAAATCAGAATCAGAAACGGGTTTATTGCCAGGTAGGTTCACACGTACGAGGAATTTGACTTGATGTCATGTTGCAAACATAAAATATAAAACAAAAAATCTCCATATAAAACAAAAAATCTAATATAAAACAAAAAATCTAATATAAAATGGATTTTTTTTAGTGTTTTCAGTGCAACTAAAACTGCTCTGGAAGTTTTATGTTTATCTTTGTTGTTCATCTTGAAATGTGTCTTCAGGTGCTTTGAAGTGGGTACTTACCTCATGAAAGCTGCAGCCCATTCTCATCTTAATGAACAAATCACGGAGTAAAATATGTGTGGCACTCTATTGATTAAATGGAAATGGGAATGCTGACCCAGCAGCATTGTTCCAGCACTTCCATAAATTACCAATTCGGGCCCTGTTTCTTTCTTATCAGTACAGCCTCGGTGATAACTAACAGGACTAATTAATTTTCGTTTAGCACCCTTTTTTGTTGAAATACCTCTCACATTATGTATTTAACTGTTGTTTAAGATGGTGTATTTATGAGAACATACTCCAAAGGAAGCATACATTGTCTACAGAGTTTACCGTTAGCTTGTTCGTTTGTGTTATCAGAGAAACTACATTTTGTTAAAAAGTGATGTAACACCCACCAATCTGTGTACTACTGTAGATATTGAAACAAATGAAAATAAATCTTAAAATAGCTATCATATTTTAATAATACCAATAGAGGGCAGCTTTCTTAGCAGCAGGCAGATATAGTTAGCTTCTAGCTGGTAAACAAAGTTGAGTATTATCCTGATAGTCAGATATTTCACTTACGAGGTGGTTGAGACCAAAAACAGAGGTATTAGAGAAGGGATTTTGGACCGGATTTTTGGATGTGTTCGGATGGAGTTTTTAGTCAGAGGAAATGACAATCAGCAGCACCACATATTTTATGATGTAAATCCTGGGGAATGGAGTTCAATAATTTTACACCAAGAGGCACCAATGACAGAAAAGCTTTTAATACCGTAGTAGGATTTACAGAAGATAGTCGGAAAGAAAAGAGTAGAATAACACAGTATACAGTGTACTTCTTGATTTCAGTTAATAATTAAATGTTTTGGCTGCTTAATCGCTCACATTACAAACTATCGCAATGTTTACTATACTGTGTTGTGAATTTTAAAGCAATGAAGAAGTATTCTATTCAATATTGCTCTGAGGAATGTCAGTGGAAATGTTATTGTCTTGGACATTTTCCAACAGTGGCAGCATATTGCTGTTAAAAAATACATAAGAGACAGGCCAAAGGATATCTATAGAATGTGTTTTAAAAGTGTTCAGATTGACCAATGACAGGAAGGCATCGGCTACTTTTTATACCAACCTTGCCTCAAAAGTCAACTTAAACAAACAAAAAAGAATCAGTTAATAATGTAATAACTCATTACATTATGCGCTATTGTGAGATATGACATTATCAGTTCATTAAGTTGTATGACATTATTTGTAAGTTATTATACTTAATCAACCTATATTCGAAAATGAAACATGTATGGGAGGCGTGTGGCGCAGTGGATAGAGCCTTGGTGTTGGGATCAGGGGGTCACAGGTTCAAACCACACTACAGTCATCATGTCGTTGTGTCCCTGGGCAAGACACTTCACCTCAAATTGCTCCTGTGGGGATTGGCCACAGTATTGAGTATGTAAGTCGCTTTGGATAAAAGCGTCTAACAAGTAACATGTAATGCATGCGTTATTATAATTGATTTCATTGACAGTGGTTATTTCATAATTGGTCTATGTAGGGATTATCCTTTGGGGACCATGAATGTCAATACCTCATTTCATAGCAATTTAACCTGGAGCTAGATATCTTGATCCAGTTAAATAGACGGGCGGAAAGGGTTCAATGATTTTGGCCGATCTATTGAAGCCACACTTTCATCAGAGGAGCAGTTTTCATCTGCAAGACCTTTTTGATAATTAATTCATTGCCCGCTAAACTCCTGTGAGACACGTTTTGTTTCGAGTCGGATTGAAAATCAAGCTTAATTGACCTTTAAACTGATATTTAATCTTTGCCAGATTGCAGGAGAGGCCTTTGAGGAGCTCTAACCCTGTTGCTTGCTGTCAGTTTTAGTTTCATAAATAAGCAACACAGAGTATGCCTGGCATCCACTATCGATCACGTGAAGACAATTGTTGGTTCCTAGTCCTTTACAGCCAGCTGTATAAGAGCCAATCCCACTGTGGGTCTCCCAGTCTTTGGCTGCAACAAATCTCATTGCCAATGTATTTCATGATGAAATGTAAATTAAAGTTTGTGTTCACAGTGCAGCATCACAGTGTGGTCTGATGCTGCCTGATGAGATTTCTCTACTCATTGAAGAATTAATAGGCAAAATATCAAAAACTGCCCAAAAAGAGAGAAAAAAAATCTTCTCATTTGGCAACCAAATCACAGCATCAAACCTGTCAGCAAAGCACAAGGCATCAAGGACAAGCACCAATTTCCCAGGGAGTAAAGGAATCCACCAGGTTGCTATTTTATATGCAATTCCAGATGTCTCATTAGGGCTTGATGTCTTTCATCATTATTCTTTCATGTAATTCCGTAGCACACAGCATCTGCACTCCTCTCTCAGTGTTTGTTATTTATGTAAATCGTTTTTAGCAAAAAAATAATAATCATCACTTGAAAAAAACAAAAAAAGGAAATCACAAGGTAAACCAATAAGATGGGCCTACCTTGCATAATCAAACAACTGGAAATACCGGCTGTCTTTTTACATTTACTGTCTTAACCAGGTGTCTGCAACACATTTCCATTTTAAGATACCACATTTACCAGCCAGGGTTACATTCTAAATGATTAACATCAACATGGAAGTTTTACTCAGTTGTCATGCAACCATAGATGTTCAATCCGTCCATTATTCTAAACACTTTCCGTGAATATCGTCCATGTAAATGTAAAGAAATCTTGCATTTATTAGTTGGCCTTTTTGCCACTTGGGGGCAGCATGAAACCTTTAACCTACAGTACTGCATTTTTTATATAATGGCACTTTAAAGCTATTGCATCATCAGACAGTTGCCTATTTAGACATCAGCATTCATTTGGAGTCATTTTTTTGGCCACGAATGTCAGTCCAAATTAAAGTCTTTTAACTTAACTACAAATGGTGAGAAGATATGCTGAAATTATGCTATTACCTTGTAGCTAGACAAAATGTTTAAAAGGATGAAGGAATGTGCTGCATTCACATGATACGCAATAAGCTCTTTGCTCAGCACAAGGTTTGGCACAGATCCTTGCGTTGAAAACAGTCAGTTAGATTTGTTTCTATGGTAATCTCCCTTGCTATAGCTTATGCCACTTCATACCAGAGTCCTGCACGGGTCTGATTTTCAAGACCCGCTCCCGCCCCGCACCCGCGACGTGCAATACCGAACCCGCCCCGCCACCCGCACATATTGCAAATTAGTACCGCAAACCGACCCGACCCGTCGGCACAAGATCCGCAAACCGTCCCGAACCCGCATATCCTACGAGCTGAAAACATGCAATTATTAACACACGCAGTTGCATATGTGACACAAAAAGCATGGGATGTTGGTTATTTTCTCCATGGATGACACCAAAAGCCTCCCAGACGTTGGATTTCGCTCTTGAGGAAGAGTTATTGACAATGCTGAATCCTCCGCTAGAGAGCTTCGCCTTCACCTCAGCCATCTCGAATGTGGCACACTCAGCAGCAGATTGATGCGGTGCAAAGGTTATGATTATGCGCGGTCCCGCAGGGGAGAGGTCTGAGGATTTAAACATTAAATTAAATTATTATTATTTTAATATTTATTGAGCAACACCCGCGATCCGACCCGCATCTTCTTTGTTTTACCCAGAACCTAACCTTTTTTTTTTTTTAAATACAATGCCTGATGCCTGATAAAACTGAAACGCAAAATGCATGATAAATGCAGGGTGAATCTTCGCTTCCCGTCCGGTTTGAACGCACCAGAACATACAGGCATCATTGATAAACAATCCATCTCATGCTATCCCACCAGAGTCCTGCATGTGGGCCTTATGCGCACTAAAAGTCTTAATGGTAGGTCACTAATGGCGCATTTGCATTGCAGGGCCTCGCTCGGCTTAGCACGGTATAGTTAGGCCTTGTTAGGCCTTGTTAGGACAGGCTCACTTTATGCTGCGTTTCCATTACAGTTTAGTAGCTGGGGCAGTAACTATAGTAACGCAGTGTAGGCGGAGCCGTGACGTCATCTTCAATACGAACCACAGAAAAACAACATCAGCCGTTAGCTTTTAGCACTCAAGCTCACAGCTCCTCATATCTGTTCAGAAACTAGACAAAAGTTAAACAAGCACAAACCACAGACTGTCTGTGTCATGGTGAATACAGTCGCTGGTTTATTTATGTCTGTATAGGCCGTTGTTGTGAGTGTGGACGGTCGGAGCATATACTGCGTTAGCTTAGCCGATCTCCATTTAGAAAACACGCATTTTAAAAGGTTTTTCGCCTGCCGTCTGTCTGCAGACTTGTCAAAGCATTAATTCATGGTTTTTACTAACCGGTATCAGTATGTTGTTACTTCGGCATCATTTTGAAACGTGTATTACAATTAAATCACGGTCAAATATGTTCATTTTGTTGTAGTTGTAGCCCCCTTGCCAGCGATTCTCTCTCTAGTTTAGCATACTCAGCCCGACTCAGCCTGGCTGTTAGCCCGCTAAGAACCTCGATTTTAAGGGGCCAGAAAAACTGTGAAATAGTACCCGCTAGCCGGTACTACGCCTAGTGGAAACGCAACCAAAAACGGGCCGGGCACGGCACGCTTAAACCGCGCTGTAGTCGAAATGCGCCATAAGTGTTACTCAAACTATCTGTTGTAAATGTCAAACAACTTCCCAGGAAAAACTTTCTAGATTAAATTTCACCCACTGAATAAATATTGCACTGAAAGATCCACAAAGCATTGTTCAAATGTTTTTGACAAACATCCTTGAACTGGGTGTCTCTCACATATTGCTATGCAGAGTGTGCACTGGTGGGTGTAACCTCATTCCACCATTTTTCACTCTGCAGAGGGAGGCCTGTTGAAGCAAAATTCGACTTTTACTTGATTGTGGAACACTGCTTCTAAACCCAAAGTTTATCAGGGAATAAATAAACCTCCAGGCATGTCCTGCAGTGTGTTTCACAGTAAGCGATTAACCCTTTGCTGCATTCAATGGAGCAAAAGCCAATGTTTTAATCAATGTGTTAAAGGAAAGGTAAATAAATGAAATGCATCTGCATCTAAGCACCAAGGTTCAAGGATGATACGCGGCGTTAAGAGCTGAAAACTGCATACAAAGTGACACAATAGCTTCAGACAGTCTCCATATGGGCTTCGGAGCCGGCAAAATTGAAAATGAAAGCATAGATGCTGTCGCAATACATCGGGGGATCACAATTCAACAAAGAGTCTAAGAACTGTCAGCATGTGGCAACAGGACCCCGACTACTGTTGTCGAGTACTGACACCAACTGACAGCTTCACTTAGTGCATCATGCATGTTTGAAAAAGAAATTATCATATTTCACATATCAATCAAAAATAAAACGATGACTGTTATCCGCTGGCTGAAGCTTCACTTTTAGATCGATAATCTGCTTTAAGAAGTACTTTTGGTAACACTTTATTTTGATAGTCCATAGTTGACACTCTATAAGTCATCAGTTGACATTCAACAACACTGTTTCAACAGACAAGTAACATGCATTTAACTAACTGCCAGTAGAATATAAGGTACATCTCAAGTGTTGATCTATAGATTTTACAAAAAGTGTCTGTTGACTGTCAACATGTTTTTTGCAACAGGCTATTAACCGATATTCAACCTTACTATCTGTAGATTGTGTCAGCCTCTTCAAAATTGACAATCAACTACTCAAAATCAATCTGTCAGTTGAAAGTCAACAGGGTCATGTCGACTATCTGTTGATAATCTGTTGAGAGTCAAGATGTCAACTAAAGGTTACATTAAGCATTAGTTGATGATCAACAGATAGTCAACTAAAGTTTAGTTGACTATCTGTTGATCGTCAACTAAACTAGAGTTGACTATCTGCATACTTTTAGTAGGCATTCTCCACTAAGCGTTTGTAGGCATGTGTTAGGACTATCCAATTAAAGTGAAAAACTGTTGAGAACAGTAGAAAGTCTATAACCTATCAACAGAACACATACATTCATCCACTAATTATATGCAACAGACATGGGAATAAAGCGAAATGTTTTGCACAACTGATCACGAACACTGGATAACTGAAGTCAACACCAGGCTATAAAGCACAGTAAAACAAACACTATAGGCAGCATATCAGAGAAATAAAGCTTTTTTATTTTAAGAATATACGAACAGAAGAACATTAAATTAGACCCCCCCCCCCCCAACCACATTCATTCCTACTAAAGGACATCTAAACGTAATTGCAGATTAAACAAATAGATTAAAAAAAAGGGAACGTTATGGACATGTTAATACATTTTATTAAAATGTGATTATTTCAAAACAGTTTTCATAAAACAGTAAGAACTTTGTTTAAAAGCACAACACATTAACATACATGGAGACACATGGTTATTACTTGATGGTTATTCCAACTGCATCTGGCTCGTGGGCAACGTATAACTTCATGCTGTGCATCACGAGCCTCTGTTGCACTTCGACCTCTGCTGTTCCCTGTATATACAAACGAAACATAAATTGAGTACAAATCAGGACACACCATGTGTTTTCCTCAACAACAAAAATCACATCTGTCTTGAAAACATAACGAGCCAGTTTACATTAGCTGTTAACAGACGGTAACAGAGGTGCTATTGACATGCATTACAAGGGGTTTAAGCCATCAAAAAAAAGGCTGGTTTGCAAGAAAATGAACCACATAGTCATGATATTGATATAGTTCATAAAATGTCCAACTACTTATTTTTAACCTCACCTCATGCTCAGAGATTTATATAAACTGGCACATGGGTCGTAGAATAAATAAGAGCAGACGATTATTTCAACTGTTATCTTGATAAGAGAGAGCGCAGGCCAGTCTACATGAATGCAGGGCAAGGCACGTTTCTGTCCAAAGGTTCCATGATGGAGTCGATAATGTTTTAAAATATCACTTTGAGTGGTGTCACTAGTGCTGCATAGTATACATCTCCATCCCATCTGTGATTCAAAAAATAGAAATGGGTTCGTTTACCTGATGCTCATTATATTAGAATGTAAACATAACACGTCTTGAATTAACCTCTGAAACAACAACTTTAGTCTGACACACTCAAGGGCTTACCTGATGTGAACCTGAAGTTGATAGCAGGAGGCAAAATGTCTTCGAGAAGAGGTGTGACTGTTTTCTGGGGAGGCAAATAAAAGAACAAAATAGTTACATGATGACAATGTAACAATCATTTCAGTAGAATTCATTAAAACATCTTTAATTCAATTAATGGAATCAATCATAATTAAAATATAAGTATCATTTAAAAAGGTATTGTATTCATATACATTTATAAGGATAGCATTTATTAAGGATGGTATTGGTTGACACCTTTATACAGTCTATGGTAGATACCAGTAAAATTTGATTATTCTCTACACAGCGGATCCTAATTACTTCAATAAACACTCCTTTATCTCGTTTGCATACTGTCTAATATCTATTTTACGTTGTAGTAAAACATCTCCTTAATACAACTGTACTTATTGATATTTCTCGCTAAACACTGCATTTTACTGTACTACTTTGAACACATCTTGCTGACGTTATAAATCCATCTTCACCCAATACACAGTTTTACTGAATTGCGCCTGAATGCACCTTGACTGAAGAGAGCTAACGTTAAAGAGCAACTTGCAGGTTAGAGACACCAGTGAATAAATGTGTAGGAAAATGATGTATACACTAGATTTTCAAAAAAATATACATAAATATACACTACAGTGACATCTGGCGTCGTTTTTGTAAGACATTTTTACTTCCGCATAAAAAAGCCTCCCCATGTGACCTCCCGCGTGTGACGTCACATGGGGGAGAGCGACCGGTCTAACGTAGTAATAAACATGGATCACAATGCTAGTTTTGACACAGAAGAGGTTGAAAATGTATATTCGAATGCATGACGGACCACAACCATATAATTATGAGCCTGCTAGGCGTCCAAGAGACCAGGAGCAGCCAAGGATTAGAAGAAATAACGGCCATCGGCGAGAAATGGAGCTGTGGTGTGAGGAGAACCAGTGGAGAACAGGGCAGCTGTCTTGGTGAGTGACCGGCGTTAGCTACAGTTAATGTTAGCTAACGTCGGTCACATCACAACATTGTAAAGTTAGCTATCATATATCAGGCTATAACTAAAGTAGTATTGATAATATAGTAACGTTACTGGCAGGACTGTTGATACTGATCCATAACAGAAACTAATGCGCAAGTATCAGCCGTATCTCGCGTTACCTAATGCTACTCCACACTACGTCTTACGGTGCTGTGTACCGGAGGGGAGAGAGAGACGGCAGCGAAGGGGGGGAGAGAGATGTAATACGGTTTCCTGATAAACGTTTTGTTTGAGAGGCCTCAGCTGTGCAGAGTATGTGCTGCAGGGAGGTGGATGCACCTCGCACAACGCACCCAGGAACGAAAGCTAGCTCCGGTCCTTTTCCTGTTAGGGAAACTGTGGACTCGATGTCCTGACAGGCTAGAGTTTGTGCAACCTGCACAAACTCCAGCTCACCATGATTACAAATGGTGAAATGCAATGTAAAATTACCGAAAAAATACCAGCTCACTAAATCACAACCGCTCAAACCAACTACAAACTACTACCGCGGATTGGTCAGAGAATGAGTCCGAGAAAGTTGCTCCCCCATGTGACGTAATATGACGCGTTTGACATATGACGTTAAAAAAAAGCAGTTTTTAGTAGCAGAGCTCAAAACGGCTCCTTTCCCCTCTGAATTCCTGCCCTTATGTCTCGTAAAACATATCAAATCCTGCATTAACTTTTTTAATTGTAATTTTCAGGCAAGGTTAAGCATAAATCTAGTAAAAAAAAAAACCTGCAAGTTGCTCTTTAACTCTCCTGCAGATTCAAACATGGATTTGCATCTATAGCGTTGCATAAGCATGACAAATATAGTTATAGCAACTCTAGTTTAGTTGACGATCAACAGATAGTCAACTAAACTTTAGTTGACTATCTGTTGATCATCAACTAATGCTTAATGTAACCTTTAGTTGACATCTTGACTCTCAACAGATTATCAACAGATAGTCGACATGACCCTGTTGACTTTCAACTGACAGATTGATTTTGAGTAGTTGATTGTCAATTTTGAAGAGGCTGACACAATATACAGATAGTAAGGTTGAATATCGGTTAATAACCTGTTGCAAAAAACATGTTACTTGTCTGTTTGAACGGTGCTGTTGAATGTCAACTGATTCATGTCAACTGATGCACTGTTGACATGCTACTAAATGTCTACTGATGACTTATAGAGTGTCAACTATGGACTATCAAAATAAAGTGTTACCGTACTTTTTGATTAATAAGTTTCAATTCATTTAGCCTCCTTAAAATTAATCAAACTTAACCAAACGCCTCGGTATCCCTTATACTTATCTTTTAATGGGTTATTTTAATGGCTAACGCTAATCCAAATATCTAAATTATTATCAAGATAGAGCAATCATATTGATGTTAGACTCTCTGCATCTGATTTATCTCCCTTATCTATCCCTGTAATTGGCCCGTGTGACCTTCTGTTCACAGGCGGCGGCTGCTCTGAGGCTTTGCAACTTAATAAAACTAATTATTTGATACAAGAAATGCTGTTTTATGACATCTTAAGCTTACTGGTATTTGCTCCACCGTAGATAATGTGTTGTAACCTTGGTGTCATGTTTGTACATGTAATGCACAGCTATTAGGTGTGATCTCCAAGTGATGGAGTGTTGGGTGGTGGGATTGATCCGCAATACTGATAAAAAGCAGCTTCACAGATATGGTCACTATTTCATAATTCACTATATTGGAATGAAAGTGTAATGGACGGTAGGTGTTCAAAATTGGGGAGATTGTTAGGGTTTCTAGTATTGTATTGTGTGTGGCAATTAAGTATGTTTAAAGAGGCCCTATCATGCTTTCTGGGGTTTTCCCTTTCCTGTAGTGTGTTGTATAGGTTTGCATAATAAGGCCCCTTTAATAACAAAAAGTCAATAAAGATCCCCAAAAAACTGCTAGCAGTACACTTGATAACCGTAGGCGAGTATTTCATCATAAACATCTGTTCCATGTTTTTTAGATTATTTATAAGTAGTTAATCACTATTAATTTGATCATTATCATTAAGTAATGAGATTCCAACTTAATCCAACGTGACAGAACTATCATAACTCTTCATTAATCTCGTAATGTTCCGTTTCTCAGAGATATGTAATTTATTTTTAATTTTAATATTTGTATTACTGAGGTAATTAGACAAAGGAGAGTATGTGGAGCAAGGTTTATAGAGAAAATAAGATATATGCCATGTCTCCCCTCTCTCATCATGGGCAACAATAGACCTGACGGTTCACTCCATGAGACTTCAGGGTCCCTGTGCTGTGCAGGACGTCCTGCCTCAAGACTTACATTACATTGCACATTTTTACTTCAACTTCTTACAAATACACATACAAATATTCACTTATTTTATTCTAAAGTTAAAGTTAAAGTTAGTTAAAGCCTTTTATTGTCATTATACAAAAAGTACAACGAGATTCAGAGTGCAACTCTGTCCCAGTGTGCAAAAACTAGACATACATAACATTAAAAACACGGCAGTAGGACAGACAACATAAGCAATCATACGGGGGGAATAAATAGTTAAAAATATTGATACAAAAATAGTTTATAATTGCATTCAAAGTGTGTATATGTGTGGAGATGGTTACGGTTATTGCATTAAGTGTGGTGGTTAATCAGCCTGACGGCCCAGGGGTAGAAACTCTGGGTTTCCGGTCCTACGACGCTGGTTCACTTCTTAGCGGGCTAGATCTCCATGGTAACTTATGCTGAACGGCTAGCCTGGTCCGGAGCAGGTTAGGTTCCAGGATAAGAGATCAACTTTGACACACTTTGAGAAAAGCTGGACTAATATAACATTAGCGTTAATAAGAAAGCTTACTTAAATATCGGCCACAACATAAGTAACCGGACTGTACGTAATGTTACTTTGATCCGGTTACTTATGTTGTGGCAGATATTTAAGTAAGCTTTCTGATGAGAGCGTTCCAAAGGTCAAAGGTGACTCTGCAGTCCGTCTCACTGGCAGAGTGTTGTGCAGCTCCTGAATGAGCAAAAAGCTTTTGATCTCCCTAAGTGCCTCTCAATGTGCTTCACTCTCCAAATGTAATTTGGTGATAGATTTAATACATTGATTATAATTACTAGTCTTATAATTATTATAACCATTCAATATGCATGATGCCACGCTAATGGCTTGAGCTCTTGATTCAGTCCTGTGCCCAGCGTTTCCGCCAGGGGGGCGTCTTACCGTCATTTGACGCCCTTATTCAGCTCAGAACACCCTGAACTTGAGCTGAGGGAGTCCGAAAAAAAAAAAATTTGAGAGAAGATCGAGAGTTTTTATCGCTTGAAATGACGAAAAGGAAAAAGGACAAGGACATCCCTCTGTTGGAGGGGCAAAGGAGTCTGGTGGGATTATTTTCGCTGCCAGCAAAGCGTGTTCCTGTGACGGAAAGTGTAGTGCCGGCAAGCCTTGACTGGGGGTGCTAGTGGAGCACACGCGTGAACTGCGAGCGCCGGAGCCTCGCAGCGGCGAAACTGAGGCTCCGTGGTAAACTGTGGTAAAATGAAGAGCCGTTTAGGAGCCGAAAGAGCCGGCTCTTCTTAGTGAGCCGAGCCAAATGATCTGGCTCACTAAAAAGAGCTGGAATTCCCATCACTAATACGTAAAGAGATAGTATCTATAAGGGACGGCTCAATTCAAAATTCAAGTCACGTGACGTCACTCCATAGTAAGGTTATTTATGCTGGTAATTCTGTGATGAGTTTGCGCTCATCTAAAAATGACAAGCTTGGGATCTGAGTCTTTATATGAATTTTAGTTGCAGTAACCATCTACAAGTTTAATTTACTTTAACTCCCACATTATCTCGTTTACAGCTGATAAAGAATTTGATTGATTTAAATGGTGAAAATGATTGCTATTTACTATAGTCAAATCTTTGAATTGCATTTCTTAAAATAGGTCAGCCATGCACAGTAATTACATTTCAATAAATAAAGATAAAAGTCACATTCCTACTTCCACTATAGTCGGCTGAACCACCATGGTTTTGTATTCTCCTTTCTCCTGTTGAGGGGCAGTGTGTTTCTAGCAAAACATGAAGGAGTGTGCAGCGTGACAGAGACAAGACAAAGTTACATAATAATAATAATAATAACTTGGATTTTCATAGTGCCTTTCATGAGACCCAAGGTCGCTTTACAAGGAAGAACACAAGTATAAACAAACATAACAAAAACAAAAGGCAGTCAGACGAAAAGTTAGACAGAAAAACAACAAATAGATTTGGGGCCAAAGTCCTTGGCAGACAGATGGGACTTGAGGGCCCTTTTGAAGGCGTCAAGCGTGGGGATGTTGTGAATCTCCGCAGGGAGAGCGTTCCATAGAGTGGATAGAGTGGGGACTGCCATACTGAAGGCTCTATCCCCGAAGGTTCACAGGTTGGTGCGGGGGGCCAGAGTCTGAAGACCGCAGGTTCCGGGGTGGGGCATGTGGGAAAAAACAGCGAGCCAGCTAGCAGCTAGCACCATTAGCCTGGTAGAAACCGGACCTCGAACCTCAGCAGCGGTGATGGAAAACACCCCAGTTGAGATGGCAGGACTGAGGGAGGGTTCGTGGATAGTCCTGGGAGCAGTGTTGGGTGTAACGCGTTACAAAAGTAATGGAGTTACAGTAATATATTACTTTTTGCTGTAACGAAGTAATGTAACGCATTACTAATGAAATTTGGGTAATATATTACCCGTTACAATGCTCAATAACGCAGTTGCAACACATTTTAACCCGAAATAAAATGGTGTTTTGTTTTTTAAGAATGTACTAACATAGCGAGACATTCCGACACCAGAGAAAAATTGTGCGGGTAGATTAGTAAACCTGGTGTTTACCCTTCAGGCTTCGTGTCGGGATCTTCGGGGGTGCATAGGCATGCATTGCACCCCCAGTTGAATGTTATGCACCCTCTATTAAAAAAAGAGAACGGAGCGAAAAATACAAACAAGAAATTGTGTCAGGTGCGCGTGACCTGCTCCGCTGCGCGTGCATCATTTCCAAAGTGCTTCCACAGCAGTGACACACATCTGTGGATAATCATTTATACAAAAATGGTTAAAGCAACCATCACTAAACGCCAGCAACACTGCATCTACTGCAGACAGTAGCAACAGGTCAGATGGGGACATTACGTTACCCTCCGTTGTGGACACTAGCATACTCCCGCCTGACTCGCCGCCCTCGCCCCCGGAGCAGCAGTCTTCGTCGCCCGAAACTACGCCGCCCCTCCGCCGCCCCTCCGCGGCCCGCAGGTGCCAGGATACCACGGCAAAACAGAGCCTGCCCAGGTATATCTAAACAAGTACCCGCCTGTACAGTGGGGTAAGGCGGTCATTTTGCAGCTCGTGGTATAAAAATAGACAATGGCTAGAATATTAATGTAAAAATAGTGCCATATTCTGCCATGCCTGTAGAAATGTTGGGTCAAAAATAATGCATACAATAGCACAGATGCCTTCACCACGAATGGCTACAAAAATATCTCATATCCCAAGCTTATCAACAAGCTAATGTTGCAGCTGAAATGTTCTCCAGGTCACAAAGTCAACCTCACATGATGATGTGATACCAGTTTTCAAGCACAGTAAATATTCTCTTCCCAGAGTATATGATGGGACCAAGGTGATGATGTAGTACATGGTTTTAATAATACTTTTGCTTTTCAATGTTTGCCATTTCAAACCATGAGCTGGTTCAAATAATATTTGCCTTGATTTACAATATGTTCTCATTTGTTTTATCAGTGCAGTTTTGAAGCTTTTGTGCTTTTCCTTGCCATAGTCCACTTTGGACTATATGAAATATTTCAGGATTGCACTTTTAACACACTTGAAATGTTCTCACTTGCTTGGTTGCAAAACATAACACATGCCATAATCTGTCCATTGGGGACCATAACATCAATGATATTTTTCATTGCTGTTGCCGGCCACTATTGCTCATGTAAACCTACTAATGCTGCGCCCCCCGTAATCTCAGATGCACCCCAAGTCATTTTGTTCTGGAACCGGGCCTGTACAGTACATGGCCATATACTAAACAAAATACAGAGCCCATTCCGTGTACTGTTATTTTTTACTTCCTCTCTGCCTTCTTCTGGTGTGATATGATACACCCGCCAGCAGTCGGAGCTGACAAAAAATGATTTTGAGAAACTTTTTAATCTTCTACGAAGCTGTGAAAAGTCGGTTTTTATCTCAGGTCCGATCCCAATGCTGGCCCGCGGAGCAGGGCGTTTCAGTAGGATCCTCAGCCTTCACACTTGGCTCCAATCCGCCTGCAGAGCTCACAATTTAGGTTTTATTGACAATTTTAATCTATTCTGGGACCGACCCGCCCTCTTCAACACTGATGGAATCCACCCCAGCAGGTTGGGTAGCCGCATGCTAGCGGCTAACATGCAGCACGCTGTTCAGACGTCTACCTGACTATTTCCACACACCCCGCTTTTCTGCAGTGTCATCTCAGGCCGCCGTTTCCACTGCTAGAAACTTTTCTTCTTCGCTGATGCCGCTGACGTCTGCCATCTCGCTCTCTGGCGCCACCCAGAGTGGAGTGCACCAGCTGGGCGTAAGCTGGTCGTAACTCTACGTCCGACGTAGAACCGAAGGTTAAGACCAAACTAAAGTTATGACTAGTGCACCACTTAGACTTAAGCCCTGTATGCTTTGCGCCCGGGTGTAACTTGTACGCCTAGTATGGAGCAGGCGTAAATCGGAAAGACAGGCTAGTATCCATAGTAACGTAAAACAGGCAAGAAGGATATTAACGATGGCAGGGCGTCTTGTTTACAGGTTTAACAATGAAAGGGCATTAAGACGAGAAAGAGTCGTCCGTGATCGAACAAACCCACTGGACATCTATTCGGACAGTGAGCTAATAGAGAGGTTTCGATTCGGCAGACAAGCCCTTTTTGATTTAATCGAGGAGATCTCCCCTCAACTCCAGCACGGATCAGACCGAAACGCTGCGCTCTCCCCAACCTTGCAGGTGCTGATTGCGCTCAGATTTTACGCGAACGGGGCCTTTCAAAATACTGTGGGAGACATGATAAATGTTCATCGTACAACTGCATGTCGGGCTATTAGAAACGTTTCCTTGGCTCTCCAGCGCCGCCTTAGGAATTATATTCACCTTCCAACACAAGAAGAAGCAGCTAAATCCAGGCAAGATTTTTGGTTAAAATCAGGTATACCTGGTATTGTCGGATGCATCGACGGTACTCATGTTCGCATTCAGGCCCCCTCACAACATGAGTATTTGTATGTTAACAGAAAGGGTTACCATTCAATAAATGTTCAAATTGTTGCAACTCGGACGTGGGCATTGTCGACCTCGTTGCAAGATGGCCTGGGTCGACCCATGATGCTTGCATGCTCAGAGAGAGCGCCCTTCAACGGGAATTTGAGGCAGGGAGAGTGAATGGTCTTCTTCTCGGAGACAGTGCTACCCTCTGAAGCGCTGGCTAATGACACCTGTCATCGCAGAGAGAACTGGACAAGTGCGCCGCTATAACGAGAAGCATACACAAACGAGGAACATTGTAGAGCGCTGCATTGGAGTGCTCAAACGTAGGTTAGTAAGTCATTTTTATAATATATTAAAGGCCAGCCTTTTAATGTAGATAGGCTACATTTTTTTGCTTTTTTTTGTAGGTTTCATTGCCTCCACAGTGAAATGCGAATGCACCCTGAGCGCGTCTGCGTGATCATTGCTGCCACTGCGGTGCTGCACAACATCTGTGTGAAAAAGAGAATCCCCCTTCCGATGCAAGAAGAATTGGTACTGGAGGCGGATGAGAACCCTGTGCCTCCTGCTGGCATCCGTGAAGATATCGGTGGACGACTTACCCGCAATCACATAATAAAACAACCTATAGCCCTGTATATTTTTAATATGAATGCTGTTTTTTTGCAATTGCATTTCAATAAGCTCCCATTGTGACCACATATTTTCATTAGGCCGTTTTATAGCCACATTTATTCAAAAAACACACACAAGAACATTAAATAACAACATTTGGAGAACTATTAACATGAAATTGAGATAAAAACAAGTACAATACATATGATTACAGAATGGTGAACACATTGTCTTCTTCAGTGATTATTTGATTCTTAAGAATAATAATTTGGAGTCTTAATTTCTCCTTCTCCAGCTCAATTTTGTCGTGTTCCGCTCTCAATTTTGCGACCTCCACACGAACGATCTCTTTCTCCGTCAGTTCACGCTGTAGCTCTGACAAATCCCTCTTTCTTTTTCGGGGTGTGGCCATTCGGGATTCCTCTTGAGTCATCGCTGACGCTGTGGGTGTGGGACTTCCCTCTGCTCTGCGGTCCTCTGAGTCTGTAAAATTGCAAGTTGCTGTCAGTTACTATCAACTGCCGCGATTGCTAATTGTTATCTTGCTAGCCGTGATGTCTCACGGGGGTAATGTTTATATAGATAATGTAGGGTGATGTTACTCTATTAATGACTTACCACTTATAGTGACAGCTGACACGTCTGCGTCAACCTCTTCAAATGTTGAGGTTGACGGCTCTGAGCTGTCGATCCCATTCAACCCCGTGAAAGTGGGGGAATCCTCTCCAAAAATAGCTATGATTATTTCGCTGTACGTTGAGGTTTTTGGTGCAGGGCCTCCGCCGGTCGGCGGGTTTTTGAGAACCGAAGCGTCTTTCTTGGCTCTGGATAGTAGGTCCTTCCACTTTTTCCTACACTCTTCCACCGTCCGTATCCCTCCATCGCCCAAGTCATTTATCGCACCAGTGATCGACTTCCAGGCTGCGAGTTTGTGTTTGTTTGTCATAGTGTTATTAAATTTGGCAGTTAGCGAGTTTTTATGCTCTGCATATATTTCAATTAGTGTTCTAATCTCTCTATCAGTAAAATTGTTTTTTCTCTTCTTTTGGTTTCCGTTATCCATGACTTCGTTATCCAATTCTTAGTTTGCTCTGAATGGAGGAATTTGAGTGTTAAATTATGTAAACGTGTGTTGCTTGGCAACAATTACTTTTTCGCGTGTATTCACGTGGACGCGCATCTTAAGACCAGGCGCAGCTACGACCGAGACTAGTCAGGCTTGGTGCACTCGGTGTAAATTCAAATCACTAAGTCGGAAGTAGCTAAGCCCGACGTTAGAGTTAAGACCTACTTTTTTACGCCCAGCTGGTGCACTCCACTCCCAATGACCAGAGGCTTCTATGCCAGTGCAGCGACCCATTTCTGTTGTGGTCAGCATACACAGAAGGTTGGGGACTCAGGTTGGTAAAAGAAAGCCCAAAAGGATCTGTTTGAGTTTGTCTAATTTAGCAGAAGTTCCGCGTGTTCCACGGTCTATCACGGGCGGTCAGAGTGATAGTATATCTAACACACTTAAACTGGCTCTATTAAATGTCAGGTCTTTAGCAGGTAAATCATTTTTAATCAATGATTTTATCACCAAGCACAATCTGGATTTTATGTTTTTAACTGAAACTTGGTTAGACCAAAACATTCTATAAGAACAGCACAGCTGTTCTTATAGAATCAACCCCTCCCAACTTTAATTCTATGAGTCAGGTAAGACTGCAAAAGAAAGGGGGTGGAGTAGCTATTTTGTTTAATGATTTATTTCAATGCAAGCAGACTATGTATGGAAACTTTGCTTCTTTTGAATATGTGGCCCTTCAGTTGAAATGCTCCTCGAGCTCTTTTCCTAAACATCTACAGACCACCCAAATACTGTGCAAGTTTTTTGATGATTTTACCGAGTTACTGTCTATAGTGTGTATTGACTTTGACCGTCTATTCATCGTTGGTGATTTTAATATCCATGTTGAAGAAAAAAAGAACTGTTTTGTGTTATCGACAATTTTGGACTGACTCAGCATGTCAAGGGTCCGACGCACAATAAGGGGCATACCCTGGACTTAATTGTATCAAAGGGTCTGAACATCTCTAAGCTTGTGGTGACTGATGTTGCGCTCTCCGACCATTCCTGTGTTTTCTTTGAGAGCTCTATTACCGTCCATACAATTGTTAAGAAAGAGGTAACCACTAGACGTCACTTAACTGAAAATGCACAAGAAATGTTTGCTCAGATTTTTACTCCCTCAATTGCCCATGCTAACTTCTCAGTAAATGAGCTAGTTGATCATTTTAATTCTAAAATAACAAATGTCATGGATACCATCGCTCCCATTAAAATAAAGGAAGTATCTGACAAGAAAATATCTCCATGGAGAAAGCCATGACTGTGAGAACAGCAAAAACTGAGTGCAGAAAAGCTGAACGCAGGTGGAGAAAAACAAATCTCCAGGTTCACTTAGAAATATATAAAGAGAAACTCGGTTTCTATAATCAGGAAATAAAAAAGGCACGACAGTCGTTCTTCTCTGACATCACTACCAAAAATAAAAACAACGCACGTGCCTAGTTTGCTACTGTCAACAGACTAACAAACCCCCCAGTGTCGATAGCCTCAGAATTTCTATCCACCATGGCCTGCAATGAATTTGCCTCCTTCTTCACTGACAAAATCATGCAAATTAGACAGGCAGTCAGTGCCTCTGTATCAGGTACAGCAAATATACTGTCCCTATGTTCACCTAAAGCCAATTCAGACACCATGTCACAATTCCGTCTGATAAATGCTAAAGACCTGGAAGACATTATCCAACATCTGAAATCCTCCTCCTGCTGCCTCGACATCATCCCGACAGGATTTTTCAAAACTGTTTTTCATTGCTTGGCCTTAGATAGACTACACATAGTAAACAAGTCTCTTCAATCAGGTGTATTTCCGCAGGCCCTGAAAACTGCAATAATTAAACCGTTCCTAAAAAAGCATAACCTAGACGTTAACCATAATGAATAAGTAGCCAATATCAAACCTTCCCTTTTTAAGCAAATTGATTGAAAAAGCTGTTTTTCAACAGTTGAGTAATTTCATGTTTTTAACTGACGGTTTTGATGTGTTTCAGTCGGGCTTTCGACCTAACCACAGCACTGAGACTTCACTTGTTAAGGTCTTAAATGACATCCAATTGAACACAGACAGTGGCAGAATATCAGTGTTAGTATTATTAGATCTCAGCGCTGCCTTTGATACTGTTGACCACAACATATTGCTAGACCGTCTTGAAAACTGGGTGGGAGTTTCAGCAACAGCTCTAAACTGGTTTAGTTCCTACTTAAAGGACAGAACAAACTTTGTCTCAATAGGCAATTACAAATCAACCCTGATAAATATGTCATGCGGGTTTCCTCAAGGCTCCATCTTAGGACCTTTGCTTTTTAATATTTATATGCTACCTCTGGCTGAAATTATTAAAAAGAGCGATCTAAGCTATCACATCTATGCAGACGACACCCAGATTTATTTTAAAATTACACCGGAGACTACTCTCCGATTAGAACACTGAGCAAGTGCATTGAGCACATCACTGACTGGATGACTCTGAGATCATTGTTTTTGGAGCAAAGAAGGACCGATTAAAAGTAATCACAGAGCTTCAGTCGGCAGACTACAAAGTAACTCAGAAAGCACGAAATCTGGGTGTAGTGATGGACTCAGACCTGAATTTTAACAGTCACATTACAACAGTTATTAGGTCTGCATACTATCACCTGAAGAATATATCAAGGATTAAAAAACTAATGTCGCAACAGGAATTAGAAAAACTTGTCCATGCTTTTATTTTCAGTAGACTCGACTACTGCAATAGTGTATTCACAGGGCTCACTAAAAAATCTATCAGAAAGCTGCAGCTGATTCAGAACGCTGCTGCTCGAGTCTTCACTGACACTAGAAAAGTGGATCACATCACTCCGGTTCTGAGTCGTTACACTGGCTTCCAGTCGACCAAAGAATTGATTTAAAATACTACTGCTAGTTTTTAAATCACTAAATGGCTTAGGACCGAGGTATATAGACGACCTCCTCCATCACTATGAAGCATCCAGGAGTGTCAGGTCTTCTGGGTCGGGTCTGCTCTCTGTTCCGAGAATAACAACTAAACATGGAAAAGCAGCTTTTAGCTATCATCCCCAACAATCTGGAACAAACTGCCCAAATCGTGCACGTCCGCTGAAACACTTCCTATTTTTAAATCCAGACTAAAAATGCATCTATTTGCTGCTGCTTTTAATTGAGCTGCTTCATACTCACACTACTGTATGCCTTTTAGTCATGTATTCTGTACCTGCTGTGTTTATTTATTTATTTTATTTCATTATCTTTGCTTTTTATGCCTGTTTTTAAATGCCATTTAATAATGTATTTATGCTGTATTTGTTCTTAAATGTCTTTTGTTTTTATTTTGTAAAGCACTTTGAATCGCCACGTGCTGAAAAGTGCTATATAAATAAAATAAAATTGCCAACTGCTAGGACTGTCTTAGGGAAGATAGCTTTTAGATGCGCAGCTCCTCTGTCTTGGAATAGTCTGCAATTGAAATGGAAACTGAGCAATCTGGTGCCACTAAATGTTTTTAAAGCTCGGTTGGATACTACTCAATCGGATGCTGTTGGTACCTGTTCATGTGGATAGTTATGTAAATTGTAATCCCTGTAATGATGCTGTATGATGTCCTTTTTGTTGTTCTGTTGTTTTATGTTTCATGTGGAACCTACTTGACCAGGTCTCCCTTGAAAAAGAGATCAATGATCTCAATGGGATACACCTGGATAAATAAAGGTTTGAAATGAAATGAAATGAAGTACCTGTTTATTAAAAATCTTCAATAGATTACATAGTAAATCATTAGGAATGTGTGTCTGTCTGGTAAGTTGAACTCCTGAGAATGACTGCCTAGTTTAATGTTAAAAAAATAAATTTGCAACAACATATAACACGTGGTGTTGTTTTGAAGCAAACAGGGTAAGTATTTTTTCCTTTTCTTTGTTCTTTCATTGACGCTGCCTGATATTAATGTGTGTGTTTCTTAAGCCGGAAATATATTAATGTGTTTTCAAGCCAGTATTTATATATATATATTTTGTGTGTACTTAAGCTATAAATGCCGAACAATCCGATGGAATCTATTGTTCTAAGTTCCGAAATAAGAAAGATGGTATCTGCTTAATTCTGATAATAGTGTGCTTGTTGAACAATCTGATGGAATCTGTTGTTTTTAGTCCCAAATAAGTCAGACGGTGTCTGCTTAATTGTGGTGATAAAAGTCTGTGGAAGTCCGAAGTATACTCTTTAATCATTGCGTGTGTATTACGATAGGAATTACGGCATTTCGACGTTAAATAGACGATATTATTTTAATAGTTTTTGACTTGTTTCCCATTTTGTCCCATAATAGCGTGTGAGTTGCATCGGACGACCATATAGTAGTAGTAGTATACCAAATAGTTTTGATGGTGTCTGCTATTCGGATTGTTATTATTAACTTGTTTTAATTGTTCAGCATTTTTGGAGTGTGTTTTGCTGTTATACTACGCTAAAGTTTACCACACATGTGGTTTCTTTGTTAAGATCAGCACCTCATGATTTCATCTCATCTGTGAGAGTCCATTGTGTTCTTTAAAAGCTCTTTGTTCTTCAGGTCAGAGGTTGAATTAATCATTATCCATCTTGTTTTGACCCCATGAGGAACGAACACATGTCAGTCGCCATTTTGTGAAAGGAAATTCAGGGATTCCTTTGTTCTTTGTCATCCATTTAGTTTGACCCCATGAGGTCAAAAGTAATTCTTTCTGACCACCATCTTGTGAAAGACAAATCATTGTTCTTTTGTCACATTTTGAATTTGCAAAGAGTTCATTTTGCTAAATAGGTTTATCTATAAATATTGTAGTGGAGTTTTGTGTTTGTTAAGAAGGATTATTCTTTACTGTGCAGTGTGTTGTAAGATATTGGATTTTAAGCTATCCAAACTGATTTTTGAAATATTTGTGCTTGCAAATGTGTTTTGGCGTGTTTATGCTTTATTGTTTCCAATTTCTCAAGGGTGTTTAGACGTTTTAATCACTAGGGAAGTTGGACTGAACCATATTGTAATTTTCATTCTCATTTAAAAGTTATTTTTAAGAAACAGAAGCTTATTCTTGTTAAATAGCAGTCAGTTTCACTACAGCTACCTCTGGTGGATGAAACTGAAAATTACAACAGCGCAGTCTGCTGGTTGTACTAAATTGTTGCACATTACAGTAGTAAAAACGTATAAATACGACAAATAACACATTTGATTCAGAATTACAATTATATGCTGAAGTTTAATTTCAAGTGTTATAAATTAACACATACTTCACCACACACAGATAGAGATTACATGTGGTTTCTAATTTTAAGATAAGAATCCTTACATAATAGGGTTTCGACCTAGACTGTAGAGTACACAAACACATTGTTTTTTATTGAAGTATTGAAATTAACACAGTTTATGACATTTGCATAATTTCATAAAATGAGTATACTGTACACAGTGTATTTCGATTTTCCCCCAATATTCCTATTTTCATATTTTAAAGTTACAACCATACACTGTTACATTTTAATTTTCATATTTTTAGATTTCAATTTCCAATTTTATAAATTTTTATTTTCACATTTACATAATTTAAAACAATTTAAAAGTTTTTCGCTTTTCATATTTTCATATTTCAAAGTTAAATCCATAGCACATAGGTTTGTTTCATAAACACTTGTGTGTATAAACACACTGGTCTTTGATTTAATGTATTGTAATTAATACATTCTAAAACCTAGAACATTAACATTTTAAATTCATATTTTTAAGTAATGTACATTACAGATATTATTTCATAGACTCTAGAATACATTTAATTCACTGCTGTTTGAGTCTGATGTATTACATTTAAAGCGTTTTACATTATAAATTGCATTTGCATTTCTAACAGTTAAAAGCACCCGCATAACAATTTCTTATATACATTTTGGAGGATACGTTGAAGTATTATACATAGGATATTTTTATAAAGATTACTAAGGTACTATTCAGTGGATTAGTAATTCATCTTTGATAACTTCATAATTCCATTCAAGTATTTAAGAAATATCTCACCAAAAGACACTAAGTTAAGAGCATTCGCAGTGCCAGACTCAACTGCAGATATTAGTAAAGGAAAGGGTAAAAATCAGATCAGGTGCTATAACAGATCCCAGTAAAAGACAGAAGGAATGGAACCAAATAGAGGAACTGTTGAACCTGTGGCAAACGAGAGGATTGATTCCAGCAGATGATCAACCGGGACCAACGAAAGCCCATAGAACAGCTGTAGTTGAATATGAGAATGGAGAATACCTACAACAGGAAGAAGCATGGATCAAAGCCGGACGACCCTCTTGGTATGGATCTGAAAAAAGCGCTATGAACAAAGCTGAAAAAAGAAAATCAAGGGTTACAAGACTGGTACTCCATCTGGAAGATGCCAGCCAAAGATTGACAAACAGCATATGTGGTTCAAGAAGCAGATCTACCAGTAAAGGAAAACACACCAGAAATAACAGAAGACGCTCCAGTTATCCAAACTCCAAGGCAGTATCCAAGCCTGACCGAAGTGTCTCCTCCCGACATACCAGAGAACAACCCTTTTCACCATGCTTCAATTCAAGCCCCAAATGTGAGAGAATTAGTTTATGAGCTAAGAATCCTATCCAGTGCCAAACAACTGAAGGACGAACTCAACAGAAGAATAGAAGAACACAGCAGAAGAATGGAAGAAGAACTCAAGAGACGAGGAGAAGAAAGGCCTGCTTCCACCAGTAGAGTACGGCTGTGCTGAGGAGGATTTTACCCCGGAGACGTCGCGGAGAGACGGAGTGGCTCCTCGCTTCGGGCTGGGGCCTGCTTCCACCGGGCGTGTGCTGCTGTGCGGAGGAGGATTTACCACGGCTGGGGCCTGCTTTCCACCTGTCCTGGTTCTGCTGTTGCGGAGGCCTGCTCCCACCTGTCGTGTGCTGCGGTGTCGTGTGCTGCTTTGCTGAGGAGACCTTTTACCCCGGGGATACCACGGAGAGACCGGAGCGCTTCCACGCTGCTGCTTTCGTCTGTCCTTTGCTGCTGTGCTGAGGAGGATTTTGCCCCAGGAACATCGCGGCTACTGTGTGCTGGTCTGGAAAAATGGCCCATATCGTGATTCTGCTGTGCCTGTTAACTGTTTTGGACTATGAGAAGATCTATAGTCATTCTGAGAAGTCTACTGGATTCAGGTCTGTTCTGCCACCCGCAGTGGGCATCCCCTGCAAAGGTTCGGATGTGTTACACAAACAATTACCGGTTGCCTTGTCACAGACAATCTGCTCGACAAAATATGTTTGTCTTTTTCACTTGCCTGCTATGATGGTTCTTCAGGACTGCTTCTTGAGCTCTAATCGCACTTTCACAGACTTTGCTGGTGATTTTAAAGTAGATGACAATGTATGTGTGTCGATTAAGAGGAAAAGATGCCAGTTTTTTTTGTTATTATTGCTATCAGGAAATGTACGACCTAACCCTGGACCGCACAGTAGTAGTAGTCAGATCGCTACTCCTGCTGATTTTAATTCTAGGTCTGGGCTGGGTTTCATTCACTTAAATGTGCGCAGTCTTTTACCTAAACTAGATTTTGTCCGCATTTGGGCGAGCTCGACTGATGCTGATGTCATTGTCTTATCAGAAACGTGGCTAAATAAATCCATATTGGCCTCTGACATATCCTTAAATGGTATATCGTACCGACAGACCTAATAAAGGTGGTGGCGTTGCCATTTATGTGAAAAATAAGTTTTGTGTAACCAAGTTGGTTTCCAAATCTCAGCAAAGGGTCAACAGGTCATGGTGGTGGGCTGTTACAGACCCCCCTCAGCTGTCAAGGACTCCTTGTCTTCGTTGGCAAATCTTTTAGCTCAACTTGACTACAAGGAAATAGTGCTACTTGATGATTTTAATTGGGACTGGTTAACTACAGTATCAGAGGATTTTAAAAACCTTTGTATCTCATTGAATGTTACTCAGATTGTTGACAGTCCTACTCGCCCTAACATTAAGTTCCCAAATAAATCCTCCTTAATTGATCTCATTTTAACTAATGTTCCCCAACTCATCTGTGGGAGTATTTGCTAACGATTTGAGTGATCACTGTGTTGAAGCCACAATTAGGGACACAAAAGTCCAAAAGCGTAAACCTCGCATTATCAGTAAGAGAGACACAACACATTTTGTGGAGCAGGGTTTTGTTCATGATCTGTTTGGTTTTGATTGGGAAAAAATCGATCTGTGTGCTGATGTTGAAACTGCATGGTCTTATTTTTCTCTTGGTTTTATGGAAATTATAGATAGACATGCACCCCTGCGTAAATTTAGAGTGAAGGGACGAGACAATCCTTGGTTTTCTGCTGAATTATCTAGTCTCCTTCATGAGAGAAACAAGGCCTGGGCAAAGGCTAGGAAATCAGGCTCAGAGGTAGAATGGCTACGCTTTAGGCAGCTAAGAAATAGCTTCACATTTCAAATAAAAAGTGCTAAGTCTAAGTATTATCTGTCAGTTACCACAAAGAACTTGAATAATCCTGGAAAATTTTGGAAAGCCATAAAATCGATATCCACCGGTGAAATCCGTAATGAGCTACCTCCGTGCCATACCACAGCATCTGGCACTATATCGGACAGGGCTACTATGTTAAATTGTTTTAATGAGCATTTTGTGTCCTGCGGCTCTCTGTTTGATTCTGTCACTAACTCTGCTTCTGTGAACACCACAGTCCGTGACTCTGAACAACGTGGTTTGAAAAACCCTTTCAGTTTTACTCCTTTTACTATTGACGTTGTTCGTGAAGC
Organism: Dissostichus eleginoides; assembly: GCA_031216635.1. Lineage (NCBI taxonomy): Eukaryota > Metazoa > Chordata > Actinopteri > Perciformes > Nototheniidae > Dissostichus > Dissostichus eleginoides. The sequence goes on from CM062266.1 coordinate 6,457,673, forward strand.
CTTAACCAAGTTAGATCCTAAGAAACCGGCTGGCCCGGACAACATAGAACCTTTCTTTTTAAAGATAGCTGCAGATTTTATTGCTCCACCTCTCACTACTCCTTTTAACCTCTCCCTCAGCACAAACACAATTCCAAAAGTATGGAAGTCAGCTTATGTCCTGCCTTTACTAAAAGGAGGGGAAGCCAACTTATTAAATAATTATAGACCTATCTCTAAATTGTCAGTTCTGGCCAAGGTTCTTGAACGCCTAGTGAGTAAACAGGTAAAGGAGTTTTTATGTATAAATGACATCCTGTCTAAACATCAGTCAGGCTTCAGAAAGCAACATAGCACCATCACTGTGACAATGAAAGTGGTGAATGATATGGCAAGTATTTTAGATAATAAGCAGAGTTGTGCAGCTCTATTTGTTGACCTGTCCAAAGCATTTGATACCGTCGATCATCGCATCTTGAAGCAGAGGCTAGTCAATATTGGCATATCCAGTCATGCAGTGGGGTGGTTTGTGAACTACCTCTCTGAAAGGTCCCAATGTGTTCAGTTTGATGGGCTGTCTTCTGAGTGGTTAAACATTACTAATGGTGTACCACAAGGTTCTGTTTTAGGTCCACTTTTATTTTCCATCTACATCAATAGTTTAGGTGAAAATGTCGATGGAGCAACCTTACATTTTTATGCGGACGATACCGTGATGTACTGTGCAGGTCCCTCCATTAAGGAGGCTGTTGTTGAATTGCAAGCTGTTTTTAACATTATTCAGACTCAGCTCTCTGAACTAAAGCTTCTTTTAAATGTTGATAAAACCAAGATAATGCTCTTTTCAAAAGCTAAAAATACACCAGAGCCTGTTTTAGATATTGTAACTACGCAAGGAATAAAACTTGAAGTGGTTACCTGTTACAAATACCTTGGTATCTGGCTTGATGATTGTCTCTCTTTTAAACTTCATGTCAATAACCTGCTTAAAAAACTGAGGGTTAGGCTAGGTTTCTTTTACAGGAACAAGTCCTGTTTCTCGCTTGAGGCCAGGAAAGGCTAGTCACTGTGACCTTTTTACCTGTGCTGGACTATGGTGATTTGTTTTATATGAATGCACCTGCCAATTACCTGAACAAGTTAGATGCTGCGTATCACAGTGCACTGAGATTTGTGACAAACTGTAAAGTATTAACCCATCACTGTACCCTGTATGCAAGGGCTGGTTTGCCTTCGCTAACTGTACGGAGGCTCAGTCACTGGTACATTTTTATATACAAAGCCATGTTAGGGAAACTTCCATCCTACATCTGCTCCCTGATCTCACGGCGAATTGTAAGTGGCTACTGCCTGAGATCGCATGCTGTGGTTTTATTACATGTGTCAACTGCTAGGACTGTCTTAGGGAAGATAGCTTTTAGATGCGCAGCTCCTCTGTCTTGGAATAGTCTGCAATTGAAATGGAAACTGAGCAATCTGGTGCCACTAAATGTTTTTAAAGCTCGGTTGGATGCTACTCAATCGGATGCTGTTCAGGGCTTGACATTAAGGCTTGTCCGATTGTCCGGGACAAGTAAAAAAAATGGTCGGACAAGCATAATACAGTTTAACTTGTCCGAACGGACAAGTGCATTTTTGGGGGAGGAAATCACCCAAACGAAATAGTAACGTTATTCCATCTGAAGTGCCTGTCTCGCAGTGTCGCAATCTCCGTACCTGTACGTCAATATTATGACTGCAGTGATTGGTAGAAATATTTGACCCGCGGGAAATTGGTGTGAACACGAACCCGCGAGTGCCTGCTTGCGCGGCTGGTGTGTATGCGCTGTCACACTCGCGACTCATCTATCCTCGATATCCAGTCAGTGAGTGATGAGTTCAAGATGTCCTGGCTGCAGGCGCCAAAAGCGAACCAAGCCCCAGGAAAGCGACCTAGGCGAGATCCTGAAAAATCGGCTGCCTCCAAATTAGATTATGAAACAAAACGCAAAAGAAACTTCCTTCCATCATGGACCGAGAAGTTTCCTTGGCTCCGGTACACCGAAGAAGCAGGAGAAGAGTATATGATGTACTGCTCAACCTGCCGCAGTTTGCCCGACATTGCAGACATGTAAGTGACAACTTTTATTTTTGCTAACGTTAGATAATTTACTATTTCTCTGATGTGTGAAGATGATGAGATTCGAAATAAACTGAACTGTGTAGTCTAGCTAGTTATCCTGACTGACGTTCACAGTTGACAAACGTTGTGTAAAATGCTATATAACGTTATCTAGCTAACGTAAGCTATTTCATGTGTTCTATGATATTATTGATGTCGACGTTATTATTAGGTGGTCGTTTGTTGTGTTATTGGAGTGGACAGAGGAAGGAGTGGTTATGTTGATGATCAGATATCAAGTCTTCCGTGATTTGATTTTACTATAGTGTAAAACGTATAGGCAGACTATTCCTAACGTTCTCACAAGCTAACGGTCACGACTCGAGACATTAATAACTGCTAGAGCAAGCTGCTGCTATGTAAAAATGGTTATCGTTGTGTGTAAAACATTAGATCATCAATCCGACTGACGCTGGAAATGATTGACCGTTTGTGTAGCCAATGAAATTCAGATAATAATGACTGTAACGGATCCCCGTATTATTATCCCCGTATTATAGTCCAGTAGGGTGTGTTCAATTATGTTAATTCATTCAATTTTTCAAATCCAGGTCCTCGTCCTTGTTTAAAGGAACCGGGTCATTCCGATATGATACCTTGTCAACTCATGCTCTAAGTAAGCGACACCAGCTTACTGAAGCTGCAGACAGAGCCAGACAGAGGGGACCTGATGCTCCACTGCCACCTGTCCTCACAGGGCTCCACAGGATGGAGGAGACAATGTTGGTTAAAATGACCAACATAATGCATGCTGCTTATTATGTAGCCAGAACAGAACAGCCCTTCACCCACTTCACAACCCTACATGGGTTAATAAACAGGACGGGAGGACAACTTCCCAACTGCTATCCTCCCTCTCTTTTACATTAGATTGATTATGATGATTAAAAATTTTACATTAGCACTCAACGTGATATTTTTAAACATAAATGTTTAACATGATTACATAGCATGATTTTTTATTAGCACCCAAAGTGATTTTTCTTTATTGTGTAAGAAACTTCAGAATGTTACCTTTCAAAAGAGACCATCTTATGCATGTGCTATAAGTATAAAGTATTATAAATAGCTAATTACTTTGGGTATGCAATCGAATGGCGTTTTATGCCAGACTGTTTATGTTATAAAATGTGCCTGACTAAGTTATTAAATCATATTAATTGTCCAAATCTCTTGTCGGTTTTATTCATTTTTTAATAGGCTTTTATTTTCACAAGTACATTTCGGACAAGTGGGTTTAGCCTTCGGACAAGTAAAATGGCTCAAAAAGTTAATGTCAAGCCCTGCTGTTGGTACCTGTTCATGTGGATAGTTATGTAAATTGTAATCCCTGTAATGATGCTGTATGATGTCCTTTTTGTTGTTCTGTTGTTTTATGTTTTTATGTTTCATGTGGAACCTACTTGAGCAGGTCTCCCTTGAAAAAGAGATCAATGCTCTCAATGGGATACACCTGGATAAATAAAGGTTTGAAATTAAATGAAATGAAGAGAAGAAGAAGCATACAAATGAATTACAGAAGAAGGAAAAGCAGTGGAAGCACTAAACCTAAGACTCTTGAAGATACAGGTAGCTGAGAAAGATACCGAAGCTAATAAAAACAAGGCATCGACAACGCAGATGGCAGCTAAGATAGAGATGGCCATACTAGAAGAGAAGGCAGGGCAGACACCTCCAACAGTTCAAACTCAGGTAGTGCCAGAAAATCAGAAGCAGAATCAACAAGGAGGTGGAGGAGGTTTCCGAGGAAGACAAAGTGGCAGAGGAAGAGGAAGTTTCCAAGGGAGTTATCGACCAAGAGCAAGAAGAGGTTCCCAAAGTGATGGATGCTTTATATGTGGTCAGCTGACACATTGGTCCAAAGAATGTCCGCATCACCGGCAACTACAAGTACCAGAATATTGCCTCACACGGCAACAAGCACCAAACAATGGCCCTCCACACAGTTACCCCAGGGGAGGTTTCCATGACTACAACAGAGGTAGGGGTCCCAGGGATGTCAAAGAGGAGAAGGATTTCCAAACATGAATCAAATGCCACTGACAGCCTGGTATCATCCATACCAATGAGAAAGCCCAGAAGGACATTTTGAAATCCAGCTATATTGAGCCCTATATGTCACCACAGGAGGGAGAAGTTGAATGTTATTTAAAAATCGTGAGTAGCATATTGCATTTAAATATAAATCATCAACAGATTAGTAGAAGAACATTAAAACATAGTAGAACATTTAGCAGACTATTTTTGTAATTATGAGAAGGAAAGAGATTACGCGTGATGTTGTTCCCCCAGACAGAACACTATTGTGTCCACACAGCTAGTGAGGTCAAGACGATGGTTTTTCACCCAAAAGATGAAGGGGAAAAACCAAGTACTTGCCCAAGAGGGAGTGTCCTTACCAAGTCCTCCTGTTTACACCGACTGCAGTTCAAGGGGCGAAGATACACCTGACGTGGAGCTGTTGAGACCTGAAAACAGAAACTCGATTCTGCTGTGGTGAAGTCTGGCTACAAAGGGAGGTGTTTCCGATAGGGTCACTTGTCTCAAACAAGTGAAGAAGTCAACAAGAACCCAGCAGAGCTAGAGAGTGACTGTTAGCGGGAGAACAGTGACAGAGCGACAGAAACTGGCACAACATTTACCAGCCAGTACATAGATAGACCCCATCAGAAGACCGGGGCTGTGTTTAAAGGGGAACTTCATTTATTATTAGTTGAAGTATAGTCTTTTTTTTAGTAAAACAATTATGTGATATATGGAGTCAGATTACATTTTCTCATAAACACATTTTTATAATCAGTTTAAAGCTTCTGTTTTAAGGCATGAGCTGCCAACTAAATAAAATAAGACTAATTGAGAGCTGAGATGAAAGGTTGTGGTGTTTTTTACAGCAGTTTCAAGAATCAGGCATAATTGGCGTACGTTTGATTGATTTTGCTGATTTACAATTTAGTGCAAAAGGCAACATATCTCACTTTCAGTGAGGGGCCCAGCCCTTCATGTTCTTCTGTAAAGTCACACTCTGTGAGAATAGTTCAAATTTTCCCTCTAGGTTAGAGAAATATTATTTTGACATGATATGTTTGTTCAGCTGCACTCAGCAATGTCAGCCAAGCCTCTAGTCCTAGTGCTATTAAGACGCATTAGCAACACCAAGGGTGTTGTTTTTCGCGGCAACAATGATAAATAATACCATGACAAAAGCCATTATTGAACTAACAACATGTAAACTATTCTTTGTGCTAATGGCAGATTTGAGTAAATATGCATTTATACCATCGGAAGACGATACATCACACAACAAGAGAAAATGCATTTGAGCTCCATACTGTTTCAGAAATAATCCTTGATGTGGTTTGGAACATGATATGGCGTTTAATCACGGCAGCATTTAGCTGTATCTCGTAAAATTCTGAGCAGGCACAAGCTCCCCCTCCTCTTTTTTTTTTTTTTCAAGCTAAGGACCCAGATCAGCAATTCTCTAACAGGGCTGAATAGAGGGGTATGATGGATGTTTAAAATGCATGACCTGTTTGGAGCAAAACACGTCATAGACATGTTTTTTATGTATGTGTATATATCTGAGACCAGTGGCGAACCGTGTCTATCACAACTGGACCTTCTGTAGACACACACACACAAAACCACTCAAATGCGTAGTGCATGTACCGAGAAAGACAAACAAATCAACGTAACACTGTAATATTACAGATCAACAACACAGATACGATTCTTATTTATTCATTTTATTTACATTTTATTCAATCGATTTTTTGTTTGTTTTATCTGAGTGTTCCAGGGTATTCTCTGAATACCTTGAAGGCCCTGACGGTTCACCACTGTCTGAGACCCATAATATATGCCCAAAAATAGCATGATAGGAGATCTTTAACATATATTGATATATAGAGCTATAGATGGAAAAATACCAATAATCATCATAATCATCTGTTACAAAACAATCACAGAACAAATCAAAGGGTATTAATGCTCAACACAGTGGAACCCAACCTCAAGTTGCACTGTGGTGTTGTTCTGTGCCTCTGTCCTCCACCTGACATACAGGTCTATCAGTAACCTGCACCGAGGGTTGGGGTATGTGTTCAGGATTCTAAGAGCCCTGTTACTCATTGTATCAGGCTCCCAAGGTGAAAGGGAGAGACATGGGCCTTAGATTAATTCGAGCCACAGAATAATGAGGCTGCTCTCAGACTTCCCCGGTGAATAAAGACAAATGGCTTTTGTTTGTGCCAGCTTCGCTATCTTGCATTGATAACTCCAATAAGCCAGAGAACATTCAAAAATGTGAAATAAACTGTAATTGAGCGAGGCTTCTATGAAGTGACGAGGTATTTTCATACTCTGTTGAAAGTAATCCCATGGGGGGGGTGGAAGCGGAGGATGGCGGACCGGAGATGACAAAGCTGTCCTCTCTCTGGAGAAAAGTCTTTTTTATACTGAGCACAACAAATGTCTCACTTCCAATCATTTTGTTCTTGGCTGATTGGACATTTGCATCGTGATTCTTGTGTAGGAGCCATCATGTCAAATACTTTACTTGTCAGGGTCAAGACCATCGCGCTGGTTATAATTAGAGCCAAGAAGAAAAAGTCCCTGTAATTGCTCCATCGCCATCAGTCATATCATGCCTGAGACTACAGGGTCTACAAGATCAAAGCCATCAACCAACCATGTCTACACCTGACCCCAACCCTGTCCCCTGCAAAGATTTCATTTAATAGATTGCAGTCTATTCCAGCAATACATCAGTACAGAACTGCATCTCAATGTATTTAAAGTCAATAATAGCCCTTTGTAACTTAATTTATTGTCCTAATGTTGTTAGTAGCGGATACAAGGGCTGTATTGAATAGGATATGGTTAGAACTTTTTATTTTATTTCTCATCTTATATGGTTTCTTTACTTGTTTTTTCTAAGCTGGTGTGAAGTGGTAGGGCTCGGGAAACATTTGAAGTCACATTTTTCCATGTACCAATCGGGATTTAGCAACATCTGAAACAGAATATGATGATTGGGGGGTTGTGTGGTTATGTTGCCGGAGATTCTTAAAAAAATATCTTATCAAAAATACCATTTGTAGCGTCCCCAGCTGAATAATGGTCATACTCTCGAACTGATGGTATCCTTTTATTGTACCCTTGCATGTATACATTAAGTATCAACGTACCAACGTAAGAGCTATGAAAAGAAAGAAAACACAATAATCAGCCACCATCTCACAGATAAAACATCTCCATTCCTTGCATTTATAAACGTTACATTTCTAATACAAACTAAATAATGCAATTATAGCTCACTACTGCCCCCTAACTAACAGAGCAGAACACATGTAGGCTAATATAGCAGTTTTGCTAATTCAAAAGCATGGACTCCAACTCTGCAAAACTACGAAATAACACCACATAATATCAATACACATATTAATTAAAGTAATAACAAACCTTGTGCCCCTATCAGCCAGGTGCTAAAAACCCAACGTAACTAATTATTTTATGTTAATTTTTCCGTCATTCATCCGTCATTACACGTGTTTACACTCCTCCGTTCTCTATTCACTTCCGGCAAAAGTCCCTTCAAAATAAAAGTCCGGATCTTATAACTATCAAAATAAAAGTACAAAACTAAAACTTTACCACAGGAAAACATCGGCACACAAATATAACCACCTCTACAAAAGGTTAAACATATTAAAGGTCATTTACACCAATATATGTTTTTTTTCTGGGTGATGTATGTAGAGACATATTTAACCGTACCTTAATGGATTTTGTTGACACTTGGGGTAATGCAGTGGTTCTCAAACTTTTTCTGCCAGGCCCCCCCTTTGGAGAAAAAAAAAGTCGGGCCCCCCCAACACAAATACTCACGTAATGGGCCAAGTTAACATTCATTAAAATACATCAATATGAACGTGAGCATTCCTTTCAAAAAAATAAAAAAATCACTTTGCTAGAACAGTGATAATAAAACAATGCTCCATAATTCTGTGTGGTCAAAAAAGAAAATACATAATACAATTGTGCAATCCCTTTGCTAGAACAATAAGTTATAATACTTTGCCACTTTGCAATCTGTGCAACAAAATGAAAAGAAAGAAAATGCTGATATTTGGCAAAAAAGTGTGTCTTATCACAGCATTAGTGGCTGCAATTAGCCTGTTTTGCACTGCACATTTCTTCAAAACGGGGTTGCAGGCTCAGTGGCGGCGCCAGAGATTTCTTTTGGGGGTGCTGTGGGGTAGCTTGATGTTTCATAGAGGGTGCTCAAACATTTAGTGTTTCCCATTAATGTACCGGTCGCTACAGTGGAATTTTCTACTGCAACAATCCCCACGCAAATACACAGTGTACCCACGACAGTTACAATGAAGGCTTGATAATCAGCTCACGTCATATAGGTGTAAGCAGGGGTAAAGTGCTATTTTTACAAGTGGTGTGTGGACCTCACATAGCGGGGTCCAGGGGCATGCTCCCCCGGGAAGAATTTTTTTTAAATATTGAAGTTAAAAGCATCAATCTGGTGCACTTTGAGAGCAAAATTAAGATATCTATGGATACATCTCTCAACACCCATTTGAAACAGAACTGTGAACAGATTTACTTTTTCTTTATGGATATTTTACAAATCACCCTTTTAAACTTTATTCTTTTTTTACTAGTATTTCAAACCTGTTTTTCATTTATTCTATTATTTTTTTATAACTATAAAGATCATATCATCAATCGTGACCAAAACGTTTGAGAACCACTGAGATAACTTAGACTAAAGTTAACTATCTAAAGACTCAGAGAGTCCTTTAGTTCACTGAGCCTCTCAGTCTGACAGGAGAGGACTCCACCTTGTTGTTGAAAAAGCTCCTTATATCCGCTAGCGTAGCTCGCTAGCACCAGAAGCTAACAACAACGATCTCCGGTACCGGTGCGCTCTCTCTCGGCTCGTTCCACACACACACCACACACACACACACACACACACACACACACACACACACACACACACACACAGAGCCGAGCTTGAATGAAACACAGAGACCCAGACATAATTGTACTGTACTGTATCATATTATTTTCGAATCAATACATTTTCAAATTATGATTTTATTTTATTTTTTTAAATAAACTTTGAGAAACACTGTGGTAATGTAACAAGTTCAAAGCAGAACACTGACATATTATCATCTTCTAAGGTGATATATGAATACATAATGGACATTGTACACTAGTTTCTGCCCATTTGGTAATATTCACTTGCTTGTTAGCTTGTTCTTGGTCATCACCAATTTGTGAAGGACATGGCTACCTCTGTTTACTAGCGAGATGTAAATGTTGTATTTTTGTTGATGCTGTTCACAGTGGGCTTTTAGATATTTTTCATTGTAAACAGCTGCCTGCTTTTGAGGAAATTGGGTTGATAAAAGCATTGAGAATTACCCAAAAGTTGGAGTGAATTAAATGAGTTAGGTAATCAGACAGCTAGTTAACAAGCTAAAAGTTTATCCAAACCCCTTTATTTGGAGATAAAACTGAATGATAGCACACATAATAATCCATCAGTGTTGAAGAAAATTGTTGGCACATACAGCTTTGGGGAAATTATTAGGCTAACGTCTTTATTTAGTCGAGCACTTTAGTCATTGACTTCTATTATGCAACGATGCTTAATGTAATAACCTTCTACTCTCACCATGAACTGTTAAAATGTGAAAGCTGGCATCATGGCATCATGTTTTGTGTCTGAGTCGAGGAAGAGCATGAACAGTGGTACTAGTTTTCTATCCTTATTACTGTAGATTGCTACTTCTTCTTTGTTTGATCAAACGTGATATTCACATTAAACATCATCTTCTTTGCACCCTTCAGTTACTAGGAATATCACCACCCAGACGACGAAAACGTTGATGTACAAAAATACATTTATTTGAAACAATTTCAAAATGACAGTTTCCTTACCGTAGAAATATGGAAATAAAGATGAAACAAAACATTACTGATGATGCATGCATTGTAGATTTTTGTGCAATGAAGAACATTACAATGCTTATGCCTTCGGAAATATCACGAAAGCAAGAATCTCTTTCATTTTCTGGATCATTTTACAGAATATTGTGGCTTTTTGAGAAGTCAGATTAGACAGAAATGTCCAGTGATCAACGTGGTGATGGAATGACCAATGAAGCAATGACTGAAAGTCTATGAACATGTTCAGTAGCTATTCTTTGAGACTTTTTTTGGAGTACCGAATTCTGTACCTTGCAAAAGCTGCTACAAAGCATCATGGCCTGGCTCTAAGTGAAGTCATCATACATTCTTTACAATTTCAAAGGATCCAGGAGGGGCGAAAAAGGACCAAAACAATACAGTACAAGTAGGATTGTTCAGTACAAACTTTTTACAACTTTTCAAAAGTTATATTTCTGTTTGTCCTAATCCTGTTTTGCTAATACAAATCAAAAGAAAGACAGCATCAAAAACCCCACGCTAAGAAAATCCAGCAAAGCAAACAACCCTCTGCTTATGGCATGTGATGAATACAACAAAGCTATAAAACAATCTTTGTTCAATGTGTATTCTGTCTGCACTAACAAGGCTTGGCTGTTTGGTTTGAGATGAGAACGCTGTGTTTGAGGTAATGAATATGTGATGTGACAGCCTATGCCTTTGTGTTCCTCTGTCCCCTCTCGCTTAGCCTGCAAGTGCTGTTTGCTTCAGCTGAGCATTGTGGGAAAGCTCTGCATGGGGCACGCTCTGCTCAGGTGTCCAGCTTTCTCTGATTATCACCATGCTGGATACCAAGAGGCTGGCGGGAATCATCCTGAGGCCAGTCAGTAAGAAAACAGCTCTGATGGGAGAGTGGTGCATGCTGGGAGGACGTTACCTCCTCATTTCAAACTTAAAGCAAAGCAGTGAGTCAAGCGTTGGGTTGTTAAAGAACCATGATGGCCCCATGGAGAGTGGATTTAGTCTTTTTAAAGGAAGGGGCGATTTCACAACAGGATTGCTTGGCTTTTGCTAACCACTAAACCTGTGCAAATAAGATAAAATACTCCACAAAGGGCGAAATAAACCCTTACATTTGCACTGATTTCAGTTAAGTCATATGCAGGCATTTGGCATAACATGAGCCTTAAAGGCGGTCCAATTCACTCCAGTGGAATTATTACTCTCATGACTGTAGCCAGACGAAGACATCGTCATGCTCCGCTCAAACTCATTTATTGTGGGTTTGCAGTGACAGGATGTAAGGACAGTTGTATGATGAAAAATAAATGAAGAAAGCGTCTCTGCATGTCGTTTTTGAAAAAAACAAAGAAAGAAAACCATGAATGACAATTTGGGGTATTATAAAAGCGAGAAAATATATACTTTTTTTCCCCTCTCCTTCCACAAAATAAAGCAAATTGCACCAAGCTGAACGTTATGGCACTCCTTTTGCTGTAATATTATAAGCGCAATATCGTCTGTGAATCTGACCTTGGGACAGGGTAGAAAGTTGGCTCACTGTGCCCTATTGATGACTCACTTTTGAGATAAAATTCAGTTTTCTTGTCGTAATGAAGGAGAATGTTTGTGGGGCGAAATTAGCTGTCAAGTAAATCAACCCTCCTCCCCTGCATGGAGCCGACAGCAAAACCCTGAGCAAGTGAACAACCAGCAAGAGTTCATTTCAAGTTTCAGGTATATCCATTTTTGAAAAAAGTATTTGTTTTTGATTGTGTATATTCAATATAACACAAGCAATGGTATATGCTTACAAATATTGATGTACTATAGGCCTTCTTAGGGTTTTATCAGTATTAGGTGTAGCTTTAAACACGTGGCAGTTACTGGCATTCATAAATAACTGAAACTCATTATTGTTTACACTCAGTATTGTATTGAGTGGTGCAGGAATGAGTCCTGAATCGGGAATGAGTTAGCATTTTATCGCTTCCGGTTCACTCGTCTAAAATCCAACTTTCTTTTAACGTGTTTGTAGTTAGGTCATTTGACTTTGATGCAGTTTGTTAATAGCTTAATGTTAGCTTCCGGTTCTGGCAATTACATTTTAGCTCCAAAAATCACAAATTGGTGTCTATATGTGGAGATTATCATGGTGAACAACACACGTTATGTATCATAAACGTGTGTTTTGTCACAGCGCTTATTATTTGCAATTTTTGAAAATCTATTAAAGAATCAAATAGCTTTTTGTTGAAGGATCCCTTGCGATGCTAACTTCAGGGTCCGCCAACAATTAAAGGTCATCAGTGCACCACTCGATTGATTCATATTGTTCTTTCCCAAACAGGAACCGAAGTGGAACCAGCTATCAGAACCCAACCTTCTGTTCGTGGTATTTCTGAGGACGTACACATAACTTATAATGTTATTTTGGATTGAACGCCATCAATGTTCTCCCAACATATGAATATTGTGAATTTGATCACTGGTCACCACAATAGAAATGAGTTCTGATGCCCAATCTGAGTCATTGTCCAACAGGCAGAAGGTAATGTAATGAGACCAATGGCAAGGATGGAATCTGTGTAAACATCACTGAATATCTATTGTATATATCTAATGAAACACATTGGACATGTTTGTATTTCTTTCCAGGGAAATAGTGGGACGTTAATACTGCATTATTTCAATAGAATTCTACCTGCATTTACAGATAAACCTTTTCTACAAGATACTTATCGCCCAACAGTAACTGCAGAAAACGAGGGCAAAACAGAAGAAGTGTGGGTAAAATCCATTGGGCTCTTTGAGGGAGGATTAGAAAATAACTATTTACAACACTTGCTTATCTACAACACAGAAATCCTGTCCTCAATAAGAACATGCACAAGTCAAGAACCTTAGCGAAACAAAGTTGATTTCTTTAAGTAATGTTTTAACACACTTTTCAAAAACAGACCAGATCCTCTGTTGTCCATGGTACTTAGACTACGAGCAGGTAGAAAGTAATAATATATACATTTAACAGAACATATGATAATATTGTACATTTCAATAATATTCCCTGTTAGATTGAAGACTCAGACATTATAGTCTATATATAGGCAGAAATTATTCTCAAAGCAAACTCCTTATGAAATGTACAGAACTCTTCACAGGTGTGGACCAAATGTATTTCACTCTGTGAATGAATGTAGCTTATACATCCACAAAACTGTATGCCAGTTACGACACTGATCTCATCGAGTAAATTGACATTTTTCTGCGTGGATGTTGCTGAATGAGGCATCCGTGCAAGTCAGTATAAATGAGGTCCCTTAGAAAACTATTAACATCAGTTGTGTTGAGAATTACAAAACAGAAAAAGAGAACCCCGACACTGTAACACTTGGCTGTACATAAACTGTCGCTCTTCAGCTTTACACGCTGGTACAGTTGGGAATCTCCCTTGTGCTCTCGCAGGCGTTTCCAACTCCCCCTGAGCAGAGAAAGACAGAAGAAAAGAATGAGAGATAGTTAGTTCTGCATCAGTACTTATATATACAACCTCTTTGACATGGACACCTCGTGTTTATTACTGAAATGTTTTAATCCAAGGATTTGTAGCTGTTTTTTGGATATAAGAAAGTGAGCCATTATGAAAATGTATTTCTTTTTTCTACCGCTCATGCTGAAAATGAAGGGAAACTTCAGTGAGTCGTATGATGTCATTAGTGGAGGATGATGGGATACATGCAGGATCGGGAAGTAAGGGATTTAATGTAACGGGATAATGTAATCAGGATACAAAACATTGAATTTCTTCTGTAAACTGTACTGTTCTGTAGGCCAATACTTTAAGTGTGAATCATGTGTTTCAGTGTTGGTGTATAAACTACTGCCTGAATATGCTTAATGACAGGCAGGTTTTCCCATAAATAAAATATAATCAATATTTTCATACACAGATTAGGTTACTAATTACAGATTTTATTGGTAACTAGTAATTGTAATGAAATGCATTTTCAAAGTAACCCTCCCAACCCTGGGTACACATCTATCCAAAGACCTCCACTGCATTTTGCAACATTTTTGGGAACAGCTCACAGAAAACAAAATAACTCCTAAAGTGGTGTTAAGGGCAATTATAAAAGACAACATGTAACACATGCAGAGAATACACATTTGTGTTTATGTTATGTACTGTAGGTTATAACAGCATGTCAAGACTAACTGCTTTCTCTGATTCAAGGCTGTAATAAGTTTCATCAGCATTGAATTATTTCATAACTCTTCCTCAGAATACTCGAACAATTTAAGTTATGATTTCATTTGGAAGAGGCCAACAAGGTCCACATGTTGAAGATGTATTGATAGGATTGACTAAACCAACATTACTCAACAAACATAGTTCATTTTTCTGTTATGCAGTATATTTTTAATGGAAAATTAATTGAATTATAATGTAAAACTGTCGAAAACATACCCAACATGTTTATCAATTTGCTTTTCATATTTTGAGAACAAATGTACTTTATGCAAGACTGAACAAGACATGAGACAAACCTCATTGGTTTGGACCTTATGCATTTGTAGAAAAAAAGGCCTGTGTGCGAACTGGGGGGGTTGAGTTTGGGTCTAATAAAGGATATTATTACGTTGCATTATTCAAAATGTAGTGTCCAGTAATAATAAGCATTACTATGAAGATGTCTTCCGTCTTCTGAACTGACTATATCATAATCTGTTTTTGCTGCCTGTAAGAAAATGCAATACCAAATCCCTGGATTGGCCATTTAATGTAATATACTGTACATTCCAGGACTGGAAGTAATTATTACTCTAATTAGCATGATTGCTTCTATTCTACGCTTTAAATTGTCTGTTGTATTTATTACATGATGTAATTATTGTAATTTTAAATGTGTTATCTTCTTATAATAGCACTCAATAGAGTACTGCAGTGATGATGGGATTTCCCCAGTTGATTTTGGTATATTGCAGAAATCAAGCTTTGTGGTCAACACTCGTGAAGTATACTGACACGTTTTGTTCAGCAGGATGATTTCCATATACTAACATCACTTTGTCCTTTTTTAAGCGTAAATGCAACCAGAAGAAGTGAAAAAGCTAATGTATGAAGTACATTACGGTCACATAGTGGCGCGTCACCCCGGCTAAGCTAAAGGCGGACTTGTGTCGGAGTGATGAGGTATATAAGTCTAATTTAACCAATCGTTATTTATATGACATATTTTATTTTGTGGAACAAAAAGGTTAGCTTGTGTTAACCCCAGACCTTATTTCAGGCTTCTTACCACAAACATGTTCAAAAATCCATTGACTTTGAGACGACCGGAAATGGTAATATGCTAATCATTTTCTGGGTTTTAAGAATCATTACTGCACCACTCTATATCACAGATCCCATATACATGCACTGTCTGGTTGCACTGCATGTATAGAAGGCATCGAGGCTTTTGTGTTGCTGCTGTTTTTCCTGTATATTTCTCCTGATGCAAGTTCTAGAAAATGCACTACAGGAGTGGAATACAGTCTTTGTTTGATACGCTGCGAATGTGTAGCATAACAACTATTTGTGCAACCCTGTGAAGTCATCTATACTGTAGTAGAGGTCGGCATTTATTATTCAATTTGTAGACTTAGTATGATTAGGGTTGGGGCAGCACCTCAGGTCATGCTGCTACATGATGACAATACTGACCGCCTCTCCTCTGTGGAGAGGCTTACAGGCAGTAAGCAGAAGATAACAATGGGCATTGAGCTGAATACAATATTGTGGGTGTCGCCTCGGTGTAAGACCTTAATCATTTTCACACCTACGTCAGCTACTCAGAGACAAATTAATTCGGGAACTGCACTTGCCATTTGACCTGTACTGCATTCTGTTGGTAAAGCAGCAAAACAGCATATCATATAAGGTCAGAGTAAGCAGAATTTAGCCAATTAGCTTTTCGCAAATGTGCTGGAATATTTAAACAAGTCATATTCTAACCAAATAGTCAAGTGATTAAGGCCGCTGCCTCTGTGCTCCTGCTGGCCAACGAAGTCCTGAGGCAGCATGCTTAAACATGTTGGTTTTATTATTTATTCATTGTTCTCAGTACTGCAAGCCTTGCTGAAAATCTTTTCTTTACTGTGCTAAACCCCATCCTGGTCTGTCTATACTCTGCGGCTCCCTCTGCTTTCCTCTTCTCTGAATAATTCAAATTGCTAAAAGGAGATTAAGTGGCCAATTCTCTGTTTTAAAAAATAATTCAAATTCAATAGCTAAAGTACTCTTGGGGTATGATTCTGCACACATGTATTTGTGTATTCTGACTTCTAAGACCATCTTCAAAATGATAGAAAATCATGTCTCCGATCAGGAAATCAAAACCCTTTTCAAGTCAGTAAGCAAGCATTTTGAGTGGAATCATTTACTTTTGATCCTGGCATCCAGTTCTTTCTCCATGAGTTCTTTGGATGCGGAGAACTCACTCAGAGTGATTTTAGGCGTGCTGTCGCCCTGGCCGACCGAGCCAATCATCTCCTGCTCCTTCTCCTGGTTCACCTCAGCGTATATGTTGATCCAAGGTATTTTTCTAATTTTACAAAAGAAGAGATTGACAAATTGGAAAAAATGAAATGTTTGCCATATTTTTCAGTATAAAAATAATCATTTACAAGTGTAACAAAAGTGTTTTTTTGACGACAAACTTTAAACACATTTTCTCGGCTAACCTCAAGGACAGTTCTGTTTCCTAGTGCTTTGGGCATTCCAACTTTCAGAGTTGTCTCAAATGTAATAATACCTCAGTGACTACTCTTTAGGCAAATTACAGTGGCATTGGTATCTTCCCATCAACATTTATAACACCTAATATACCTCTATATTTAGTCACCATCCAATTTATTTCCAATTACCATTCATTTGGGTTATTAATTGCTCTGTTTTGTCAACTGCGAGATTTCCTGAAAAATGCATGCTCTTTAGACTAATGGAAAAAAAATTCATATTCATAATTAATGACGGCTTTTCCATTCCCCCCCGACTTTTCAAGAGAATCATTTCAAGTATGAATAATTTATTCAGCAAATAACAAGCGTGGCACAGCAACAGCATATTCAACCCTTTAATGGTCGTTTTATCCACATTTTATCACTGATTGGAGCCACATGCTCATTGAATCCTGCTAGAAGTTTGTGTACAACCTCTAGGGGGACTTGTTAAATCAAATTTCTTAGCGCGACTGATTGATTGGTCCAGACGGTGCTCAAATGGTATCATCAATAATGGATAATAAAATAATAGATATATACTAGGGTTCTATATGACCGTGCCATGTGCAGCAGGTGGAAGTAATCACACAGTGTACCTCTTGAATTTGTAGATGAGGAACACTGCTAGACCCAGGAACACCACTGATAGGAGCATCAGCATGGCCGAGCTGCTGTGTCTGGGGCTGGAGTCCACCAAGGGTGCTGTGGGAGCGGACAGGAAACAGTTAGCTTTTGGTAGATGTCCTTTAATTTCATTGTTTGCCTCACCAACAAGCCCCGCAATTTGTGAGACGTTGATGTACATGAATCTACATTAATCATGATAAAAGGTTAAGTAGCTAAAGTGAGAAGTTGTTGGAAGAGCTGTAATCATCTATAGGCTTTATAACATGTTAAGCTAGTTTAGCATGTTACATGTGCTTTGATATTATTGTCTGCCTTACCAACAAGCTCAGCAATTTCAGTAATGGTGATGAAGATGAATGTACTGTACATTATGCCTGATTAAGAGTTGAGTAGCTATATAAAGTAAGTAAGTGAAGTTAAGTAGTTGGAAGACCCATAAATAAACATGGTCTATACCATGTTAGCTTGTTGAACATGTAACATGTGCTTTGATATCATTGTCTGCATTACCAACATGCCCAGCAATTTGAGTAAATGAAAGTACATTATTCCTGATAAAAAGTTTAGTAGCTATTAAATGGAAGTACGTGAAGTTATTTGATGCCTGTAAATAAATAAAGACTATATAACATGGGTAGCTAGTTTAGCATGTTACTGTAGATGTGCTTTAATATCCTTTTAACCTAACCAACTTGCCCAGCAATTTGTGTAAATTTGATGTAAATGAATATACATTATTCCTGATTAAAAGTTAAAGACCCAGTGAAGTGTGCGCCGGTGCATGATCTGTTATGCTAATACGTATAGTAATGACCAAAATTGTCCATTGGAACCCATATCAAAGATGTTGGAATAGCAACGAATTTGACGAGTTGGAATTTTCCGCTGGGAAACCTCCGCCTTTGTGGGCGTGGCTTGCGATCTACTGCGTGACGTCAGAAGATGGGCTCAGCCGAAGTGTTTACATTCACCACCGTTCATTTTGTCTCTGTTTCAAAGTGGAATTTACCAACGTTTTTGAGCGAGTATTTTATTGGAAAGTGTTTCGCAGTCGACTGGAAGTGATTGCCAATCGAGGAAACCTGACAATGGAGGCGACAGTGAAGAAAAAGGGAGGAAAAACACACGGGAAGCGATGCATTGCCGCTGGCTGTGGTAATGTCAATTCTGCCGAAGTGGCGATGTTTCTGTTACCAAAAGATGAAGGTGAGTGGTGGTGTTATTGTTTCGTAGATTCGTAGATTGTTTATGAAAAATAAAGCCCCCCCCTAACCCCCCCCCCCCCCCCCCCCCCCCCCCCCCCCCCCCCCCCCCCCCCCCCCCCCCCCCCCCCCCTACTAACAGACTATCATGGCGGCGGCAGAGCTCAAGTCGAGTTTCTCCGCCTGGAGATATTCTCACTATTTCACTTTTGTCGAGCACAAAGAAAAGAACGTTTTAGTTAAATGTAAGTTGTGTCTTGGCGGGTCAAAGATCCTATCGACTGCCCAAAACAGCAATTAAAATCTGTTGAAACATCTGCAGAAACAACATGCTGGGACGAAGCTAGTAGCTAAGACCACAGACCCAGACTCATCCGACGCCACTCCACCTCCACCTAAGCAACAGCGGCTGGATTGGCACTTTGAAACATATCTTTGTGTTTGTGTTTGTATAGATCACATTGCTTAGCAGAGTTCAGTGATGCAAATGCATGTCAAGTTGATCAACAGGTTGTATTATTCTCCGATGCAATAACAGTACTGAAATGAAGGCTACAGTATAAGGGCATTAATGGGTGCCCTTTTTTAAGTAACTAAAAAGTTACTTTTCACAGTAACGCATTACTTTTTGGTGTAAGTAGTGAAGTAACTAGTAATTGTAACTAGTTACTGGTTTTCAGTAACTAGCACAACACTGCATGTGAACATGAATGTTGCATCATGCTACGAACAGATGAATGTATGATCAGGTGATGGCCAATCCTGTGTGTAGATCTACTCTAGATCTATGACAAAATATTGTCCTCAACTAAATTGACTTCCATGGCCACTTTCCTCATCTATCCTGTCCGAAAAGCTGTCAAAATCACTCATTTCTCTCGCACCAGTATCACTTTCTGAAGTCTCCGCCATGTTTACAATCACAACTGGGCCCATCTTGTGACGTCACAGCCGCTATCGTCTGCAGCAGCGGTAGGCTCAGACTCTGAAAAATTTGCGATGTTTATCTCGTCCCTCGCACTTCCTAAAAAATTATTTTAGCCATGAACAGGTACAATTATATGTAAGAAATGAAACTGCCATTTCATTTTGGCGCAAAAAAATGCACTTCACTGGCACTTTAAGTAGCTGTATAAAGTAAATTAAATGAAGTTGTTGGAAGACCTGTAAATACATTGTAGGCTATAAAATTTTAAGCTAGTTTAGCATGTAGGCCTAACTGTGCTTTGATATGATTTGTCTGCCTTACCAACATGCCCAGCAATTTGTGTCAATGTGATGTATACTACTGTACATTATTACTGATTAAAAAAAATAAAGCAGGCAAGTAGGAACAATGTGTCCAATCAGTCCAATCTGGGCTCATGTTCATTTCTTCCATTGGAGGGGTACGTACTCAAAGTTCTACACTCAAGCTTTAAAAAAGTTAAATACATTAAAAAAAATAAAGTAACACTGAAGAAGTGTTTAAACAACCCTTATTGATTTTGATAGCTTGATATACATCGCCAGGTTTACATTGCTTCTAAACAATTACAATCCTACCAAACATGTTGAAGACATTCCCAACATAACTAAAGCACTTAATATTTATTAATTAAATAGCGTAAATCCTGCGATGATAACTGCATTTGTTAACCTTCATAGATATCCACCTCCTCGTTTTTCTAGCTAAAAGTCTTATTCTCCATTGCTAGCTTATTTTCTTTACTGTTTATTTCAGTGTACTACTTTATTTGACAGCCGCAGTGCATAATTAATACATTTCTCAATATGTGCTAGAGTTAGCCAGAATGTATAATGTTGTCTGTTGTGCCCTGGAAGGAAATCTTTTAAAGCCCAATCATAAGGAATACAAGCATATCAAGTACATTCAACACCCCTTGCCAATTAATTGTTGATTAGCAGAGTAGGCTACACAGGTAGCAGGATTGTGTATTGTCCATCAACCACTTTAAAAACTCCACAGGGCGTCTTTAATCTGCAATATGTACAACATGTATGAACTGCAAGTGCTTAGGCAGTTTAGCAAAACAATCTTTGTAAAAAAAATTGACATGGTTCTCTAAACATTTGTGTCATCAGTTTGTTTCTATCGTAATACAAATTGTGTTATTTTTCATTTTACGGACTGCACATTTACATGAAATGAAATATAGACCCATGTTTATGCACCAGTAAATTAACTCCACTGCTGATCGTGAGTTCTGTATATACACACACAACAGAGATAATGGATTTTAAAATTATGCTTTTGTTTTAAATAGCTCAAATGTCATTGTTGTGATAGCGTGAAATTGCTGTTTCTATTGCTGTGCAAAGAAGGTGACAGCAGCAGGTATTTATTACTTTTTAGGTAGATTTAAATGGTTACATTTACCTCAAACAAAAGGCTAATCAAACAAGCACTTTCAAGGATTGGTATCAAAGTACATGGTTTTGCTCATAATAAAACTTGTTATGTTGAAGAGGGCTTTAATGTCTGTTATTTCAGGGAAATCACATTGCATTCCCAATGTTTATGAGCTACTTGCAAACACTTGAGCTTAGAAACAGCGTTACGTATGTTGTTGACCTTTCTCAAGCAGCTTGAAGGCTCTTTAGACCTTTTTCTTGGGAGGTGAGGTGAAATATAAAGAGGTATCCAGCTGGGTAAACCTCCAATGTCATTAAAGTGCAGCACACCACAGATCTTCACAGAGCAGCATATGCCAGGCTGTTAATACCCAGCACTTTCAGCTACACACAACTCATGGCTGTGTGCCTCCGAAGACTGTTTGCCTAATGAAACTAGCCAAGCTATGAATACCGTGTAAGTGTATCTGTCCAGCAGTCAGACACAGGATTTGTTAAGTATTTCCAACACCAATAAAAGGTAGATTTCTCCTGAAAATCCATGTTATTTACAATGTGCCTCCATGAATCCAGCATTGCTTTTATACTTATAACAGCACTTTGGTTTTTGGCAGCAGTGCCTATTAAATGTTTCTAATCTTGACCACCTATTTTCAGCATTTTAGAACCAGACGCTGTTGACTTCTCAAGCATTTCTTCAGACATTTTTTCCCATAAAAGTGTACAGTGTTCTTTCTCAAGGACTAAATAATCAACATAATTATACTCAGTGTAACACTCATTTTGTGGTTGGATGGCGATACAAGAAATAGAACAGATGTTCAGCTTTTTATGGCAGGCATAAAAGATCGTCTCAAGGAGCTCCACTTAAAATCAACCCCGAGCCTGTCATACTCCCCTGTGTTCTTTATTGGGAAAGGCGGCAGACTGACAGGAATTTTAATTAGTGGAGCAAAGAAACATTCATGTTGTCCAATGACCATTTTTACAGTTGTGTATTTTGGGACTTCCGAATGAAGAATATAAAATGATAGGTGATACTTAAATGACCCATGCCAGGTACAATTAAGGTTGATAACTTAATGTCAATAAGAGCAAATGTTTCTTACCAAGTGTTAACTGTGTGTTGTACACAATCACCCTTACACCAGGCTTCAGCTCGAACTCCACCAAGTTCTGGTTCAGCGCGGTTACAATTACATCGGATACCTGTTAAACACATACAACATGGTTATCTACATTAAAATAAGTCTTGTTTTGCTTTGTGAACAGCAACGTTTTTGATTAGATTTCAAGTAATAATGTACATTTTCAATAAAGTCCCCTATACCTGCTCTAGCACCTCCTCACTCTTTTTCTTGCCCTCTGATTGGTTCTTGTGGGGTAACAGGAAGAGCTCGGCAGCTGTTGGGACTCCTGGGAACACGGCTACCAGGAGCTGCTCCTCTGGGAAGTCCGACACCTGGGATAAGGCAGACAAATGCACTGTGACAGTGATTTATATAAATAACTTCATCAATTTATGACTTTGTTCTGTGCACATGAAATCAGACAATTATATTCTTCCAGTCAGCTTACCCCCCTGGAGTGGATTATTGTGTGAATGTTATATATGTATTGCAAACATAAGGAAGCACAGCGCTCAACAGAGCAGGGGGCTGGTTGTGAACATAATAACATCCCCAGCAGAAGAACTGAGACTCAAGTAAACTGCCATAATCAAGAGGGTTCTTTGGATATATGTTGCAATGTGAAGATTATGGCGTGTGAATGTAGCGGCTAAGTTAAATGCTTGATTGTGATTGGTCAATTTGGACATTAAGCAGTGCTCTTCTTCGGCTGTAAACACTCTCCACTTCAGACGTTGGGGATCATCTTCAAATAGCACACCCTCTTGATAAAGTTTTTGATGCCTTAATGGAATGCGTGGCAGATTTTTTTTTGGGTTATTTTCGACAACTTTTTTATTAAATGTGGGCTGAACTTTAAATACATATTATGTAAAATTACAACACATACAAATGTAAACTCATAACAAAAAATGAAATCAAAAATGTAGCTTTGCTACTTTGGCTCACGATTCCTTTTCTTTTTCAAAACACGAGTTAGACACTACTGACTTAATATTTAGACTACAGCAAGACAATTGATTTGGTTCTCTGAGATCATTGTAAGATTCTGTGGTACTTCTATTACTGCCAATGTTTTGCAGAGGTAGCAATGGGAACCCCGGATAACTATATTCTATAACAATGCTAAGTTAACACATTTTTGGTAAAACAGCTAAAATAAATGAATGCAATCTATAAATCCATCCATCCATCTTTTCCCGCTTATCCGTGGTCGGGTCGCGGAGGTAGCAGTTCCAGCAGAGAGCCCCAAACTTTCCTTTCCCTGGCCACATCAACCAGCTCTGACTGGGGGATCCCAAGGCGCTCCCAGGCCAGCGAAGAGATATAATCCCTCCACCTGGTCCTAGGTCTACCCCATGGTCTCTTCCCAGCTGGACGTGCCTGGAACACCTCCCTAGGGAGGCACCCAGGTGGCATCCTTACTAGGTGCCCGAACCACCTCAACTGGCTCCTTTCGACGCGAAGGAGGAGCGGTTCAACTCCGAGTCCCTCCCGGATGACTGAACTTCTCACCTTATCCCTAAGGGAGACGCCAGAAACCCTGCAGAGAAAACCCATCTCGGCCGCTTGTATCCGCAATCTCGTTCTTTCGGTTATGACCCATCCTTCATGACCATAGGTGAGGGTAGGAACGAAAATGGCCCGGAAGACAGAGAGCTTTGCCTTCTGGCTCAGCTCTCTTTTCGTCACAACGGTGCGGTAAAGCGACTGCAATACCGCTCCCGCTGCTCCGATTCTCTGGCCCATCTCACGCTCCATTGTTACCTCACTCGAGAACAAGACCCCGAGATACTTGAACTCCTTCACTTGGGGTAAGGACTCATTCCCTACTTGGAGTGGACAGTCCATCGGTTTCCTGCTGAGAACCATGGCCTCAGATTTGGAGGTGCTGATCCTCATCCCAGCCGCTTCACACTCGGTTGCGAACCGATCCAGTGAGTGCTGAAGGTCGTAGACCGATGAAGCCATTAGAACCACATCATCTGCAAAAAGCAGTGATGCAATCCTTAGTCCACCGAACTGCAGACCCCCTCCCCCACGACTACGCCTCAAAATCCTATCCATGTATATTACAAACAGGATTGGCAATCTATAAAGATTAACACAATAAACTACTGTAAATCCACCTGGTCTTTCTAAATACATTTAAGTATGTTGGATAGACTCAACATTTACTGGAATGCACTGGAAGGATGGCAGTGGCAGAACTGGACTCTAGCTACTGTTCTGGAACCACTCACAACTAGCCCTGATCGGCAGCAGAGAGATCGGGTTGGAACAACACAGATAGATACGTAGATACAAAGAGACAAAAGTGCCAAATGCATAATGACCTTTGTGTCTAGTTACATTACATTACATGTCATTTGTTAGACGCTTTTATCCAAAGCGACTTACATACATTCAGTACTGTGGACAATCCCCACAGGAGCAATTTGGGGTGAAGTGTCTTGCCCAGGGACACAACAACATGCTGACTGCAGTGGGACTCGAACTTGCTATCCCCTGATTTGAAGTCCAACACCCCTCCACTGAGCCACAGCCTCCCGTTCAGTTCAGTCATGTTAGTACCCCGCTGTTTCAAATATCACTTATTGGGAAGACAGTACATTTGTTCTTTTTCTTTAACACTTCAGGGTTCATATTGTTCAGTTCCAATGTTTCTCAACTGGACACTGTGCTACATAAAGCTGTACCAAAGCAGAATCTCTGCATGAAAAGATTGTTTCTTCAACATTAAGTAAGTAAAGAATTTCAAGAACTGATGAATGGATTGTCCTGGAACATGATACAGACAGTCATGGTTACCAGAAGATGAACTCTAATCATTTTGATGATCCCCTGACTTCTTAAAACATTTGGATTTTTTAAAAAGATACCTGTAATTGTAAAATTCCCATCAGCTTCCTATGTCATTGAGCATTCATTGATACAAAAGCTAATCAATCATAATTGTACCTAGAAGCTTTTTGCTACAAATGTAACAGTGAAAAAACAGCTATGACTCAACTATCCCAAGCTTTGCCTTTCTAATTGCTTGCTGAGGGTGGAATAAATATATCTTTTGTAAGATAAATAAACAAAAGCTTCAAACACGCTGTCGCAATTTTGAAAGTAAGATATTTTGGTGATGGTCCTCACAGGAATTCCTTCAGACGTGTAATTAGACTTTTGCAATCCAACAAAAGAAAGTCATTTGGTTTGAAATTAAATGAAAACGTTTTCTGGTTAAATCTCAATTTCCTTTGGTTTTTGATGAAATAGGTGAGGCCAAACCAATGTTTTCTGTTTTATTTTCCCGAAAACCTTTTTCGGCACTCAGCACTTAACCAGTTTATTCAAGGAAGGGATGCAGAGCCTGGTGGTGATCACTCTTCATTTTAGAGCCAGTGATGTTTTTATGTTTTCTCAGCGGCTGAGGTGGACAATGGAGTGGCTAAAGCCAAAGCACATCAATTATCAAGCACTGAAATCCCTATTTGAGTACCAAAGTAGTGGACAAATGATAGCCATGGGCATGACTTGCAATGAGAGAAGGGGTGGCAGAGGGGGAGATAAAGTAAATAGGATGACAAAAGAGGCAATTGCCCCTGAAAAAAATCAATACACTTTGACCATGTTTGTTCTCATTGCAATCTGTCATTAGTTCAGAAAAAAGCTGGCAGCCTGCTTTCGAGTGCTGTGCAAATCTACTGCTGGAGACAAACATCAGACTGAAATAGCAAGCAGGGAGAGAGGTGAGACACTGAGCGAGGAGGAGGTTACCTGCTGCAGGGAAGTGTGGCTCAATTTAGTTTGATACAAAGATCCCACAGTGCAATATTTTGCGTTTATTTTGGTATTATTTGAAGAAGATAAGCTCTAGAGGGGCTGAGGACAGAACTGTAACTGTGCATATACTGAAAGGCAGTGGCGAACCGTCAGGGCCTTCAAGGTATTCAGAGAATACCCTGGAACACTCAGATAAAACAAACAAAAATTCGATTTAATTATATAAATAAAATGTAATAAAATGTATTTAAAATGAATAAATGAGAATCGTATCTGTGTTGTTGATCTGTAATATTACAGTGTTACGTTGATTTGTTTGTCCTTCTCGGACCATGCACTACGCATTTCATTGGTTTTGTGTTAGAAAAGAAAGCAACCAATCAGATCTTGTTCTGGGTCTCTGGGTAGAATATCCTTCAACCAAGGTATTCTATATCCTTGATAGAATGCCCTGGCCGTTGCACTGAATGAGAGCGTACGTTTGGACTGACAGTTTGATCAACCAATCATATATTGATTTGTAGGGGGCGGCGGCGGGGGGTGTGTGTCTACAGAAGGTCCAGTTGTGATAGACACGGTTCGCCACTGCTGAAAGGTTTCCACCTCTACACATACAGTCCATTTGTGTGCATGTGCAAACGTTTTCTTTAGGGCATATTCTATGTACCAGAAGTGATTCTATGTGATATTTAGGCAACAGTGGAACAATCTAGTGTTTGAGCTTACTCACAGTGGCAGCATGCATTGAATAAATGCTAGCAAGCAGGAAAACATGCTTAGAATCTTCTTTAACCATGTTAGCATGCTTACAATGACAAATCAGCACTATACACATAGTACATCGCTGTACATCTAAGGACATAACCTTTGAAGGTATTTGGTGAAGTATTGGACACATTTAGTAATTTGACTTAATGATGACAAAGTCCAACCAACAGCTCTTGAGACATTAGCTGCTGGCTGTGCTACGACAACATTTGGCAAAGTCTTGGAATCATGGCTTCTTGTGCAAAATTCCATTCTATTGTTGTTGAGATCTTTTAGTCATCAATATTTTAGTCGTGAAAAACTCCCAATGGAGGGAACTTTGGGATTTTAGCCTTTGCAGACCATTTACACCTATAGAGGAAAGGGAGAACCCCAAAAAGCATAATAGGGCCTCTGTCTGAAATCCAGATTGTTTTTAATTATCATGAGGGGTATCTCTTAAGACCAAATATAAATTCTAGTCATTTTAGAGAAAGGGAGTTATCAACATAACCATAGTTTACAAGAGTGAAAATAGAAAACATATTGCTTTGAATGGTTTACTAAGTAATGTGGTGCCTTCAGGGTAGCAATAAGAATACGACAGCTAGATTCAACTTTAAGTTAAGCTGTGGGAGTATGAACATTGTAAACTGTCTGCATTTGAGCCGAGAAACCTAAAGGGGATGTAAGAGGGAGATGGTTGTAGATAAACAGAGTGAGAGGATTTAACCTCCATTACTGATTGTGCATTCAGGACTTGTAGAGGCAGTGGCACCAAAGTTATGACTCGAGAGATTCAGCAACTGCCCTGCAAGTAATAGCGCCGCAGTTAAATGGACCTTGACTTTATTGTAAGTTGTTCCCTCTTCTCATCTCGTGTTTTATCGTTTGGGAGTTGTTTACTATATTGAAAAGCCATCAGATGTGGACTGGCCTCTGTCTCAAGTAAGAGTTCTGAACCATAACGAAATAGAGGAAGAATAAACCTTCCTGTCAAAACTTGGATAATGTTTTTGTCTGGAAATGTAATGTGTGTTAGTGCTACGCTTATACACACATCTACAGTTCTTTCACATGGGTTTAGGCACATAACAGTTTTGAGCAGGACAATGTGAACATATATAAAGCAAAGTGACACATCAGCCACTAGTAAAATTGTGAAAAAACACATGCTGGAATAGTCACCATGTATACTCCCTGTTCAATTTAATACTTCACTTAAAAAAATAATCTGTGAGGATGGTTATTTATTGTAACCCTAGTTCTATGACCACAAGATAGCCTTACAATGTGTATGTTCATGTTCGGTCAACCTGAAGAACCCCATGTAGGTTTATTGAGGGAACTATCTATAAAACAGTATTTGTCTTTATCCATTACTATACAAGCTTAGTGTGAGGAGAAAAATAGATTAGGGACCGAAAAATAAGTAATGTAAAGATAAAATCATCTTTAAAAAAACGTATCTTAATAACAGCAACCAATAACTCTTTAAAAGCAAACGTGAAAATACATTTGTATTAGTTTAAGACAAACTTAAAAAAAAGCTTACTGTATCCTTTAGCCAATGTTTTACCATGATGCACTATGAAATAAAAAAAAAGAATAATACATGTCTCTCTACAAGAGGTTATAAGCCCTTATCATTTTAAGTTTTTATCAAACTCTGTTGTAATTTGCTAAAATAATGAAGTATTGTTTTGGTTCTACTGCTTGAATTGCTGTTTACAACACTAAACTCCCACACAGTGAACCTGGAGCCTTCAACCTAATGACAGGCAGGAATACAACCTCATCATCAGCTAGCATGAAGTGGAACGTAAGTTAACAGATCTTGACCAAATTCACTTATCAAAAAAAGTGCATGAAGATTACATGTCACTTGTTAGACGCTTGCCCAGGGACACAACGACATGCTGACTGCAGTGGGGTTTGAACCTGTGACCCCCTGATCCGAACACCAACGCACAACCCACTGCACCACACGCCTCCCCATAAAGATTAGGATTATGAAGTTAAAGTAGCATATTTCATAAAGTTGAAACATGTCACTACAATAATGTGAACAATGCAGCTTGAATCATCTTACAGAGTAAATAAAGAAACAGGAAAACTCCGCAGATAAAACAGGTGGCAGTTTAGCACATTACCCTTTGATGTACTACATCAGGGGTGCCCAATACGTCGATCGCGATCGACCGGTCGATCGCAAAGGTAGTGTGGGTAGATCGCATGGCAAAGGCAAGTTAGCCTATCATCCATCCTTACTATGGCATTTGCCACTTGATTGACATACAGGTAAGCCAGTCTGAGTTGTATTGTGCTATACGGGTTCATGCAGTCATGAGGGGGCCCCACCTCCTCATCTGAAGCGCAAATGCGCACAGTTTATCTGCCGTTTTGTCCACTAGCACCCCCCCCCCCAGCTTAATCATGCATTGATAAACTAAGTACTTGATCAAAGGGGCCCTATTGTGCTATCATTTTCAGGGTCATATCTGTATTTTCTTCCTCTGCTGTGACATGTTTCCATGCTTCCATGTTCAAAAAGCTCTTTATTTTTTTCATACTGCCTGTGCTGCAGAACCTCTTTTCACCCTCTGTCTGAAACCAGAGCCCAGTCTCCTCTAATTGGTTAGCTGGCTGGCTCTGTTGTGATTGGTTTACAACAGATTAGAGATGTTTCAGTTATGTCCCGCCCCTTAGCCTATCACGTAAAATGTGATGGACAACTATGTCACTATGTTCTGAAATAAACAAAGGAGTCCAATGGAGGCGTTTAAGGTAGGGGGGGAGTATGTGAGAGAGATAATCGCTCTGGAGGGAACTTTAGGATTGTAGTCTTTGCAGACCAATTAAATGTACAAAACGTACACACTACAGGATTGGTAAAAACCCAAAAAGCATAATAGGGCATCTTTAAGAGCGAAAGTTACACCTCAACCGATTACAAACACTAAAAAAACCTTTGAGTCTACAGGGTTGTTGACATCGATTCAGTGTAAATTATTTAACAGAAACACGTCCCTCTTCTGGACTTGATGGGGAAATATGTTTCTGATTACAAAAATATATTTGTAGGGCCGAATCGTCTTACCGAACATGACATCACAGAGAAGATAAATGGAAATCAATTGGCTCAACATCACGGACTTTGCCTATGTTATTTATGAGATCTCCTTTAACCATTTAAAAAAATTCTACAAAAGCGCCCACCAGCAGCTCTTAAACTCGACTCGTTTGTAAGACGGTCAAGAGAGTAGCACAACCAAATGCGGTCCGCTATTCATGAACTGTGAATAGGGAGTTGAGTAGCACTTAACAACGATGGATGAGCTGCCCACACATTGCGAGGCTACATGCACCCCCCTGCACTACGTTCAAGTACGCTAACACACACACACATGATATACTGTGACAGATTTCGTAACTCAAAAGGTCCCTCCGAAGCCGACACGCTTGAATTTCCAATAACTTTGTATTGCCGACTTTTAGATTTAAAGATTTCGACCTCATGAAGTCATCTTGGGTGAGAAGGAAAGCAGAGGGGTCTTCACACCTCTCTGATGATGAATCGCTGGGTAAGGGCAATCTTTTTTTGCCGCACCAATGAGGAGTGGGCAGCAAAGGTAATAGGGGTATAGGAAATAATTGAGAAAGAGCAGGGCGGGAAAGACAATAGGAAATAAAAAGACAAAGGAGTTGAAGACAGACAGCAAGATGGACGGAAGAGAAAATGAAATTCACTCACTTGGAGCAAAGCCTTCTTAATTACTCTCCCCACGTCCTGTCTCCACTCGGGTATGTCTGGGTTGAACTCGTCCAGATTAGGGGAGAATGATAAAAGTAGAGATTTGAAGAAATCTGTTGAGGAGTCGAGGGAGAATCAGCCATTAATTCACTCCGATCTGGGGGCATTATTCTCAGGGAGAAGCGCCAAAACTGTCATTTCGCTCAAGTTGAGTTTCAGGTAGTTAACACCTGATGAAAAGACGAGGGTTTCTCATATCCCCTACACTTCCCTTTGGCTGGATGTACCAGATGCACTTCTAGGTAATTAGAAAATGTCACAGCTCTATGCCAGCCCATCTACTGGTAATAAATCAAAGCATTTTACAGATACTTGCTGTCGGGCTACTTACTTTCAAATGAAGACATATTTTCATAGGTTCTAACAGCGATGTGATATATTTTACTTAAGTAGGAGCAGTTTTATTTCAAAAACATTTTACACACGTCAGAATATAAAGGTGTCTAACTAAAGGACTGTTTTCTGAAATATTTCCATAACACCATTTTTAGCTAGAATCTAAGAAGTACAGGCTTGTTCCATGTGATACATTTAAAAAATACTGACCTTGCACTGCTATGGTCTTGGTATCCTGCAGGATGGTGTTGGCTGCAGCCACCTGGACTGTGATGGTGTGCATCCCGTCGTTGGGGAAGGTGTGTGAGATACTCCCGTCCAATGTTATCACGGGCTGCAAGAGCAAATGGTACAGGTACAAAGTACACAAATGTCACACTTCTCAAGCACATGGTCCAGGCTTGAATCACTGGACATTGGCTATCTTGCCTTAGGCTGGTTTTCAAGGTTGACCCTAGATTCCTTATATTCATTCCATCCATCAGTGGTGCGACAAATAGGTCTAAAACTGGGATTTATTCAAGAGAAATATAAAGTTTTGTTGACGTAAGGGTGTGTTTGGAGTGCCTTGTTATGCAAGTGGTTACCTTCAGTGTTGTATACCCCTGTTAATGTAGAAGTAATAATAATAAAGCTTTATTTGTATGGCACTTTTCATACACTAGGTGCAGCTCAAACTGATTTAGCCACAGGGCATACTTCACGATGTAAAACAGAGAACAAGAAATTCACTTCAAGTCAAACGATCAAACCTTTTTGCACACATGTAGCATGTATGCAAACACATAATATAACAATTCAAGGAACCAAAGGAGGTCAAAAAGGTATGATAACAAAACAGTAAAAATAAAATTAGGAGAAGATGAAAAACAAAGTAAAACAAAGGAAGACATAAGACAAAATAAAACAACAATACAATAAAATATAAAAAACTATAAAATGAATTAATAAAACAATATAATACAAAAATAGTGATATTATAAAATCAAATAAAATGGGGATTTCGCTAATGAAAAGCTAATTGAAAACATATGTCTTCAACTGTCATTTAAAAAAACAACAGCTGAAGACATATTGTGTTAAAGTCAACCTGAGATTGACTTAAATTGAAGTATTATGGGATTAAAGAGATTAAAAATACTGCATTTTAGACATGCTAGAATCATAGCTCTAGGGGTTGCAATGTTGGTGGAGTGAAACTTTCACTTCCGGACTATACCATGTTCGCACGTGAGGTCCAATATCCAATGTCCAATACTTTGGTTTATATCCTAATTCCGGCATAAATAATATAATTCACATTATACTATGATGTACTTTTTGCTAATTTTTATTGTGCTTTTTTTTTGACATCCTAAACTAATAATCATAATAAAAGGCCAACAAAGTCAGATGCAGAGGGAGCCACAAAGGCGCCTGCTTGCTGTTTAAAAGCAGCTTAAGTCAAGAGTGCTGTTATGGAAGAAGTACCTCAGTATTGTTGCCAAACCACCAGAAGTAAGTAACAGTGCGTGAGTGGCTGGGCAAGACCACTGCTGTGATGTTCACCTCCTTGTTCTTTATGACCACAAAGGGAGTGAGAAGATGGATGTGCTCCACTGGACCTGAGAGAAAAAGAAAGAAAGAGATAAAGACAGTTTTTTAGAAACACTTTTTGTTTTATATGCTCTTAATGTATTGCATAAGGAAACAACAAGATTTGTTGTGCAACCCCGTGATGTACAATAACATAATCAAATCTTCAAACCAACTTTCTGTGAGTTGTCTCAAAACCCCCTGTTGATCTCATCCAAACATCTCGGCATCTCAACATTCCTGCAGATACCTGCAGATACCTGCAGATTGGTATAATTGTCATCAACAGATGCAAAACGACTGCATTTGATAACAATGATGGTACGACCCCCAGTTTTATTCCAAACTGTCACTAAACCCAGAAATATAAATTGTATAGTAATATGTGAACAAATCTGTGATGCGGGCTCTGACTTATAAGCTCTATTTATGCTATTTTTGTTGAATTTTTTTTAATTTGCTGTGGCAATGATCTTTTCCTAACGTGAAGTCTTATGTTGCCTTGTGAAAACAATTAATATTATTGTGCTTCAGTACAAATAAATATTCAGTAGGAGCTTTTGCAGTTATGTTAATTCAATTACATTTCTTTATTAGGTTGATAAATGGTAAACCAGGCTTTCTACCTTCCTATTATGATATGCTTGCTGGGGCAATTTAGTAATTTATAATCCTTGTTTTTGGAGACATCATAGTCATTTCAGTCTATCCTGACTCATTTTTTGCCAATTCATTTTATTTATAGGCCTGCCGAGCAGCAAATTCATACCTTGGAACTGATCCCTACATGTTTCCCTTGAGCCAATTGAAATGAAGAGGTTTTTGACTGACAGTATAAAGTTATGACAGATTAAAAATGCCAATTTATAAGGTGCTTGAATATCTGTAACTATGGCAGTGGCAACTAAAAATAAGTCTCTTTCGTTGACTGAAAAGATGTTGACACTATCATGTATTTTCGACATGATACCTTTAGGATAATGCTGCAACCCACCCCCCACTAAGAAGCTAATAGGACCTGACAGGGGTCTAGGTTGCTTTACACTAATCTCAGGGATAAAGTTGCCCGCCGCGGAGAGATGAAATACACTACTTTAGTGGAAAACTCAAACGAAACATTTGTGTAGTGCTGTGGTCTGAGGCGTTCGTCTCGCCAAGGCTTCTGTTAGCTCTCATCCTCTTTAACCAGAACTAATCTTTATCCCCACTTGGAGATGCTCAGTGTTTGTGTGTGTGTGAGTCTGTGTGTATGGGAAAAAGAAGGAGGGAGTCATTATGTATTAAATATGCTCAGCCAAGAAATATTGTAGTATTTTTGGCTTTCCCCAACTAAAATAATAGCCACAAGAACTTAATACGGACCACACTGGCTGACACATGGATGGCAAGAAGTTACATTTAAATGGATTGAACAAAATCAATAATGGAGCAACTAACAAGACAAAAAAACAATATGAAGGAGCTTCTATAATTCTCTTGGGAACCTAAAATGAAACACTACTACACTATTACGATGATAGGCTATGTAATTGCTGTCTGGATAGAGAAGGAAATGATGATCCTGGAATTTGTATTCTGCTGTGTTAAAAATGAGCCATTATTTTGGAGCTGTAACTTCAGATAACTGGCAATTAGCTGCAGTAGCCTTACAGGCCAACTTCTCATTCTCCAAACACAGTGAAACCTCAATGTCCTCCTCAAAATAGTTTGTGTTTATAACAGATGCTATAACACATTATCCTGTTTAGAGGTCAGTGCAGTTCACTTTAGATGAGGTTAGCATGGATTAACAGTTTGGCGGTCATTCAGTGGAACACAATTTTAAATAAAACAAGAGACAACCTTTTGATGGTATGACACCTGCTAAAACGCCATATTGGGGTTGCGCAAAGCGCGATCATTTTGATCTCACTTACATTGAAAACAAGAACTAAGCCTAATGTTCTGATGGTCCAATTATTTTTCAAACAACTGCAAAAAACATTTCAAACATAGATTGGGTAAAACTATTACAACAAAAGAAGAAAAGAAGAAAGATAATTTTATCACTTGGCTACAGGTTTAGGAGAGGGTTAGGTTAATTGAGCTGAAAATAATAAATTTGGCATTTGAAATACTACATTAATTTAAGTAAAATATCTTAGTACTTCTTTCACCTCAGTCTGCAGGTAGTGCTTTAAGGTTGCATACATTCTTAACTGGGTAAAAGGTTAAAAATCATACCAATGAGC
Organism: Dissostichus eleginoides; assembly: GCA_031216635.1. Lineage (NCBI taxonomy): Eukaryota > Metazoa > Chordata > Actinopteri > Perciformes > Nototheniidae > Dissostichus > Dissostichus eleginoides. Next base: position 6,492,328 of record CM062266.1, read on the forward strand.
AGCTTTAGCCTGTATGTAGCCTGAGAATGGATACCAAGGGGAACCCCTTGCTACTGCTAAGAAGTTAATCCAGTTAATCCAACTTCAAAACTTTTAAATCACAGCCATTTCCAGTCACTACCGGTGTTCACCAGAGCTCTCTCCTGGGGCCTCTTCTTTTCATCATCTATCTACTTCCTCTTGCCTATATCTTTAGCGTAAATTCAACATTCACTTTCATTGCTATGCGGATGACACCCAGCTCTATTTGTCTTCCAAAACCACCTTACAGGAAATCAAATACTGGTTCTCCTACAACTTCCTTAAATGTAATATGATAAAACCGAGGTTCTCCTCATTGGCAACAAATCCACACTAAGCAAACCTGACGGTTTCTCCATTTCCATCGACAACTCCTCACTCTCAACCTTCCCTCAGGATAAGAGTCTAGGTGTCATCCTCGACAGCACACTTTCCTTCAAAACTCACATCAGTAATGTAATTCGCTCTGCTTATTTCAATATACCGTATGTAACATTATCCGCCTCCCCCCGTTTTGATTTTGTATCCTGTACGAACTTGAGAGTCTTAAAGGCGCCTATATAAATAAAATGTATTATTATTATTAAGGGACTTTAAAAGTGTTTTTAAATAACAAAATGTAAATCAACTTATAGGGAAGAATTTAACTTGAAACGACAGCACTTACATATGACATGCAGGTAGAGGGTTGTGGTGTCATAACCCAGCGTGTTCTCTGCCAGAGCTGTGACACGGAATATTCCCGCTGACTTATAGACGTGTTTGATCCCCTCCTCAGTCCAGCTCAGGTTGGAGTAGGACACTGCTGTGCCATCGCCGAAATCCAGCTGGATGTTGGTGCGAATAGAGTCACCCTGAAATACAGCACAGCAGGACTTCAGCCATATACAAAACGCTATGAGCGACAACACTCAGCACATATAACCAACACAATCATCATGTGGATGCTTCGACAAGGGAGTGTGATACTGAGTGGAAAACTAGCAAAAGAAGAAGAAGATGAACCTTTATTGACTCCCCTAGGGGAATTCAGTTTCCCACTCTGTTTTGAATACACACAAAGTACAAAATACACACAGGTATAGAGGTGCATGCATGCACATGGAAAGGTGCCAGAGCGAAGAGGCAGCCAGTCGGTTCAGCGCAAGGGAGCAGTTGGGGGTTCGGTGCCTTGCTCAAGGGCACCTCGGCAGTATTCAGGAGGTGAACTGGCACCTCTCCAGCTAACAGTCCACACACTATTATTGCAAGCTCTTCTAGAATACAGCAGTTCGACTGGTCCTTAAACTCCCCAAGTTTTCCCACACTGCACCACTCATCTGCTCCCTTCGCTGGCTACCGGAGATTGTCTGAATCCACTTCAAGATACTGGTACTGGCCTATGTACTTCAAGGGTTTATGCTCATTCGAAGCTAATCCACCATCACTTAAAAAGTTTTGGCTTATTTGAAGCCAATGTACTTGCACGTTGTTCTGAGGTTGTATCTTCAGAGTTTATTGCACCAACGTAATTCACTTTGGTTAAAAGCGTCAGTAAAATGAAATGTAATGTAAAGAAAATAAGCAGAGCTTCAGTAAACATATTAGGCATAAAATTACACCCTCTATACAAGGCTTCCCAGTCATAAGTTCAAACTCTAGGTGAGTGCACATATGTGTAAGCAGAAGTTTGGTTATCAGAAGCATGCGCTTAATGTAGCTGCTGAAAGTTCCTGTAAACATGGTCCAGAGCATTTCCCTGGTGGGGTTGTAGATACGCTAGGAATTTAGGTAAAAGAGTAAAGAGATTAAACAGCTCAAAATACACACACTAAGGCAAATATGCTTTCCAAGTGGATACTACCTGTAAGCTTTCAGTCTGGGTCATAAGCAGCTACAATCAATATTTCTTACAATACCAATGCAACAAAAAAAGTATTGATAAGAGGAAGTGAGAGTGAAAAAAACAAGCTGGTGAACATAGTGAAGACACTTGCAGTCAAAAAGCCAGATATTTCCATCAGAAGTTGGTAGAGACCAAAGAAAGAACTAAAAGAGTTTACTTATATTTATCAGGTAACAACAAACTTGACCTGAATTAATAAAAGTGTTGCTAAGTAACAGCTAGACGTCTAAAGAAGCAACTGTTCCCTATTTTTTTACGTTATCAATCTAAAAGGTCATGACATTCATATTTACGAGTTTTTCCTCATCCAATCAGTCCATTCAATCCAATTTCATCATCTTTCACACCCCATAAAATAGAACAGAACCTTTGCTATAAACTCAGATCAATTCAAATCAAACTTTCACCTCATCAAGCCAGTTATAGAAATATGTCTTATCCTTGCAAACAGCGGTTACACCCAGTCTGTGATTTACCTTAATTGAAAATGTTTTAACCAAATACCTTAATACTGATCAAGCTTGTAAATGTACACGATATGGTACAAAGCACTATGTGATTGATGAAATTGACATGAACAAATGTCTACATAGATATGTTGCTATTTCAGGAATATACACAGCCACCAAATGACCACATTCAGCTACCAAAAAAAAAACAATGTGCACAAAAGTATTTCAAGATACATTTCACTATTACCAGAACCAACACAAATTGACACATTTTCAAAATTAATTGTATATTGAAAAGCAAAAAGTATGCTTTGTAAACAATCTTGGTAAGAGTGATTAAGAGAGAGCAAAAATGTTTACCCAAAGATATCATAAAATAGATTTAATCACTGCAACTTACAACTACTGTATTCCTCTCAGATGGATAAACACAAACTTGCGCACAAGAACAGTTGGTTGAGAAACTATTTTTTTGTAAGACTAAAACAGGCAGTGGTAGATGGACCGCTTAGTTTTGACATGAAAATCATGTCTTAGAAGTTATCTGCACAAATTCCATTACATCCATGCACACACAAACTTCGTCTTTGTAACACCTAGCACATGTAATAAGTGGACACATGTACTTTTCTAGTATATTATAGTTCTAGTATATTTTTCTTTTAAATTACAAGCTGGCAATTACTAGCTTTTTATAAATGCACGTTCACTTTCATTACTTTTAAAGTAACACTATGATTACAATGCTTAGATAAAATTACATAGTAAGGTAATTATAGTTCTTTCAATTACTCCTCCTTTCTGCCGAAAGTACTTATATATCTTGTCTTGCGTGGAATTATTGCTGGTGGTTTTCAAAGATTTGTCTTAGAACACAGGCTTTCAAACAGGCGTTGAGGCCATTTTGTTGTACTAATTTGCAGAAAAAAAAGTGTGGTAAACAATCAATTAAATTGTGAGAATGTTGGAACTTTTTCCATTCCCAGATTTTCTTTTGGTAGTATGTAGAAAGATAGTTTTGTCAGTTAGAGTGTTCACATGTGGATCTGTGTATACAGGCACCCCCGCCCCACCATGTTTGACTTTTCATGGTGTGTGATTCTTCAGCTGCCTGCGCGGCTTCCTCTGGGAATCACATCTGGCGCTATCCGAGGATCAACACACATCGCGAGTGTCGGTGGCTCCAGCTGCCACTGCGACCAAATCTGCACTCACTCCCCCCCAGGCCTGCGAAGATAAACTCCCAGCCTCCCCTTGGCACATTGTAGCGCATCGCTACAGGGGATCATCATTTGTAACACTGCATTTGCATGCCCGGTTCGCCAAAAAACGCACAATAAAAGAATACAAATAAATCTTTTGTTCGTTTTCTCCTTCTTGCTCCTTCCATCCCTGGCTACCTGAGTCCTTTCTTTGTGTGTATCCGAGTGTGAAATCACGGAGGGTTTAGCTGAAGCTTCTGGGGATATTTCATGTCACTCTGGCTGGAAAATGATATCTTTGATAAGTGGCTGGAGAGAATAGAGAACAGCTAAGAACCTGGTCTGACAACCCGACCATTGTTGGGAGCTGTAATGAGCTGGCATGCTCGGTGGCACCGGTGTCACTCAGCTCTACTTGGGTGTCTGCTGTCCATTCTGCAATTCCCTTTTGCTCACTGTTTCAGCCACAATGGGATTCACTTATCTGCATGGGGCTGATGCTGACCTGTCTCTCTAAATGTCACTCTTTGTGTTCGTGGATCTCCCAGAGTGGAGCAGATCCAAACATCATGTCTGGGGCTTTGCGACTGGGACAATCGGTGTTGGGAAACATAAAATGAAATCAGTGTTGTACGGGCTGACACGGGTGGGATACACAAGGCGAGTTTTTGTTCAGGTGCATGTCAAACCAGACACCCCAAAATCAACGTGATGGGTGACAAGGCAGTTGGGAAATATTCTGGAAAGGCATCTTGGTTGTTTCCTCGGTAGACAGAGCTAGTTGATTTCCTACAGTGAGGGTTAGTGTTTGCGCTGTAATAAAATAGGTAACCCTAACCCAGTTTGTTAATAACATGTTTAGGATAGATTGCTTTAAAAAAAAGTTACAAGGGGGAGAAAAGAAAAACAAATTGCAAATTTGTCTTTAGAATAAGGTAAAATCTAAAATGTCTAACCAGAGTTGTGAAATGGCTGAAAGAAAAAAAGATATTTGTACAAAAAAACCTAAATAAATAAACTAATATGAATGTAACATAAAACTATATTTTTTCAAATGTAGTATATGTCTGTTTTCCCCCCTATATTTCCCCCTTTGTTTGAAGCATTGCAGTTGGTGATAGAATGTAAACCTTTTCGATTTGAATGTTATTCGCTTTGTTCACATTTTGCTGCTTTGTTGTCTGAGTATGTGCTCACACAGTATACATTTTCTCTTGAGAAGCAGTGGCTCTTTGGATTTCTTCTTCTATTTTGTGGCCAGAGACACATGGCAAATAACTGCCAAACATAACAACCAATTAATTGCTAACATACTGCCATAACTATTTTAAGAGGTGATAATATGTATGTAAATATGTTAGCCAAGTGGCGAAAAGATAATGGAAAATATAAACAAATGCAGATTTAAATATTACATTTCGACAGCTTTCAATTGAAGCATACACTTGACTTTCTTTTACTTACTGGGACTATTGCATGAATGGAAAATCTCTTCTGTCAAACATAAAAGGAGGTATACTGCCTATGCCTCATGGGAAATACTGTGTTTCCCTATTAACTAATTATTGCCAATAGCCAAACAAGTCAGAATAAATCTAAAATGATGACAAGACAGAGTTTGAAAATGAGCAGTACAGTTAATATTTTAGGTTTTTGGAAATCTCAGTGGTTGAGTCTGTCATCTTCCATCACGATGATGATCACAACACACCAGCGGGAGATTCCATCTAGCTTTTCCACTGGGGCAGAAATAAGTTTCACAGAAAGATAACATGAGCAAGAACAACTGTGGAACATTTTTTCACAAATTTGACTACAGTTTGAAACCAAGAAGAGGCTGATAACAATGTAAAACTGACAAAACAATTGTTGTAAGGCAGATCACAGAGTGAATCCAACTACTGTGGGCATCTTTTAAACTTCTACTCCATTTGGTGATTACTGAAGTGGGAAAGCTGTGTAATGTAGAGATGGCCACACAAAAGGTGAATAAAATTAGACAATTCAATGCTTAAAAGCATTATCCTTTCAATTGTATTACCTTAAGGGAACAATTAAAAATATATTATTAAACCTTAAATAACTGCACAAAAAATGTCCTGAAATTATTTTTCTAGAAATCAAAACGAATGTGTTCCTGATGAAAGTAGGAAAATAAAGCTCTCACCATTGTCCACTCTCCAACTCAAGCGCTGAGCAGGCAAAGCTATACTTATTTAGGAAGTGCCAGCTAAAGTGATGCCAAATCTGATTCATGACAATACTGAACCAAGAGAGAAGCCGGTGAGAATTCTGTGTAACTATCTTCTCTGTGATCTGTTGCAGGGACCTACGGTCTGTCATACTCCAACGGAAAACAATCAGGATCTGGTTTTGACCAGAAAATGTCTATATTTGTACTCCGATGGACTGATTTAGATGAGTTTTGGGTCTATTTGGAAGATTTAGGGGACTTTGGTTAATTTGGAAATATTGTTTATTTCTTTGAAAAATAATTGTTCACAGGCAATCATTTTCATTTTGTGCTCTCTATATCCAATGGTCGCAACACTACTCATGGTAATCAAAATCAGCCCATATAAAGTATAAATATGGCCACTGCAATTTTTGTATCCTGATAATGTCAGAAATGGAATCAGCATCTTCAATAACCCCCAAAACCGCTCAAAAATGTTCCTAATCGGCCAAGTCATTTATTTATTATTATTTACATAATGCCATTCATTTCAATGAACACTACTTATGCTAATTGTGCAAATTGCCCAAAATATGCAAGTTAGTATTGGGCAGTTTCTATGTGCTGGGGACCCGTTCTATACATTTGTAACATAAAACTTTGGTCTACTCAACATTTACGGGTTCACTAAGCTAATGTTACCAACGTCATGTCTGCAGACCCCTTCACTGCCTCGTTATGTCCTAACCTTTCAAAGTCCTTATTTGTATGTGTAAATATGCGTTGGCTAGCTGGTCTAATTATGAATCTGCAATTAAAAAGCACCATGGGATGCAGCTATCACATCTGCCTCACTGAGGGGGACGTGTCTTCAGCCCATGTAAAAGTCTTTAAAGAGGCCGTATTATGCTTTATGGGGTCTTCCCTTCTCTGTAGTGTGTTAGGTAGGTTGTTGTGCATGTAAATGGTCTGCAAATGCTAAAATCCCAAAGCTCCCTCCAAAGGGGGGTTTCTCTCCCACACACCCCCACCCCTCCCTGAAACACCTCCATTAGACTTCTTTGTTTGCTTCCGTAACATAATGACATCACTATGTAACACTTGCCCTTCTATTGGCCAACACATTTTATTTGTTACACTAAGGGGCTGGACATTTCTAAGTGGATGACCCATAACAACAAAGCCGGGTAACTAACCAACCAGAGCAGACTGATACAAATACAAATACGTAGCTGTAGGCCTATGTGTGTGTTGTAAAGAATGCTCTTATGAAATATGAAACATATAGTTGCTGAACTAGTGATTGAGCAACCTCCCAGTTGAATGGGACCAACCTCTATGGGGAATCAAAACGTGTAAATGTGGCTCTGATAGTAACCCACGTTAATGATCTGTTGCACTTCCTTATGAAAACAATAGTTTATGGGGAATTCTCATGCACAGAAATAAAGTGTACCTTGCAAACGTGCACTTATTTGTGTACAGTGTAGGTCTTGTTTCAACAATAAGGGGGACACATGTTATGCTGCTTCTTCTGTTAGTCATTTGAATGTTAAGCAAATATCAGCCTATCCACGTCAGGCATGCTATTTTGAAAATGCTATTTTCTTACTGTATATACATTCTCTTTCTCCCACCACACTCTCATACATTCATACTGTGAACCCTAAACCATTTAAAATGGCAGTGAGGAAAAGAAAGTGTCTCAACTCCCTGTGTCTCTTTCCTTTGAAGCCAAATATAGAACGGCATTTTAATTCTTCATGAATTGGTTGATGTCATTCAAGGCAATCACTTCTCTGCCTATCTCTTAGTGAAGTCAGTCACTTTCACAGAGCCCATCTGAAGCTGTAATTATTGTGTTGCATAACAGGTTCTTCAACCAATACAAAGGCAGTTCTAACCAGGCAAATGTACGTGCTAATCTTATCATATCCCAAACATCACAAAACTTCTTTTTTTTTGTTTTTCTTCCTTGTTTTTAAATATGAATGTGCACCACCCAGTCTTTTACTCATCAAATATTTAAAGGCATTTGCTCTCTCGAAGAATTACAGCCATTGCGGGCTTCATGAATATAAATTAAACTTTGAATTCATCTTGAGAATTTTTTCAAATAGAGTTAATGCCACAAGGATCCTTACCTGTTATCCTCTTTTTTTATCACTCCGTTCTGTCACCCACCTCCCTCTGTCCCTTCATCCATCTCTTAATAATTAAAGAAAATGCCCTCGATTCCTAGACTCATAACACGGCTATATGACAACTGGGTCTGGACAAGTGTCGGGGGACACCTATCACCTCGAGCTGTTGCAGTGTCAGGAGAACACTTCTGTTACTGATGCCCCACATCCTGCAGTTTGTTCTGCTGCCGTTCCACTGCATGGTATTGCTCTACTCAACCGACCTTTTTTTGGTTTACCATTCGGAAAAGATGTGGGTAGTATATGCCCTGTTTTTATTTATTTTTTGGCTCTCAGCAAGCTTGGCCAGTATTGAATGGTGACATAAAACAGAGAAAATTGTCACTAGTGCTTCCATGGAAATCATGCACATGCCCAGCGGTTTTAAATTAAAAACAACCATTAACAGTGAGCATTTTTCTCTCGCCAGTCGCTCCTTCTCTTTAGCTGTTTTTATTTATTTGTGTTTCCTTTTTCTTTTCTATACTGGGGAAAGTTTTGCCAATTTCAATCCAAAGCCTTGTGCTTTCCACGTTTATATAACAAATAATATTTTCTGAAAGTATTCCATGTTGTTCTGTGACGGAGGAAAGTTAATTTTGTGGTACCAAAGGTAAGTTGAGTTGAGTCCAGTTGAGTTGAGTATAGCCGCACCATGGTGAAAATGGGCTTTCCTGACCAGGATGTCTGAACGACCTGCCTCAGAAACCTCTCTATTACCAACAGGGCCTCAGGAAAGGATAACTTCTGTAAATACTTGACTTGGACTTAACCTCGTAGAGTTTAGAAAAAGGTCATTCCCACAGACAGAAACTCAACTTTTTTTCTAAACAGTTTTTAGGGCTTGAAAAAAAAGTTTAAGCCCCACCTGACTCTGTAGATCCCCTCTAAAGAACATTCTAGCTTATTTGAGCTCATTCTTTTGGTTCTACACACCACAACTGCACTGATTTGGTCTCAAAGCCTTGGTAAATTGCTGTCTTTAGCCAAAACCTACAAAAACTTGAATGTATTTCAGCTTCTTGTTTCTGTTCATCCTGCAATGCTACAATTTACAAAAATGTGTATAATACATTAGGCTGCCATAAACACAACTTGAAAATGAATTGATGAAATGTAGAAAACATATATTTACATGTATTTTTTAAATATCTATATGCCGCTTTTTTGTTAAACCAACTACTAAACTCTAAACTAATAGCTAGTGAAGAAGCCATGCTGGTTGTGTTCTCACCTCATCCAGGTGGACCAGGAAGGTGACGTTGCTTCCCAGGTTGGCGGTGAGTTTTCCGTCTCTGCTGGTTACCAAGAGTCCTTTGGGAGGTCTGTTGGGGCACTGCTGCTTCCTGGCCGTGTACATCTCTTTAACTCCTTTGGTGCAGTTGTTCAACACTACTTTACGGTACCTTAGAAGAGATGTTTTAAAAAAAGGAAATTCCGAAGGTTGCTTAAAAATGACTGCCTTTAGTACTTTTCTAGTTTAATCTAAGGGTGTCTTTGGTTTTAAAATGAATACAAAATGTAACATAAGCTTGTGATTTAGAGATGATGTTGAACTAAACAGAGTGGTGAGTGAGTACAGCTGTTGTCTCTTCTGATTGCAAACACATTGGCGCTTTCACACCAAGTACTTTGCCGTACTTAGTTCCCAGCACTTAGTTCCCAGCACTTAGTTCCCAGCACTTAGTTCCCCCATGGAACTAAATAGCAGATCGCGTTCACACCAGAATAAGTCCCTGAGGAAGATTACGCAAATGAAGCCGCTGACGTCACTTCTTCTTCTTCTGCTTTGGGTTTACTGGCAGGCCGCAAACAACTTCACGGCGTATAGAGAGGGAGCATGTTGTTTCTTACACGACCACTAGAGGTGCTACACTTTAAAACGTGACTATGGGTCGTAATAGAGAGGCGAAGTCCCTCCCTTTCCAGGGGACCTCCATGGGACCTTATTTCGGAAAAAGTATGTATTGAAGTCAATGGCGAGAGAAAGATTATCTTTCGATCCCATTTGAATTGTGCCACAAATTACACATATGATGTTTGTCAATTTAAAAGATAACTTTGCAAGTCAAAAAAATAAAAATGTGTCGTAAAACTGTGAAGTAACACTTTTTTTTGTGTGAAACCGCTCAATGAAATACATCTCCCGTCTCACACCACACACCAAGACGGCCGTCATGTTGGCACATTTAACTTCTTTCTTTCAGAATGAGGCGAAAAGTATTATTAAAAGAGGTGAAAATCACTACAAGTCTGGGCATGTGGAGAGCTGTACATACACAAAAGGGGAGTTAGTCGGTTCCATAAGAGCCAGCATGCGGGACCGGGATTCTGGGATTTGTAGTCTTTCTAGTTGAGTATTTTTCATAGTCTTATATTTCAACAGTTTTACGACAAACTTCTTTGACATGGAAATTATTTTTTAAGATTGACAAACATCATATGTGTAATTCGTGGTACAATTCAAACGGGAAGGGGAGGGACTTCGCCTCTCTATACTGCCACCCGAAGTCCCCGGCTGGAAGTCCCCGGAGTTGGGGACTGGCTTCAGTAGAAGCTGCTGGGACTCCCAGCAGCTTCTACTGAAGCCTTCCGAGTAAATCGCCAGAACGCCGACACCTCCTCATCACTCCACCGCTCCCATGTTAGTCTCTCTCTGTTGGTGCGCTGGGCTAATGCTAATGCTAATAATGCTAATGCCAGCAAATACAATGGCGGCTTCATAAAACTTTTTGGGTTTTACGGGGCGTGGTTTGCAATTCGCCCAGCCAATCAGAAATTGGAACTTTTTTCTCCCCAGGAAAGTACCTGCTCTCTAGCAGGGACTGAAAAGGGGGGAAAAGTTCTCATGAAGTAAGTTCTCTTTTTGGTGTGAACGCAAAATCCCAGGAACTATCGGAACTAAAAGGGAAAAGTACGGGGAAAAGTACTCCGGTGTGAAAGCGCCTAATAGATTTCAACAACACAAGCTGTGTCAAAGGCTGAGACGCCATGTCATACTTAATTACAGCACTAGTAAATAAAACACTCACACTGTGATTAGGCTTTGCAAACCAACACCATGTTGAAAACACTGGATTATGTAATAACTACATTTTTAACTACATTGTGTAATATAACCGCATTATGTAATCACTAGACCTATAACTTCGAAGATGATGTAAATATTTGTAATATGGTCTTGATACTGCTTCAACTCTTCTTATGCCAGGGGCACCACAGGTCGTAGAGGTCTAATATAATATTTGGGAATTCTATAATTAAGCCTTATTGTATAAAAATACCACATGTACAGATGAATACATTCATTTTAGTCGAACATGAAATAATGTATATTTTTTTTCATTTTCATATATGGTGTAACCGTTACCCTCCGCCACCCCCACAAGACCATTGGATTAGCTATGACTGGGAGCAGCGGTGATTGGAGGAGACGATAACATAAAATAATCATATTCTGAAAGCTAACAGTCGTTGAAAATCCAACCCAAAATGACCATAACACAATTTTTGACATAAATGCATGTGTCAGAATGCGCCATTGCGAAATCCTACTGATTACCATAGAGCTGGTCACATAATGTAAGTGTACATTTCTTAAAAAATGTGGAAATGTATTAACTGTTGTTTATTAAAAAATGCTGCAAATTATGTAAAATTGTGGATGTTAAGGTCAAAGCACTTAAATCATAAAAGTGGTATTGGTGACCTCATGTAAATCTCTTACAATCTCTTTGGCTGATATTCATTCAGACTAGGGTTTGGCAAATACCTATGGGGGTATGCAATATAGCATCATGTAGAGTGAGATGATCAAAAAGCATGTAAGACAATATTATTCTCTTAGAATATTATTCTCTTAAAGTGCCAGTGAAGTGCATTTTTTTGCGCCAAAATGAAATGGCAGTTTCATTTCTTACATATAATTGTACCTGTTCATGGCTAAAATAATTTTTTAGGAAGTGCGAGGGACGAGATAAACATCGCAAATTTTTCATCCCGTGAACGGCCGTCTGAGCCTACCGCTGCTGCAGACGATAGCGGCTGTGACGTCACAAGATGGGCCCAGTTGTGATTGTAAACATGGCGGAGACTTCGGAAAGTGATACTGGTGCGAGAGAAATGAGTGATTTTGACAGCTTTTCGGACAGGATAGATGAGGAAAGTGGCCATGGAAGTCAATTTAGTTGAGGACAATATTTTGTCATAGATCTAGAGTAGATCTACACACAGGATTGGCCATCACCTGATCATACATTCATCTGTTCATAGCATGATGCAACATTCATGTTCACATGCAGTGTTGTGCTAGTTACTGAAAACCAGTAACTAGTTACAATTACTAGTTACTTCACTACTTACACCAAAAAGTAATGCGTTACTGTGAAAAGTAACTTTTTAGTTACTTAAAAAAGGGCACCCATTAATGCCCTTATACTGTAGCCTTCATTTCAGTACTGTTATTGCATCGGAGAATAATACAACCTGTTGATCAACTTGACATGCATTTGCATCACTGAACTCTGCTAAGCAATGTGGTCTATACAAACACAAACACAAAGATATGTTTCAAAGTGCCAATCCAGCCGCTGTTGCTTAGGTGGAGGTGGAGTGGCGTCGGATGAGTCTGGGTCTGTGGTCTTAGCTACTAGCTTCGTCCCAGCATGTTGTTTCTGCAGATGTTTCAACAGATTTTAATTGCTGTTTTGGGCAGTCGATAGGATCTTTGACCCGCCAAGACACAACTTACATTTAACTAAAACGTTCTTTTCTTTGTGCTCGACAAAAGTGAAATAGTGAGAATATCTCCAGGCGGAGAAACTCGACTTGAGCTCTGCCGCCGCCATGATAGTCTTGTTAGTAAACACATACACAGTGGCCTTTATTTTTCATAAACAATCTACGAATCTACGAAACAATGACACCAGCCACTCACCTTCATCTTTTGGTTACAGAAACATCGCCACTTCGGCAGAATTGACATTACCACAGCCAGCGGCAATGCATCGCTTCCCGTGTGTTTTTCCTCCCTTTTTCTTCACTGTCGCCTCCATTGTCAGGTTTCCTCGATTGGCAATCACTTCCAGTCGACTGCGAAACACTTTCCAAAAAAAATACTCGCTCAAAAACGTTGGTAAATTCCACTTTGAAACAGAGACAAAATGAACGGTGGTGAATGTAAACACTTCGGCTGAGCCCATCTTCTGACGTCACGCAGTAGATCGCAAGCCACGCCCACGAAGGCGGAGGTTTCCCAGCGGAAAATTCCAACTCGTCAAATTCGTTGCTATTCCAACATCTTTGATATGGGTTCCAATGGACAATTTTGGTCATTACTATACGTATTAGCATAACAGATCATGCACCGGCGCACACTTCACTGGGTCTTTAAATGTAGTAACTGTACAATGATTGAATTCAAACAAATAGTTGTTATATGTTTTAGCCAGCCCGTTAAATCCATTTTGTAAGGAGATGCTTTTTGTGAGATCGCATTCCAATTCTAATCTGTAACGGTATCGGCTTTAAAACCCTGCTTCGCAAACAGATGTGTTTCGTGCTGATAATGAATGTATGTTACATTATGCATAGATCAAACAGTCCTCACCCGGTGCTGTTGAAGTAGTTCTGACCCTGGCTGCAGCTCCTGGACACGGTGGAGGGGTTGAACCAGAAGGCAGGCGGCAGTTCCCGTCTCCACGGCGCTCATATCCATAATCACTGTTGGACAACAAAGCACAGCCACACAGCACGGATCAATATCAGCAGGTGAGAGGGGACATATTGTCATACGGTGTGCTACATCCCAGTCTTATCTATCTCTTTATAATGGGACCAGTTCCGGGCTGTCTGCCACCATTATTACATATTGATTAAGGCCAAAGTTGACAAATTTGCCATAGCAATGTGAAGACAGTGAGCATGGATACACACCCTCGAGGGTCGGTGGTAATGGGGAGTTGTAACCATACACAGGCTGACTGACTCTCACTTGCCCGCTAGTGTTTCCAATCAGAAAAATGATTTACATCAAACAAAGCAAGGTAAGCAAGTGTCCGTTCTAATAATGGCTGTGACATTGATTAATCAATTAATTACCAAGCCAGAAGAAATAAACAAATCAAAAGCCATTGGCTGACTAGTCTAGTTTGTCTGTGATTACGACAGTGTGAACTTCTCATTAGCAAGCTGTCAAGGCTGATTGGCTGCGCAGGTGCACATGGCCTTAGAGGTTAAAGGGTGATCTGGGTAAAAACAGCCAATGTATAGCATGGCATGAGGTTGTGATTGGCTACATGTGCTATTCATTGCATCTTGCAATATCCGAATAGAGTTTACACATACAAGGAATTTGCTTTGGTGTCTGGTGGTGTAAACATAACATCTAAGAAAAAAGGTTCCAATAGTAGGTAAAACATATAACGATATTCTATAGTATTTTTAAGAAACGATTTAGCATTCAAATAGATTAAAGACAAGTATTGTCACCAAATTAAAATATATAAAATAACTTTAAAAGCTAAAAAACTAAACCACTTAGCACAATGAATATATGACAATATATTGCAAACTAAAGTGTATTACGTGGAGGGCTGTGCAGACATGTGTGCCGAAATGTGGGTGATGTGGGGAAAAAGGGTCATTGGACATATTTTGACATAATATTTAAGTTTCTGTTTGTAGAAGAACATGCGACAAATGGTCCCCGGCCTGATTCACACTCGGGTAATCTGCATGTGGACCAAGGGACATGGCCACTAGAATGAAATCCATTTTACATTAAACTCTTGGAAAGTAGAAATGTTAACTTGAAATGCCACTAATAAAATAATAGATTGTAAATAGTTTTATGATTTTATACATGAAAACCCACTAGAATAACACACCTGAATATGTGCTGGTATAGAATATCAAATAAAATTTACACTGTGCTATATTATGATTAGTATTCAAAAAGTATAGAGGTTTAAAAGCCAGCTTTAATCTTTGGTGAATCAGCCTCTTGTACTGCAGAAAATGATATAATTGCGCTATTTGCAGGTGGCTCTCTGTCTTACATAGCACCATTATTTCATATGGAGCTAATGAGTATCTACTTTAGCTGATTATGTGGCAGACTCTTCACACCTCAAATTATGTTAAAGGGATTCAAGCTTTTTTTGGCACTAATGGTTTATAAAATCCTCATTTTTGAATTTTAAGCATGCGTCAAATAATTCCCAGCAGAAGGAGACAGGGACCAAATCAGACTTAGTCACACACAGAAAATAAAACTAGCTTTAGTTCATTTGGAAGCATTTGGCATACTACAAACACTAACTGCTGTATGTTTGGATGCCTTCTTTTTTGTTTTTCTGTCATTACAAGATAAAAATTACAACCATTTACGATTTGCATACAAATTGAAAGTATTTACACCCACGCTATCATCTCAACAGAATTACAAGCATAGCGAGCTCACAGAGACAGACAGCACGAGCAAATTGTGCAAAACCATCCCAAACTTATCAGATTATTGGAAAACACACAGCAAATGGACTAAATTAATGAGACACATGAATAGCATATGCAATGGATTACAACTAAATGACTTAGAAATTGGCCTCGATGAAAAGTAGAAATGGTGTTTGTATAGAACTCCTTGCCCCCCCCCACAAGGTTGCATGCTTCACTTGATGCAATGTTTATTTTCTGATTACAAAAGAGGTGACACCTGTCTTATTGTTTTTTAAATGTATTTTACCTTGAAATCAACACAGTCCAATGCTCTGCTTAAGAAATACACCTGCTGTACTTTTACAAGAGCTATTAAAGAGGAAATATTATGCACATTTTCAGGTGTCATATTTGTATACTGGGACATGTCTCCATGCTTTAATGTTCAAAAAGCTCTTTATTTTTCTCATGCTGCCTGTGCTGCAGCACCTCTTTTCACACTGGTCAGCTCTGTTGTGATTGGCCACCCCCTTAGAGATGTATCGGGAATTTCCTACCACTTAGCATATCACATAAAATGTGTTGGATATAGTGATGTCACTATGTTACGGAAGTAAACAAAGGAGTCCAATGGAGGCTGTGTTGTAGGTGTCCCTAACCTTAAAAAAAAAGTGTTTTAGGACTGTTGTAAATGTTTACGCAATTAATCTGTAAACCTTAACACGTGTTTACGCAAATGAATCACATTAACAAGTTTGACCTCAACTACCTTAAGTAATTCCAGCACGGATGAACCATGAATTGCATGGCAATGAAAAGGCAAAGACAACTGAGAGCATAAGCTGTATTGCACTGATTGGAGACCACTGGACATCAGTAAGTAAGCAGTAAGAACACACCAAATCCATGACAAATGGTTACTATATTTTTTAGCCTTAAGTGTGGTGAAAATGGAGGAAAAGCATTTTGCCGAAACATGTGCACAGGTTCTTGAAGTGGCACAGGAGTGGGAGATACCATCTTAACAGTTAATTTCTTTACTACAACACCACAGGTGTATTTTTTTGTCTTCCCCCAAAATACAGGTAAATACTAGTAATTTAAACTGACAGTTAATTTTTGTGATTAAAGCAATTTCATCTTTTAATCAATTTACAGCAATAGTTATTGGATAACCATTAATCAAAAGGACACATTTATGTAAAAGTGAAGCTAAAAAACATCAATGTTTGTAACCAAGGTATTTCGATCAACAGAGAGAGCACATTTTGTTGACTGGAGAGGGTATTCAATAGTGGCTAGGTGGATGTACTTGAGCATAACAAATGGCTGCTGAAGGGTAGCTGTTTTTTTTTCTTTTACTTTTGAATAAAGGACCTTTCTTGGTTGGCTGAAACAAGGATAGACATTTAACAACATTCCCATTTGACAGCAGCCTAATAGAAAATAATGAAATGACTAACCAATTCAACAAAGAAGCATGAAACAACACTTTGTGTGTTGCAGGGTTGGAAAAAAAACATTGATGTTAATGAAGCTCTACGTAAGCAAACAATAGAGAGAAATATAATCCCCCTCGACGATTATGAAGAAAGGAGCTATTGTACAAAGGCCCGCATCATCTTACCATTCAAAATCATGAGCGCGACAAATACAGGACTCTGCTGAGAGGATTCTTGAGTAGTCCTTTCCCAGCATGCAGTAGTTCCCAGGCCTGCGCTTCATGTAAATCTGTTTCTGTCCCATCACGCATGGCTCGCCCTGTCGGCACAAGAAGCACAACAACTGTGACTGAAATGTACTTTTATGAGGTACAATTACAAGTGTAATGTTGGTATATTTCTTACCTCATTGTGCAGGTGCCAGGTTTGATAGTCTTCCTCTGTACATTGCCTGCTGAAGATGGACTTGTAGTCTATCTTGATGAGCTGCCATTCAGAACGGTGGCTGAAGTGTCCAAAAAATCTACGGAGGCAAATCAGAAGATTACTTTATATCATAATTAACATAATCTGTACTGTGACCGAGCTTCATTGAACATTAAATGTTGTATAGTTTGGATATTTTGTAGTGTAAGGTGCTATTTATTTGTCTCCGGTTCAAGTCAAATCAGAGTGTGGACTGATATAATATTAAAAAGGACATATTATGATCATTTTCAAGTTCATATTTTTATTTTGTTCCCCTTTCTGTGACATGTCTCCATGCTTTAATGTTCAAAAAGCTCTATATTCTTCTCATACTGCCTGTGCTGCAGCAACTCTTTTCACTCTCTGTCTGAAAACAGAGCCAAGTCTGCTCTGATTGGTCAACCAAATAGAGATGTGTTGGATATGTCCCACCTCTTAGCATATCACGTTGGAGCGATAGCTAATAGAAGCGCGAGTGTTTTATAGTGGTGTCACTATGTTATGGAAGTAAACAAAGGAGTCCAATAAATACATTTCAGGAGTGTGTGGGAGAGACACTCCCTGTGGAGGGAACCGCAAAAACAATAAAATGGCCTCTTTATTTTTTTCTTATCAGTCTCATTAAACATACTTTCCTTTTTTCTATTCATTTCAGTTTTTATTTACATAGTTCTTAATCATAGCAGAAGTTATCTCTTATGACCATACCCATTTGTCAGGTGACCTAATATCCGCAAAGGTCTGACTAACAGCCTACACGACCCATTACCTGCCCCTCATAAGTGTGGCTTAATAAAGACGAAATACCACAGAGCTTTGAACGGATGCCTTCCTTAAACGTCTTAATCTGTTTAGCCTTTTCCACCCACCTTTCACTCAGCCAACAATACCCACTGAAAGGACAGGTGAATAAACAGCTTTTAAAATGTCTTTGTCCTTTGTTAAATTTCTGACTTACGTCATTATTTGGTTTTCGGCCCCAGCCTCCACCAAGACTCCATCCACGAACAGAGGCACTGCGGAGAAGCTGTGTTGGGTCCACTGCCTCCCCTCATCAAAGCTGACCCTGTGTATGTGTGTCAGAACGCATTCACATCACAAACCCAGCAACAACGATGGCACAAAGACAGACGCTCTCTATTAGAGCCTGGTCATGAGGGGATTTAGGTGGAGATCAGAAAGACGGGTCTCTGAGTCTCTGTGCAATTAGTTAATGTAGCTTTGGGTAAATATCAAAAGGCTGAGCATTAAAGGGGGTATTTAGGACAGACTGTCTGGTTCTAAAACAAAGATGCACAAACGTCTCTCCAGAAAGAAAAATATATTGACGTCAGAGTTCTTTGGTAGAGTCTAGCAGGGGGGGGATAAAAAAGGAAAGACCAGAATAGAACTGTTTTAAGTTCAACTACAAAACTGCAGAGGGAGAATGAGACAGCGAAAACGTTGGACAGCTTTCATCATGGGGACCGAGCCTCTATTGATTCTGACATCTTATCAACATCGTGCTGCAGTGAGAACAACTAAGAGTACCTTACTGTGACATAGAAACACTGCTGAGGCCTGTGCTCGGAAGAAAGAAAACCCCTGTGTTATTACTGAAAAAAAACCTTGATTTGGCTAAAAGCACTGTCAACTGAAAAGGCGTTGACATGCACCCATTATGAGATTCTGGCAGGAGTGGCAAGTGTTTAACACTGGCTGAGAAAGCAATACTGTTCTGCTGTACAGTGCTGCAGGGTTATTTCTATCTGTCATTTTTGTTCTTTCTTCCTCTACCATCACACTTAAATTGGTTGGGAGAAAAAAAAACAGCAGGCTACACTTCACTGGCTCTAAAACTAATTTCAGAATTGTTGCAAAAGTGACTGGAGAACAGATCTGGTCTCACTTGGATTAGCCTGCAGTGAGGCAGAGCGTGGGCACCCAATTTGGCAAGAGGAAGGCAATGTG
Source organism: Dissostichus eleginoides (assembly GCA_031216635.1). NCBI lineage: Eukaryota > Metazoa > Chordata > Actinopteri > Perciformes > Nototheniidae > Dissostichus > Dissostichus eleginoides. The sequence continues at coordinate 6,511,544 of CM062266.1, forward strand.
TTAATGAAAACACTGAAAGTGTGTGTGGGGGGGGGCAGTGTGATGTCTGTTAATGATAAGTGGCTTGAAAAAAAAATCTCTCAAATTAGACTGACTGGCATTTTTTTTGCAAGAGCCAAAGTGTGTTAAATGAATCAAGTTTGGACTAAAAATAGCTGTAAGACAGTTCTCTAAATGAACGTACCACAAGTGTTTGGTAGGCACAGATGGCTGCTTGACCGCAACGAGGGCCCCTCCTTTGTCCAGAAACCACACGTTGTGCTCCTCTTCAAAAATCTAAGCAGAAAGAAATCATTTTAATATTGATGCAACAGGCAAAATATGACTAAACCCTGATTTTAGCAATGACCATTCGCTAGCCCCACCAACATTTTGGTGAGTATGAACTCCTCTCCCTACCAATATTTCTTAGTGAATATGCTCCCATGTGAACATGGCTCTCATAAATATAGGGTTACGATAAGGGTTTGGGCATGACAATTGAATAATAGACATAAGCACAGAATAAAAGAAGAAAGAAGAAAATAAATAATCGCAACATAGAATTAATCTTACAAAATGTGTGTTTCTAGAAGTGGTATTTTGTAATGCAGATATGTGACATTAAGCTAGCTTGCGCCAAACTCTGAAACTAAAGCAGCTACATTTAATTATTATTGGCGCATGATGTATCAAAATGATGTAACAGAAATGTCCTACGAAAACTCTTTGTGGAAAGCTTGACAGGTGTAGCAACAGTAACTAAGGAAGCAGGGCTTAGTAAAGTATAAATTAGGTTATATGACAAAACACGCTTATACAATAGAGTTGTGCACAAATGAGTCCTTAAACCCTGAATGAGTTAAGGTTTTCCCACTTTCAGTTTCCCTAATCTCAAAGTCAACATTTTTTAGAATGATTTTAATGTGAAGCCTCAAATAAGGCCTATAGTTAACACAAGCTGAAAGGATTTTCATAAAGTTTTTATGCGTCTTCAAAATGAAACGACTAAACGCCCAACGTTAGCCGCCTTTAGCTTTGCGGTGGTGATGCACAGCCATTTAGTAGTGTTAATGTGTGGAGATTATCCTGCTGAACAAAACGCTTTAGTATCATAAATGTGTGTTTGCAAAAGCTTGGCTTAGTCAAATATGTCCTCGCTGCACCACTCTATACATTTGGTAATCATGTAGTTCTTATATTAAAACGTCAAACTGTTGTAAAAGTCTGTCATTTGACTTGATCTCACTGTGACGCTCACCTGTCTCCAGCTATTGCCAGCATCAGACGATATGAACATGCCCACGTTGTTGTAAGACAGCTCTGCTCCAATATTTCCTGCAATGAAAATGCCAACAGAATATGTGACACAACTGAAATGGATAACTCACAGACAAAGGGGCCATGTTTTTAAATACAAGCTGCCAATCACACCACAGCTGTGATTAATCATTCCTCTGTCTAGGTTCCCAAATCAGCTTTCCATCTCCTATTCATGTGGATAATACAGAGAAGACCCTAGGTTAATTCCTATGGATGCCTGCATCATTCAGGCACCATCATGTGAGATGTGAAGGCGGGGGCCTCCCTCGCTCTGGCAGTTTGCAGCGTTACAACATAATGCCTCCAAAGCTTTTCCTGCGAGTGTGCACGAGTGAACTGACTTCTCCCGTTGATCCGCTCTACTATCTTGGCCACGGCTCAGTAAATAGGCATGTGTTGATCTGGATGGTGTTTGTCATGTTGGTGAGATGATCTCCGCGCCAGCTGACGTCTTAAAAGGCGCAGCGGGCAAAGTGAATCACGGTGCCAAAGCAAAGGCTCGGCCAGAGATACACAGACGCACAAAGACACACTGTGCAAACAGAGCGGCGGAGTGGTATGTTTATTCAGCATCCGCACACACAAAAGACAAAACAGACAGATCTAAAGACTCGACACACACACTCACGTAAGGACATACACACTCTTTTCACAGTTGTTTCTGCTGACACCGCCACTGGTGCTAAGAAATCTATTTATTCTTAACTCATCTACATTTCCTTGCTTCAACTCTTTCACATGATCTAGCAGGTAGTGGCACCTTTTCTCCCCATGCATAATTGGCTGTTTGATGAAATGACATCAAAACAGGTTGACATGTGATCCACAACATATATGCTTGTGGAAGAAGTGAATATCCTGCAGTGCTCTGTTCCCAGTGTAGCTTAAGGAATTACTGAGAATGGTACTTATAGGTGGGGTATGTAATTTATTTCAGAAACACTTTTTGTTATATTCCATGGAATGCTCTTAACATCCCGATAGCAATGAATGTATTAAATGCTTTGACAATAAATACATTAAAAAAATTCATCTGTGGAAGCCGTGGCGCTGTAAAAAGCACGACCAATCATTTTAGCCGGCTAAAATAATTGGATGGCCTACCCGCCTGTCAGCCTTCCATCTGTGCACAAACTTATCTCGTGCCCTCATTGGTCATGTGCGCGTTCGTGTGTGTTGGAGGAGGGGCTCTGTAAGGAAGTGGCAGATTTTTTCCGGTTGTGTATTTTCACATTCTAGCGCACTCGAGCTGGTTTCTCCAAAATTACCTACCCCACCTTTAAGTGAGAGGGCATGCAAGGGTCACAGTGTTGAGGCATTATTTTGAATTTTTTTTTATATTATTTGTTTTTGAAAAATATGAATGAACATTTATCTAGTTCAAACTCACACAGGCCCTGCCCTCTTTTGGTCTCTATGGGTAATGCCCTAAGCCCCCAGAAAGTGCACCGGCCGCTGAAGAGAACTTTTGTAGTGGCCAAACCGCTACAAAAGCGGTTGTTGTACCACGGTACAACAACTACTGTGTCAGTCCATGACATGATTGGGCCCAAAAATACTTTTTCCCATTGACTTACTTTGGGAAAAATATGTCTGTGAATCAGCATTTTTTTGTTGTTGAGCTAAATAAACTATCCAGCACAAACACTTTAATACCCTTATTTAAGGGTCTTCAAGTTGTAAAGTGCACTATAGGCCCAATCCTGTATCCATTTAAGTCCCAACTATACAGCTTTTTACAAGGATGAATTGGCTGCTTCGAGCACCGCTATGTTTTGGAGCGACAGGGCGAACAGTTGTCGGGCTCCATCCATGCCAACCATAGATGAGAGCAACCCATCAGTACTTTCCCTCAACGTTCTGGCCGCGCCCCTTATTGGGTGAAAATATCTGCTGTCAATTGACTGGCTGCAAAAACAAATTCTGTATGGTAGGTATGGAATGGTAGGTTCTGTAGATATTTGCTAATACATCAAAACAATTAAGCAAAGTAAAGTGTGCATGTTTGTATCTACATTGAGCCCAAATCCGATGGTTAGTCAGGCAAACAATGACACAATGTCATGGGAATCAATGGATTCAGGGTAGGCTCGTCCTGATGAGCAGGCTGCATTTATATACATTTACGTGGGAAGTTCTAGAATAGCATATCCCTGTGTTTTTAGAACTAGGGTTACAATACGTAACCTTGGCGACTAAAAAAAATGTCTTTATTGCAAACAAACAACAATCACAAACAAGTTGCATCAGTAGAAAGAGTATATGTTAAATGGCTTCAAAATGCAATTGTGTTGAGTCTTTTTTCTTACCTGTGGCGACTATAATCCCCGGTGCAGAACTCTTGGTGGAGATTGTTCCTGACAGGTAAGGGTTCTCTGACGTTTGCAGCTGTAGATTGAGTGAACAGAAAGGCTGCAGCAAAAGAGGAATACATATGTTAAGTTTAAGATGTAATACATATATTGACCAAATTGTCAAAATAGAGCATTTACATTTGCATCTCATTGGAAAATCACTTTTACCTTGTCTAGATTTAGAGTTTATATGATATGAATTAATCCTATTTTCACAATGAATCATAATAAAGAGAGGGTTTGGAATGGAACCATCACAAAACAAGCCAGAGTCATTAGTCTAACAAAAAGAAAGGAATGTGCCTTCATACAGTTCTGCTAATTGCATTTGTTTTGTTATTAAAACAAAGAGCTACGGAATTTGCATTAAAGTATGATGCAAAGTCTCTAGGGCATGCACACAACAGAAGACAATTACATTTGTTCACAGAGCAGAAAAAAGGGTGTCTGCCTTCATCTTTGCAGCAGACAGCATGTCACTGGTGTAAGGACATCAAGGGCGATGGGACTGAACAGGGTAATCAAAAGGAATCTACAGCAGTAATTAAAATGTCACATGAATGCCCAATCACAGGGAACTGGTAAGCCACACCGCACGGGCAAGACATAACCTCTTAAACAACACGATCTCCCACTAATGTCTCTCAGCAGTCATGCTGTGATTTTTAGTTAAAGGGAGGCTGTCTAAAGAGGGACGAGATGCTGTCAACAAATAAAACATGGCATCTGAACTGACTTATTTTTAAAGCACAATTAGTGAGAGTTTATCATTTTTATCATTGGGTGGCTGTGGTTCAGGGGGAAAATGGACATCTACAAATCAGAGGGTAGGTTGTTCGATCCCCAGTCAACTTTTTATAGGGCAGGATTGTCAACCCCCGAAATGTTTCCAATGGCACATTTACTCTATTGAAGAATTTGTGATTTGCCCGATCAAAAGAAGTCATGTCGACCCCAAAACACATTTTGAGGTCTGTGGAAAGAGCTTTTGGAGCGGGACCCTCTTCGTTCATTCCTATAAGAGATGCTCAGCAGGGCCTGACGCCAAAATGGCCTGACCATTTGGATAAAAGTGTCAGCTAAATCACATGTTATGTAACACCGATAATTAATACTCATATCAGGTTTGCCACAGTATATTGCAGAGAAAAGGTAAAAATTAACTATTATAGAATTTCTCTTAGGATTTGACATGAAGAAAAAAGCTCTGCATGTGATCCTCAAAATATTTTCCTGTGGAAGAAGTGGAGGCCCTGCAGGCACTGTGCCCAGTGTAGCTTGAAGAATCACTGAGACAGGTATACTTAAGTGAGACGGCATGCAGGGGTCAAAGAAGTTTCGGGTCTAGCAGCTGACTGGAAAATCAAACTACAACTTTTCATCTAAAATATATGGCTTTTATCATTTCAAATGCAAATGTGTACCTGTGTTAAGGGTTTTGTATTACCAGTGCAATTATACTTAATGGATGGTTAATGGACATGCATTAAAATAGTATTTTTCCAGGTTTAGCAACCCCTCAAAGCGCTTTACACAAAAGAAAGTCAGCAATTACCCATGAGTTTGTTGCCCAAGGACACATGACTGCAGGGGATCGAACCAATAACCTTCCGATTGTTGGACGACTATTTACCCCCTGAGCTGCCCCTTCCTTGTGCAGAATTCTTTGTAAATTAACTTGCCATTTCCAAAGTGTAATTTAAAAATAAATTCTTACTAAACAATAATATAAGGTTTGCCACAGAATGTTGAAGTACTTTACATTTTATTTAGCTCTTGTTGTATTCAAAGCGACTTACAATAAGAGTATGCAGGTTAATTTGCTTCAAATAGTGCTTGTGCATTCGTTTAGTAGTTTCAAATAGGCTAAACTATGTATATGCTATTAGTTTCAACAAAACTGACCTCTTCGAAAAATGAATTCAAATATTTTATTTTAAATCAGCTGGTTTATTCTAAATCCCAAACCGACAGAATGGGTCTGGGTTAATAATAATATGACAATATACCATATTTACATAAAATACAATCCCCTGTGCATAACATATTCTTAATGGTCACTACGTACCATAACATTGTCCCAGCACTTGCTCGGACAACCATGGCCTCAGAAAATTAAATACATTAAAGACATGGCTGATAGCAAGCAAAGTGCTACCGATAATCCATTAATAAGGGTAATGTAACAATTATTTAAAATGTTATAGTCAAATGTTTCTTATTTGTCTTTGTAAAAACAATTGAACGTGCATTCCTCACCAGTAGGCAGTGAATGTCGTTTCCATCCAGGTCAGTGGCAGGAGCCTGCAGGAGCCTCCAGTCCCGGCCCTTGTTGTAGGTCATGAAGGTCTTCACCTGGTTGTCTTGCCTTTGTTTGCAATCAACATCCCTTTAATCCCTGCAACCTGACACACACACACACACACACACACACACACACACACACACACACACACACACACACACACACACACATACAGGTTAAAATCTCATCTCTACCCTCTCAGTGCTTTTTTTATATTTACTTCTCCCATAACAGTTTAGTCTTCCGTTGCAGATGAAAAAGCATACCCAGAGCTCTCATCAGAAAGTGCATTTTGTGTATCAAGGCAGCAATCTTCTCAGTACAAGCGCAGTAAAATGCAAATGGTGTGTTTATTCCTTTCTTGCTGACAGTCTCTGCAGCATTTTTCTTACTCCTCTTTAAGTGCTATCTGTAATTATATCCTTACACGTCTCTGCAATCCAGACAGAACAAAAATGACTATGGAAATAGTTGTTGCCATAGTAAGGGCAATGCTGAGTCCCTGAAGGGAGCATGTCTGAATAAGTGGCACTAATAGGCTGCACATCTGACATTGTCATAGAAACATGGCGCTCAGGATAGATGCGGATAACGAGGGGTCCTATCGTCCTCACCCAACCCGACCTGTCAATCACTGCAGTAATTATTTACTGCCTCAACCTCCTCCATCACATGTGCACACACACACCTGCACACAAACAAGGAGACCCACGCATCCCCACCAGCATACACTTCTCTCCATCCATCCATCACTCACACCACCCACACTCTACTTTCTTGACAACATGGTGAAGGACGCAGGCATATATCTCTATTCTACAGCACAGATTACTCTGAGGGGTGCAGCACTAAAGGAATTCTCCCACTACTTTTAGAAACTGTTATGTGCCATCGTTGTGTTTTAAAGCAGTTCTGCCATAGAGAACCGCAGTGACGCGTCCTAAAACCCGGAAGTAAACTTCTTCTGGTTCCTTCGACAAAAATGCAATGCAATTTCTCCATAGTATTTTGGAAAATAGCATGGAAATTGCATTGCATTTTTGTCGAAGGAACCGGAAGGAGTTTACTTCCGGGTTTTAGGACGCGTCACTGCGGTTCTCTATTTGAGTAGGAATACAAAAAGGGGATAAAGCTGTAATGTGATCAGAGACAGGGAACATCCTGCTGGTTTTAATCATCTCTGCCACCATCAATGATGCATGAGTCATAACCATGACCTAGGAAATAATCTTACATTTGTTAGGGAATAATTTGCTTAGGTGTTCAACCTTCGACCCAGTTCATAGTTTTCTCTCTTTACTGTCTCTTTTCCCATTGCATAGTTCTATGGCCTTGGGTATTGCTGCTATCTCTCTTAAGGAGGAGAAGCTTGGGCGCATTGTTGTTGCCAGTGTATGACGGAGCACAAGTCGCCATGAGGTAGTTTACTGTTCAGGGACGTAGGTTCCCTGGCGCACATTCTTTTCTATGGACGAGAGCTCTAGTTAGATTCAGGGTCCATAATTGTTCAGTCTCACTGATAAAGACTGTTGATTATTACACTCCGAACTCGTTAAAACCTTGAGCTGCAGAAGAGTTCTTGAGAATTGGTTTGGCAACCGCTGTGTCAACTCGTGACACACCACTTGTCTTGTCAATTCTCCGGCCATAACTCCAATAAACCACCAGTGTTTGCCATCAAAGCTCCAGCTCTCCTCGTGCCTCTCTGAGTCCTGTTTCCACTTGCTTCAGAAGTTTCCCCCTCAAATTGGCATTTTCATTATTACATTTCTCAGTGTTTTTTCGTGTTTTTAAGAAGTGGACAATGGTGGTTACACCTTTTAGAGATGCAATACATTTGCAACCAGTAAGTCATGTTTAGAAAGTAAGGGAAGCACATGGCTTACATAATTATATGGTGGCCGACAGTTGTTGACGCGCTAAAATGACCACAATGCAAATTGAAAAATACAAATGTGACAAAATACATGCAAATTAAGACACATCTTCACTTAGAAAGCATTCACCAACTGGACGGCAAACTGTCACTGTTGGCAGACTCCGTTGCTTAATTCTAAGCGTTTTGTTAGTATACTTCAAGGGACTAGGTTAGCTACGTTAGCTAGCTAGTTTACAGCAGATCTGCAATAATATCAGAAGGAATCATGTGAGTATAATGTAAATAAGTCAATAAAACTTACATTTTAGGTACGTTTTCAGTGACAGTTGGCCAACTTTATAATACACAAACGTCAACAGGCGCTCAAACATATTGAGGGCAGCACAAGCTCTAAACAAACATTGTGACTGTATAAAGTACTGGCACACAAAAGGGAATTCGGACATAAAACAGAATGGGAGTGACTTGAGTCGTCAACATGTACTGCACATGAAAGTGATTTGTTTTGCATTTCAGGCTAATCTGTATATTCCTCATATAGCCATTTGTGAAAAATAAAACTCAACAATTGCAGTTTATTGCATCATATGATCACAACAAATTAATATAATCTATCTTCAATGCAGCATTTCCAAATCAAATTCCTGTTATTTTCAATTCAACTGAGCTTTCATTAATTTTTTTTTTATAATATTTGATTGTATTGTTTGGTTACATCTTTGGACAGGTGTGTGGAATAAAAAAATGTCATTGTATGTCACAACACTTTAAAGAAAATACATGTGCCAGTTTTTTTAATGTTATTATTATGCAATAGCCCTTAAGGTTTACTCCTCATTCAACCATCCTCTTTAGAGATTTGAAATACATTTGAAATGCCACATCCTTCTCAAAGCAGATTTTATACATTTTTTTAATTATTATTTTCTCTCACTTAAAGAGCACTACTTGTTGTAATGGTCAGTAGAAATGCTTTTTTTGGGAGTCCTTTTTTTAAAATGTCAGTACAGATCATTAATTCTTGCAGTCCTAGCTGCTCTAGAAACTCTTTAACAAAGAGTCCAATACCCAAGGTTATTTAATATTTATTCATATAAAGAAAAAAGATATAAAGATCTAGAACCAGATAATATTTGGGATTTCAGTTAGATGACCCACATCATTAATCCGTAACATGAACTCGTATACTCTTTCTATAAGGAATTAAGATATCCATTTACAATTAAAGCTGTATTAATGGCATTTTTGCTAAGCAGCAAAAGCAGCTAAAAACAATAAAAACATATTGTTGTAGCATTAGCATTTTGCCCATAAAACAAACAAAGTAACATTAGCATTAATTTGGAGTTCAGTTACTGTGCATCTGACACATAATAGTTGAACATTCACTCTCTTCTAAGATTTTTTTTGATCGCAAACAACACCTATAGAACATATCTGGCTCTTTAACTCCTGTCCCGTCTGTTCAGTGTTGAGCTGGTAGGAAATACTGAATTTATCTTTGTTTAACCTAAAGTTGTAGTAGGCTAGTTAGAAAACATGCTGAAAGCATAATCCAGAGTTATTTTTCTCTCCATTCATCCGACTGAGTCAAGACCGGCCGTGACACTGTGGATTGGAGGCGGGGCTTATGAGAAACACAGGTGAACATGCTCAGCTACAGGTACTTTTGCTCTGGAGTGTCAGGCTATTATGGCTTCATTCATCACTGAGCAACCCGGAATAAACGGGGCCCCGCCTCCAATGCTGTATACATTTCTCTTTATAGATCCATGGTTGTTCAACAAATTTGAGCAGATTGTTTATTAGCGGAGCCTTTTGACTTTAAAGTAGGAGTAAACTAGAATCAAGGGTTATCATTTTAATTTCTAAACTGACTGATCACAATAAACTGTAGTAGGGGTCGACCGATATGGCTTTTTCAAGGCCGATACCGATTATTAGTAATCAAGGAGACCGATAACCGATATTTGGAACCGATATACATTTGCAGTAAAATCAGAAAAACTTATTTGAAATGCCTTTTTATGTTTAATGAACTTTTCATCATCTTAAAACTGGTTTCCTCTCTGTGACCCTGAGTAAAGTAAATGAAGTAAAAATAAAATAAAAACTACTAAAACTTGTTCTGAACTTCTGATATTTGAGTCTCACTCATTTAGTAGTCCCAATTCAGCAGCACCAGATTGTGGTGCAGAAAGCAGAGTTGCTGCGAGGCTCCACTAGCAGCCGTCACAGTCCCAGTCGTCCCAGCGCGTCACAGTTTCTCCGCTGCGAGACGCCCCCCCCCCCCCGGAAACTGATAGAATTGGATCATAAGATCGTGGTGTTTTTGCAACTTCAGCATAGGGGATTGGGATGTTTATTGAACTTCGGCTTTCAACTGATTTACCTTCGAAACACCGCTCACTGCTGCTGCTTGCCTGTCTGTGTCTGCGTTCTTCACACCTGCCTGCCTGAGAAGGTCCCGCCTCTCTGGCTGGCTGCAGCCCGGAAAATCTTCAGTGTTGATTGACACTTCAGTAATAGCCTATCAGATAGCGCTGTGGGCGGGACATTGCTCGTGAACAGTGGTGACTGCAGCCAAAGAAACGGCCGCATCAGAGCCAAAATTGTATCGGCAATTTGATAAAAAAAAAGGCCGATACCGATAATCTGTAAAATGCGGATATCGGCCTCGATAATCGGCCAGGCCGATAATCGGTCGACCCCTAAACTGTAGGGCTATTAATGTGTTAAATAATGTCCAATAGATTAAAACATGAGTGCCAATCTGGAAAACGCTGCTATTAAGTAGGTTCACATTTTTAATGACTGGCAGGGAATCTAAAGCATTTTACAATATATTTTATATGGCCCATTTGTTCAATCACAGCTTTATGGGTTTAAAAGTGCTGGCAGGAAACACACAAACATGAAGGGCCACATCAAGGTCAAGGTCAAGGTTCTTTATTTGTCATACAAACATAGCTACAGAGTAGTTATGTCGATGAAAATCCTAGGTCACAGGCTTCTCCAATAGTGCAAAACAATAATACAGATAAACAGAAAAATATAGTGCAAATATTAAAAAGTAAATACAAAAAGAAAAATAGTTTAAAAAAAGTGAAATAGTGAAATAAGAGTCTATTATGCAAGCTATTGGAATGATATATTAGATAAATAGATAAATAATTACTAAGTAGCAGATGAATGTTATGGATGTTGTTTCAACAGTTCAGGTGTTTAACAGTCTTATTGCCTGTGAGATGAAACTGTCTCTGAATCTGGTGGTTTTTGTCCGGATGCTGCGGTAACGCCTGCCAGATGGCAGCAGACTGAACAGTTTGTGGCAGTTTGTGGATTTTTTCCTGAGCCGCTGGGAGTAAAGGTCCTCCATGAATGGCAGCTCTGTCCTGGTGATGTTCTGTGCAGTTTTCACTACCCTCTGTAAAGCCTTACGATTGAGGGCGGTGCAGCTGCCGTACCAGGCCGTGATGCAGCCAGTCAGGATACTCTCTATGGTGCACCTGTAGAAGGTCAGGATCCTCTCTATGGTGCACCTGTAGGAGTTGCAGAGTATCCTGGAGTCCATGTTGAACCTCCTCAGCCTGCGGAGGAAGAAGAGCCGCTGTCGAGCTTTTTTGGTGATGGTGGTGGTGTGAAGAGTCCATGTCAGGTCCTCAGTGATGTGGACACCGAGGAACCTGAAGCTGCTGATTCTCTCCACCGTAGTCCCATTGATGGCGATGGGGGCGTGTCCCTCTCTCTACTGCTTCCTGTAATCCACAATCAGCTCCTTTGTTTTGCTGACGTTGAGATGGAGGTTGTTATCCTGGCACCAAGATGTCAAGTTTTCGACCTCCTCTCTGTACGCCGTCTCGTCGCCGTCTGTGATCTGGCCGATGACGGTCGTGACGTCAGCAAACTTCACGATGGTGTTGGAGCTGTGTATGGCCACGCAGTCGTGAGTGAACAGGGAGTAGAGGAGAGGGCTGAGCACGCAGCCTTGAGGGGCTCCGGTGTTGAGGATCAGGGTGGAGGATGTTGAGGCCGAGGTCTCTGAGCTTGATGACCAGCTTGGAGGGCACAATGGTATTGAATGCTGAACTGTAGTCAATGAACAGCATTCTCACATATGTGTTCCTCTGGTCCAGGTGTGAGAGGGCAGTGTGGATGGTGAGGGTTATGGCGTCGTCTGTGGACCTGTTTGCTCTGTAGGCAAACTGCAGGGGGTCCAGAGAGTCAGGGAGGGAGGAGGTGATGAATGTTTTGACTAACTGCTCAAAGCACTTCATTATGATGGAGGTGAGTGCTACTGGGCGGTAGTCATTGAGGCTGGTGATTTTTGTCTTTTTGGGGACAGGAACATGTGGGGACAACAGACTGCAGCAGGGACCTGTTGAAGATGTCTGTGAACACCTCTGCCAGCTGAACTGCACACACCCTGAGAACACGGCCAGGGATGCCATCAGGTCCAGGAGCCTTGTGTGGGTTAACCCTTTTAAAGGATGTACACACATCTGCCCTGTTTAAAAAAAAGGGCAGGGCTCATGATCCTTCTCTGCACCCCCAGCCTGGCTGCTCTCAAATCGTGCAAAAAAACTGTTCAGCTCATCTGGGAGAGATGCGCACGCAGACACTCCCGCAGAACCCCCCGCTGCTCCTTTGTAGTCATTGTTCTTAGTCCCGCCCACATGTTCTGGGTGTTACAGCCTTTGAAGTCAGATTCCACCTTCTCTTTATACTGTCTCTTTGCACTGCTAATTGCTCTGCGGAGTTCATACCTAGAATTCCTGAACTCCTCCAAATCTCCAGCTCTGTGCGCGATAGTGCGCGCTTTCAGTTTGCCACACACCTTGTTGTTTATCCAGGGATTTTGATTTGGTAATGTTCGTACAGAAACCTTCGGTACCACGTCATCGATGCATTTCCCAATGTAGCAGATGACCGTATCCGTGTGTGTTGATGTTATTGTCCTCAAACACACTCCAATCCGTAGATGCAAAGCAATCCTGCAGTGCTGAATCTGACTCCTCACTCCATCGCTGTACTGTCCTTGTTACCGGTCTGTCAGCAGCTGATGTGTTGGTAGTACTTCGGCAGGACCTTCTTCATGTTAGCGGTGTTAAAATCCCCGGCCACAACGAATGCCGCCTCTGGCCGTGAAGTCTCCGTCTTGTGAATAATCCCAAACAGCTGATCGAGTGCCGTGTTGTTGTCAGCTAGCGGCGGAATATACACTGCTGTTATCACAACAGATGTGAATTATCTCGGCAGGTGAAAAGCCCGGCATGTGATCATGAGGTGCTCTAAATGAGCGGAACAGTCCGAAGAAATAACCATCACATCTGTGCACCAGTTGTTATTAGTCATTACACACACACCGCCACCTTTACTTTTCCCCGAGTTAACAGTCCGGTCCTGACGAAAAATAGTGAATCCGTAAGAACAATGGCGGAATCCGGGATAGCGGGGTTGAGCCCAGTCTCAGTGAGAATTAACACGTTACAGTTCTTAATGTCCCGTTGAAAAGCAATCCGACTTCTGAGTTCATCTAGCTTATTTTCAATGGATTGAACATTAGCCAGAAGAATACTCGGAAGAGGGGGTCGGTTTTCTCGTTTCCTCAGTCTGACCAGCAACCCGGCGCGGGACCCTCGCTTGGTCTTCCTCCTGCGTCTCTCAGGTAGGACAGCAACAGGTAGCCATGGCGAATCTCCATTGTCTGTCGGTGGGCTATTGTCCACAAAGTTTCTGATGTGAAGAAGTTCCTCTCTGCTATATTGTATAGCAGAGTTGGTGCGGTCGGCTTGCATGTTGCGAACCATGTTAAAAGCAAAACGGCAACAAGTAAATAAACACGCACAAAATACGAAAAAGGGCGAAGTTGGAGAGGAGCCAAACGACAATGCGGCCATCTTCACCGGCGCATTTTGCATCGTGAGTACCAGCGTTATAGAGATCATACAAGGCTTTTCCCTGACAAACAAATCACTTAATTTATTCAATGAATCATTGAGAACTGTTTATAGGAAAGAAAAAACACTTTTTGATACAGTTTACCCAACCCAATCAGAGTAATAATTCTCAGAGAGCCACCTGCTAACAACCCCCCCTCCTTTCTGTGTGGGAATAGTGTAATGATTTTAAGGAGGAGGATGCAGAGAGAGAGAGAGGCCCTCTGGGAAGAATAGACATGAGTACTAAGTGGTAGAACAAAACAACTTTCATATACTTTGCCGTCTCCCCTCTGGTCGGAGCACGTCTTCTCTGGAACATTAGCTCTGTGAAGTGCAGTTTGTCAGGGTCTAACAGCAATACATGGGATGAGTTCAACAGCATTCTTCTTACCCTGTGTAATGGTGCTTATTTATCAGAGACAGCAGTGTATCATCCATCTCTTGTTTACGTTCTGATCAAGAACGGTGCTTTGACAGCGTGACAAATGTAATTAAAGCGCCTTATCATCTTATGCTGTGTGGTGGAATGCTTTTACCACTGCATGGTAATAGGAGTGGTTCACACACACACACACACACACACGTTCAGAGCCACACACACACCAACATACTGCACAGGGGAGGTAATGGCATTGTTAATTACCACACTGCTGCCACTGCTGCTGGCCAATATCTCACTTCCTTCACTTTCACAGCGTCACCTGCCAGTGTAGGAGTGATAAACTGGGTCCACCAGGCAGTGGAGAAGGAAGGGAAATCTACTTTCCTGCCATGAATGCTAATGCAAACACATACAGTAGCTAGCCAGTAAGCTAACAAGGTCATTACAAGTCCACAGGTGCATGGCATTGAGCCCCATTAAGCATGCTCTTTATACTGCATATGTCTGCCGTCAGGAAGATGGACGACAACTACCTGCAATGCAAACCCATCCATGTAAGATAAGCAACTGTAACACAAACTCTAGAAAAAGTGTATGTGAAGAAAACAACACAAACAAATCAACTCTAGCTCATCGTTAGCCAAATCCCTTCATACTTCCTCAATTAATCCATCCACCTCCCCACATCCCTTCACCCCGACCCTCATCCCTTTACCTCTCCATCTACTGACTCCTTCATCCCTCACTCTCCTTATCCTCACCAACACCCCTCACTCCTCTCATTCCTTCACCCTCACCAAGATCCCTTCACCCCTCCAGTCACTGACCCCTTCATCCCCTTCTCCTTACCAATATCTCTCACTTCCTCATTCTTGCATCCCTACCAACATCTGTTCACCCCTCAACAGATCGACAGCTCCATCCCTTGATCCCTTAATCTCTCCCTCCCTTCATCCCTTCAGCCTCTCTACGTGTCTCCACTGATCCCTTCCTATTCAGCTTGTGCATTTATGACATACGAAATGTCTAATTTTAGTTTCCGGAGGGCCCACAATCAGCTCGTATAGAATTACACCTGAGACGGAACCCCACTACTTCAGTTCATCCTTCCAGACCAACCTAATGCAACATCATTTGTCATCCACCTTCAACCCCCCACATTTAAAAAAAAAAAAAATTCTGTATGTTATTGTATTGATATGATCGTGTTATAATCTTCTATATTTCTGTAAATACAAATAAGGATTTCAGCAATTTGTAGTTAAAAACAAACTAAAAAAGGTATTGAACTTTTCTTGCTTATGTAATGAAATGCACATTGTTGCATTTTAGCCAGCATTACATCTCATATATGAACATTTATTCTTAACTTATATTAAAAAAATCATATAAAAAAAATATATAAATACATACATATCTGTATTATACATATATATCTATATACATTTATTACCAAATCGAAAAGCATGAAAGAAAATGTGATTTTATTTCACGCTACTTGCAAAAGCAGAAATGTGAAGTTTCTATTTATAACTACTATTACTAATGAAAGCCCAGTATGCCTAACTCATAAACTCATGAATATTTTTGCTGTGTCTAACAGAGGCCAGGATATGCTTAATTATATAATCCTAGCTTTGGTCAGACTTTTTATAGTCTCTGCAAAATAAACACATTTCAAATTCCACGGTCACAGTTTGTAACAGGCCCTTTGGTTAATTGTAAATCCTGGTGACATCGTATGGTGGTTGTTCTATCAGACTTCACAACGCTGCTTAAAGTCACCTTAAGGCAACTGATAGGGACATGAAAAATTGGATGAGTCGTTTAAAATAACTGTTCTGATTGATATAATATACAAAACCTGTGTTAAATTATTTGGTTATAATTTGAAACACATATGGGCCTTTAAAATGTGAGGTAGTAATTTACTGCAGGAGAATTCAGCAGCAGCGTAGGGATTGTTGGGCCACTGGTATTGATTGAGAACCCTATCGATGCACCCTTACTGTTGGATACTGTGTGGTCATATTGTGCAATGGGGCATACAAAGCTGAATGTATTGCACATTAACCACATGGTCATAAAACCCCATTTTGCTCCACTGTTTACGTGTTGCCCCATGCATAAGCCTGTACCTTATGGCAGTTCTTGAGAAGTATTGAGAACGTAATAATCCCTTTAACTTCCCATCGGCAATCATTGAAAGACTTCACTTTTCCCTCAAAGGATAAAGAGTTTCAAAAGGTGCCTACCTCGTACAGATCCAGCATCTGGTTCCCACCGATGCCCCTAGTGGTCTTGACATTTTCCAAGGCCAAGGTGAAGTAGATCCCTCTGGTGTCGGACAAGTAGAGGTTATAGGTGTCATTCTGGTTCCACTCCTGCACGGCCGCAAATACCTGCTTCTCATCACTGCTGACAATGTGTAAATCCTATCAGGCAGCAGGAGAGATTAAGAGGAGTTATGACTGGAAGCGGAGAGGTGACGGATTAGAACATGCTGACCCTGGGGGACTGGTCATGAGATCAATGTTGTGATGTGAATATAAGTAGTGGAAATACTGTAATGTAAAGCTCCCTAAGAGGCTCACTGTGAGTGTGATACCGTGACCTAAAGTATGACTTTAAAAGCACAGTATGCCAGCTTTAAAGGGAAAATGACCCTAACAAAGTGGTTATATGTGTAGTTTAACAATCTTTAAAAAAAAGATATTATGTATTTATTTCAACAAGGACCATGCATACAAATACATTAATCTCAGAAAAGAGAAGAGAGGAATTATGCCAGATTTGAGCTAATAGCTAATTTCCATCTGCAGTCCTTAGGTAGGTACATAACAATCAACAAACACAAAAAAATATTGCATAATCTCTATCACACAAACAATTATAAAACATGATTTAAGTACAGGTCAATACAATAATACATAGTACAGTTAAAATATAATATTACAATATTTAAAATTGAAAAACTCAGATTACAGTGTAATTAATGTTGGCATGACTGGTTGCTTAATATAAAAAAATGTGCACCACAAGAGAATGAGTTAAAGTCAGTACAGGTTTTAAGTTCAACTGGAAGAATATTTCAGTGTTTGATGGCCGTAAATGAAAATGCAGATTGTGCAAAGGCAGTGCGCCTCAGAGGGACGGATCTGCATTTAGTGCAGATCTTGAGTTTCTGCAACTCTGCTATCTATCTATCTCACGGCGAGGCTGAAGAAAACGTATGGGTACTGCAATTTTTGAAGTGCAGGAGCGGTGTTCCGGCAGCACTACACCACGTGATGACACGTTACGCTCGTGTTGTGTTCAAGGAACCTGTTTTTGGCCAGGAAAAACAGCTAGTTGCGTGTTTAATTCTATTGCGGTCTAGATTTCTTTAATTTTTTTGCGTGTGTTTATAAATTACCTCGAGGGCCGTATCAAATGGTCTCGCAGACTGTATACGGTCGAAGGTTCCCCACCCCTGATCTAAATCACTGGCTTTCAGGAATAGGAATACTAAGGTTACTGAATCTAGGATTAAACAGATTTCATAAGAAGTCAAAAAACAGGTGAGGTTAATGCTGCAACTTACCTTAGGCAGGGAGTATTTGGGGAGTTTGATTTGTATAAAAAGGTCTCTATTGTAGGAAACATAATATGTGGCTCGTCCTGATGTAGGAACCTGTAACACATAAAGTAATATGTATTTCATATATTGAATAAAACATGCAGGTTTTATGCACGTTGCTTCTCTTTTACCAGTGATGGAGGTCTGCTGTTGAACAAATGCAAGGACACCTTTTACTCATGTGTCACAGAATCATTGAGACCATATCATATTTTTCTGAAAATAATTAAAGTGGTGGGTCAAAGCGTACATTCATCACCTTATCACTTTTTCCAGCGAGTTTCCAAGACGCTGCTTGGAAACACAACTGTTTTAAAATTGTATAGGCATTAACAGCAATTTCCCAGTTTGCATCCAAATGAAACTTCATATTATTGATGTCAATGCACTTTGGTGGTTTCCAAGTGAAATTTGGTAAACATCTCGTAGGTAAATCAACAGTTGCATTAATGTTTGTCTAGAGAACGTTTTAAGTTGCAAAACCAAGTCTCATCTGCAGGACAAGAAAAAAAGATTTGTTCCTTAGTGGTAGCCACTTTGCAAACACTCCTTTTATCAAGGCCTCATGTGTTTCCTCGTCTCTGTAACCATATCATATTTTCTCCAATCAAATGACGTGTTGTATCAAAGTGTATATCCATCTCCCACTCTCTTATGCTGGCTGGTTTTCAAGACACTGCTAGATAGAAAGTTTTTTGTGTTTTAACTTCTATGGGCATTCATAGCGACCTCACGGCTTACATTCAGAGGACGCTACCTCTCTAGGTGTCAAGGTGCTTGGTGGATTCAAAGTGGACTTTGGTAAATATCTGGGTGGTGAATCAATAGTCTCATTATTCGTTTTTCAAGGAAATCTTTAACTCCCCTAACCGAGCCTCATCTGCAGGCTAAGACCAAAAGAAGTTGTCCGTAAAGGTAGACACTTTGCAAACACTCCTTCGATCAAGACCTCAGGCGTTTCCTCATAAATGAAACTATATCATATTTTATCCAATCATTTGAAGTGGCGGGTGAAAGAGAACATCCATCTCTCACTTCTTTGTTCTGCTGGTTTTCAAGGCACTGCTAAACAGAAGGTTTTTTTGGGTTTTTTACTTTTAAGGGCATTTATAGCGATCTCCCGGCTTGCATTCAGAGGATGTTGCCCTCTCCAGGTTTCAATCTGCTTGGAGGTGGACCTTGGTAAATATCTGGGTGGTGAATCAATAGTCTCATTATTCTTTGTCCAAGATAATCTTTAAGTTGCCTAACCAAGCCTCATCTGCACACTAAGAATCAAATAAGTTGTCCTTAAAGGTAGCCCCTTAACAAACACTCCAAGATGTTTGTGTTGTTAGCTGATGCGGCTAAAAAACACAGGGTTGGTGGCTGTTGAAGAATTGTTATTGGCCTCAAGGCCACGGAAGTTCAACACTTTATACTCATACACACAGAGAGACAGTGCAAAGTGAGACTGCAGCAGTATAACACACTTTTTTAGTCCTATCAATAACGACATAATACTCGAAAAAACCTTCAAATCAGGCCTGTGGCTCGCTGCTGAAAATAAGTGATATATCAGTAATAATGTTGTATGGCAGGGCTGATTCTTTTTACTGATCTTTAAGTTCTCTGAATGGCCCAGAAGAGAGAAAACAAGCTATATTGGCGGAGTAGCGGTGAGCACTGCAGAACAGTCCCACATGCAATCGAGTGCAGGAGCATGAGATCGATGGCGGCGTAACCAGAGGCGGTTTGAACTTTAAGAGGAATTGGTATGATTGATTTTTTTCCCCCATCCCTTCAGGATCTTTCGTCTGTGAAGCATACGTGTTAAAATGTGGAGGTGCTAGAATTGAAGGGGAGGTTTAGGTTGAGTGATTGTGAGTCTACTTGAAATACTTCGGAGAGGTCAAACAGGATTGAAGGATCTTTGGAGAACAACTCTATTTCTTTGTCTAATGTGCTGCCAAGGCCAGTAGGAGTTGTGCAGGAAGGACATGCCTGTAGGTGGCTCAGGTAAGCAGGCCTCTGAAAAATTGCTTTTTCTCTCCTGAATAAAGCATTTAGTGGGATCAAAGAGCTGGAAGAGTGCCATTGCGAGTATTACAACTACTACAACTGCTACTACTGAAATATGAATCAATAGCCGAATCTATTCGTTTAACGTATTATTTAAAATGTATTATTTAAAATGTATTACTTTTTATTTAATAACACAAACCAACATTAAATGCAGTTTTTACAGGGTTTGTACTGGCTGATGTTTGACTTGAGGCTTAACATTTTTTTTTCAAAATGCTGGCTCTCTTTCAATTTCTCTCATTATTATCATAATCAACGACAACAGCTCAGTGGAGAAAAAAAACAGGTTTGAGAGGGTTACTTTAAAAAATCTAATCCACCGATTACCAAATACCTGTAAAAAATAAATAAATAGTAACTTATTATCACACTAAATAAGAAGTGTAACATGAATAGTTTCTATTAGTTTTACAATACTTTCACAACAAAAACAAGAACACAAGCGGGTTTAGCTCCTAATATGGATGCAATAATATGGTTGACCCATTGATTTTAGCCTAACGTTAGCTTTTTACTTCACCAAATGGTGTATATATGCAGAGATTTTCCTGCTGAACAAAATGTGTAAAGTATCATAAATGTGTGTTTGCCCCCCCAAAGCTTATTTTATACATTCAATGGAATCCTTCCGCTTGATAACTTCCGGGTCAGCAAACAAAAATATATCATCACTCCATCCACTATTAACAATGTCTTCATTATTTTGGGTATGGGCTTTTATATGCTTTGTTAACTGGTGGGATATGGAAAGGTGAGGGGATCAGTGTGTGGAGGATTTTATAAAAGATGGTTTTAACTCAGTTTGTTATTACAGTGTCAGGTAAGGTTGATGGAGGTCATGGGTCATCTAACTCTCGCTCTAAGAAAGTGGTGTTTTGAGCAGCTGGTTGTAAAAATAGTGAAGTTGGTTAAAAGATTGTTGAAGGTAAGTGCAAGCGCTGGTCTAAAGTGCTTTGGTCTTATTCCTTTGGATAGAGATACATTTAAGAGATGAAGAGGTAGGTAGAAAACATTACCCCATACTTTGATTCCTAAAAGGTCCTGAAAACCGAGCGCAACGACAATTTGTGGAGGCAAATTTGAGAACAAGTTTTGTGGACTAGCCATGTAATTATACTCCCTTTTCCTGTTCACTTTTTACATTCATGAACACTCATTTGCACAATGTCAAAGTAAATAATATTCAAGCTTTAGAGGAAATTAAAATGCAACCCATAAATCGCATCTGTGTTACTTAGAATTCAGGACATTACCATTTCAGATTTTTCTGTCGCACAAATCATGATTAAATTGACACAGTGGCTAGTATGAATATTAAAAACTTAGTCTGGCTTCCCAGAAAACCAAAGCACAAATGTTCAGTTGAGGTTAGAGTAAAATCAGATTTATATATGTATTTTCTGCCAAGTGCTATATTTTACTTGAGAGATATTTTATATAGAACCATAGGAAATATATAGGTGATTTTGTGGGAGTCAAGCTGAGGAAATTATCATTAGGAAGCATCAAATTGGTCTAATAATAAATCTGCTTAAGCAATATTTTGATTATGAATGTGAAATAAATCTCTCAGGTGGCACTATTATTCCAATAAATAACTCCAAAAATAGCTCTAATTGACGTTTGACTCCTGCAGGCCAGGAGGATGATATCCCTGGCTTGGAAGAAAATGGATTAACCTTTGAAAAATGTATGGGTTAAAGGAAGGAAAGGACATTTTGAAAAAGTGCGGCATCGCTTACAAACATTACTAACAAGTATATAGGCACTTTGAAATTGTTGGAATGCTAAATGCTTTTATGTTTGTCTTTTTATTTATTTATTCAATCTGATATATATTCATATATTTCTGTTTGTAATTTTGATTTACTTCCTCATTTTGTCACTTGATGTTTTGTTTTTTTTGTTAATTGGAGCTACTAAGTGTTTAAAGTAAGTGGAATTTTATATATTATTCAGGAATATCTGTCTTGCTTCAGCATGTGTCATTTAATTATATTCACTGTCTGTATTTGTGAATGTGACTATTTGTATTTGAGGAGAATATGCAATAAACAAAATTCAGATATTTAAAGAATCTATATGTTTCTGAGGAGCTCGCAGAGCAAATCAAAATACATTGAAGTGAAAACTGAAATTAAATATTGGACATTTTTCAGAAACCAGCAACCTCCGAATGGAGTGCCTAATGATATGATCTTTTTTTAACACAATGTAATGCACAATGTAATGAAATTTGCACCTAACCTGATTGAAAATGTATGAAATCCATTATTGGATTCCTTAACAATAATGTAATAAAATGTTCCGCCTGATATTGTAATTCCAACATTGTTTTTCAATAATTTAATGCATTTCAGGGGGGCATATATATTTTTAATTTGATTATTTTGAAGGATTATGTCCTAATGTTTGAAGACATTTTATTTTTCAGAAATGAAAACTTTTTAAAATGTATGATACTGTAAGTACACCTATCTTTACAGCACACATTTTATTTCCTCTTTGGAACGACAGTACATTTCACAATCGATAGCAAGGAGTACGTTACTATCAGGCAAAGATGCATTTAAGTAAAATTGGAAATGAACCCGCCCATAGCCATGCTGAAAGATGGTCCATTATAACAGAGTGGAATTCAAATTGAATTGCCATCAGTTGCACCCCCAAGGTTTGTAATCAATGACAATTACCTTTCTTGTACTTTTAAAGGTGGCCTCACCGAATAAGTTAGAGAACCACTGCTTGAACTTAGTACATTTTATGGGGAATTTTTTATCTCCCTGCTTATTCATTTCCTAATCACTAATTCACTGTTTCAATCAAATTAGCTTTTGCAATGGTGTTAACATAAAATAAAAACATTATTTGTTTAATGGGTTTTATTACATTTTTGACCATATTCAGTGCAACAATTGTATAACACAAAAAAAGTATTTCATTATAGGGTAAGGGTTAGGGTCACCTGAGCTACATATAGATGAGCTTGTGTTTTGTGTTTTGTTTATTCATTCTACCCATCTTAAAAAAAAAAAAGTATCATAATTATTCATTAGTCATTAGAAATAACGAAATATACGATAATACACACTTACATCTCAGTTAGCATAGCCAAGCTAGTAATAGACATATTTTCCTGAGAGTTTATATTGTCTAGGTAGCATAATCCATCAGCTAGCAGGTAGTGAGTGGTGTTAGATCCCTACCTGTATGAATATGTAGTCATCCTGAACCACCAGCGAGCTGATGTCGATGTATCCAGGGAACGGGTAGTTCCTGTTAGCTTCTGTGCACGTCTGAGCTCTGCACGTGACATACTGCACATCTGTCCCATGGGAAGACATACCGAGAGCATGAGCATCTTATGAATACTACATCATCTGTAGTAAATATTAATATATTGAGCTGTATGGAGAGCGCTTTGAATGGTAGCCGTTTTTCGTCAATTGCTTGGAAGCTAATAATGTGTTGTTGTGTTGTACTCCACATTATGTTTGACATTTTCTCTGCCTCTCTTTGTAGCGCCAGGTGTATTTTTATCATGTGAGGATTGCAGCATCTCTGCCTGCAAATCACACAATGGTTATATGAGAAAAAATCATATATCTTTGATTAGAGCTACCACGCCACACAGGCTGGCATTAACAGTTTCACCTCTGTATCCTGTGGAGGACCTTGGTGGTACTGCCATTCAGAGTTATGGAGCTGACATTCAGCGAGTGAAAGGGAAGGGGAAAAAAAGGCCATATTAATCATTAAGCAGTGGGTTCATTGGTAGGGAAAGCCTGTACTGTTTCCCTGGGGATTACTGCTTTTATCCAATAGGAATGTATTCCTATAGAGACCTGTTCAATACTCCCCTTTGATCTGAATGTGTGTGTGGGAGTTACTCACTTCCATCCGGCGTATGAGCCTCCATGTGGACCAGATCTGGCTCTTTGTCGAGGCCGGAAACAGACCTTGGAAAGAATGACACCGTGGAAGAATACATCACCGTAATGTTAACACATAGAAAGTGATGTAAAGATATAATAGAAAGAAAAAAATACCAAAAAGTTGTCAGTGCAGAGGAGCGAACAGAAAAAAAAGGGACAAAAGTCTTGCAGAGGCTAACCCTAACTGTGGGAGCCATATGTGTTTTTCATTTATTATGTGGTGTTTTCTTTTACATATTATTGGTGGGGGGCATGCACTAGATTTAGGGGTAGGTTGGAGTAAGTTGTAGTTTAACCTGGCTGCATTCACCCACTCACTTGGGTTCAGAGAGAAGTAGTCTACACTAACAAAAACTAAAACATTGACTTTATTTAAATGTATTATGTCAACAGATTGGACATAACTGTATTAGGTTAGATGAAAGCAATAATATTAAGTTGAACCTATTATTTTTTATTTAAACGTAATATTTTTGCTTTCAACTAACCTAATACAGTTATGTGAAATCTGTAGGCATAATACATAATTCAGTCAATGTCTCAGTTTTTTCAGTGTAGTGAGTCCGGAGGCGAAACTCCCTGTTGACCAAAGTCTCTGCACAATTCTTCTATCGCAATATATAAGTGCAATTTCATCCCATTTTCCACCACAAAATCCATCACAATCTCTCTTCCACTACTGGTTCTGATTGTTTTTTTTCCCTGTGTTTGGAATAAATGGTCAAATGAATTAAGTAATGGACTGGATTTGTTTGCGCGGGTCAAAGTTATTCCTTCCTGTATTCAGCCCCTCGCAGCTTTTTTGGACTGCCTGACGGTGCCTGAGAGGGCTTGTTGACGTTCGAGGTTTATAAAGTTGGCCAACTGTCACTGGAAACTTACCTTAAATGTAATTTTTATTGGTTTATTTTAACAATGTGATTGCATGATTCCTTATGAATTTATTGCAGATCTACTGTGAGCTAATGAGCAAAAATAGCAAACAAAGTCATTTCAAATATACCGACAAACACAATTTTGGAACAGTTGGCCAACTTTACAATATTTGCAGGTTTTTGTGGTTGCATGTTTCTCCAAGTTGTTCAATTGTTTCCAAACCCTGTGCATGTGTTGTCAAATTGGTGAAGCTGTTTCTTCATTTGCATGTGTACGGTAACATTTGTGGTTTTTTAATTGCATCATTTTTTTTAACTGCAGCGCATTGTGTCTAGGGCCATTATAACATGTTAGCCCCTGTCGGCCACAGTAGCCTACAGCAGCAATACTAACCCAACAGTACAGGAATTTTTCCTTCATATTCTCAATGCCACATTATTGCCAGCACATCAACAAACTGTAGACTAGTTCGATTCCAGCACAGTGCAACACTACAAATAAATAGTTTTCTTATCATCGACTGGGTTGTGCAGGGTCAGCCCACTCTCTGTCTTTAAGTATATCTCTGGGTATAATCTTGCTTTCTTGCTCATTTCACTGTGTGTGGATTAGACTGGGTAGACATGGCTTTCCAATTGTGACAATATTTCATATCCCCAGGAGGCGGACGAAGCCATTGTCCAAATGCGGCCAACTGGAGGCCTGCCTGGACATTGCTAGCGACCCATTCAGTGTTTAAATGTCCTTGAAGGGGCTTTGGCGGTGAAGGGCGAAGCCAGCGATGGATTGTGCACATTCTTTAGGATTATACTAAAATGGCACGGAAGAAACAACGATTTATGCAAGTTAGAGTGGATATAGCCATCAGCAATCTTACGCACACCCCAGTCACCTCACAGAGGGGGGTGAGGGCAGTGAGCTGGAATAGATCCGGGACTTAGTTTGTGACGAGTGTGCACTTTCAGACTTAGTAGGTACACTGCAGGGGGAGTGAGCAGTAGACGGGACTGGATAAGAAGCGACAGGGACGTCCCAGATCCATTATGAGTCATAGCTCCTCATACTGTATGTAAGCTTCTGTTTCTGCATGCGTATAAAACCACCCCCTTTTTATTCTATTGCTTATATTTATGTGCAATGTGCCCACTACAAGCCGGGCGCGTTTGAGAAATGCTGATTGCAAAGTGTGTTCTGAAGGAGATTAATCTCTGCCTGATTGTATCAAGGGGTAGATGATATGCAGAATTCCAGCAGCATCACCAGTCATTCACACACCTCGTCCCAAGCCATCAATATCCCTTTACTCAGTCGCGTGGAACATGAGCAACAATTTCTGCATGAGAGGAGTGGACATTTAAAAAATGGATGACTCACCAGTAGAATCGGCTTGGCGTGACACGTTCGTGAATGAGCTGCCACTTTCTTCCAAAGTCCACCGAGCTGTACAACTGCAGAGAAAAAAACAAAAAGTCAGTCTCGTTAGCAAGATGAACGCACTTTTACACATCAGTCCGGCTCTTAATTAGAAGGGCTGATTTAAAAGTCGTAACAGTGACGAGGGAGCTTGAAACATGGCTGGATAATTCCAGGGTGGAGGCTGTAAAGCATCGTCAGGAGACATCGAGCTGAAATGCTATCATCATTACCAACTGACAATTTATGCTAACATATTGTCACAGATATAGGCATCTTTATTCCCTTTCAAATTAGAGCTTTGGGTTTAAGACCATGCACATAACAGGAATGATACACTAGAAGTGAAATAGAGATGACATTTATGAGGCCACTTTTTGCTTCATCATCAAAATATTTGGTGTAATCCAGTGGGTTTTATAAGGTGGCTGACAGAGGCAAACGAGGCAAAAATTCTGCAAATATAAGACATACACTGCATTTTTAAAACATTCACAGCTATTACTAAAAGCGCTGCTTTACCGAAACGCTGCAAACAACAAACTGGGACATTAAAAAGTGACGCACACAACTGGGACCGTAGTGAAGATGTTTTTTTTCATTTGCATGTGTCTAGGCACATTTCTCTTTGTATATTTTTGCATCATTTTGGAAAGTGCAGCCTGTTTTGGGGCTTTGTAGTGTGTTTGCCCTTGTCGTCCAAGTTTAACCTGCTGTTGAATGTTTGACTGTTTCTTCAGCACCCAATCAAATCCAATGTCCTGTAGAATGAGCATACATGAATGAAAAGAATGATATATAACACAGCTGCCATTAAGGTGTTTAGATGTAGCCATTGGCTCAAATTCAGTGTATTAATTACATCTTCTGGTGCCAGGGTGAACAATTAATAACCTAGGTGCATTTCCTAACACTGTCTTGATTGATGTTGTAGACACAGCTCCCCATTGTTGTTTCCTCGCAGCGCGGAGAGTCAGAGGCCCCAGTTGAGCTCTATGCTAATGTTCCTACTTGTGGTACCTTTTATCACAGCAAATCTGACACTTACCAAGATAAAAGGATATAAATTAGTCACACCGCTGCGGCATTTATTTGTCAGCTACGCAAAGGAAAATCTATCTATGCCAGCAGGTGTGTTTTACAATATAAAAATGACAGTTTATCAGTTTCTTCAGAGCATGTACAGCTAGTGTGCCATACAAATGCATGATATAACAGACTGCTTCTTATTTGAATCACATGGATGTGTCATGATCTTGGTTTTTGTTTTTTATTTTGTAAAAACACTGTCCCTGTGTCATGTCTGTTTTTAATTCCTGTTTTGTGTTTTTTCTTGCCTTTTTTTAGTATGTCCTGGCCTTATAAAGTGTTGGAGCAATGAATCCTAAAACCTGGAAATAACTTTGCATTTTGACACTTCCAGTTGCCGTGTCTTGAAGTAAATGGGTTTTAAACGCGTTTGTGGTTAAAGGCTGGATATAAAATATTTTCTTATTTTGTTCTATGACATAAAATACCTCAGTAAATACCCCACTTCTTTTTGTTAAATTAACGTTGGTTGCTAATAAATAAACTAATAAACGTCATCAAACCGACACAAGTCCACCTTTAGCTTAAGGGTAGTATTTTGTTAGCTTTTAATCTTCAAATATCACAAAGTGGTGTTAATAGGTGGAGATTAACCTGCTGAAAAACATGTGATAAGGATCATAAACGGTTGATGGCCACAAGGCTTATTTTCTGCAATATACTGTAATCCAATGGAGAAATCCCATTGCTTTTTGTCGAAGGACCCATTGCAATGCTAATTTCCGGGTTGGCCTACAGAAATATGTAAATTGCCCTGAAACAACCTGAGCCTCAGCACACCTGTACTTTATCCTCGCATTATTTGTTCTTGTATTTAAGTCCTGTTCTTTGTTAAATCTTTGTCAGATTCTAAGTCTTTATGTTAAAAGTTCCTGTTTACTCTACTCTCTTTCATTTGTGACCATCCCGGCTATGCGTTGTGTGACACGATACATAACGTTAACCTCTATCATACCATTATTCTATCATATTATCACCACTTCAAGTTCATGCCTCTGTTTGAAGTGCTTGCCAACGATGAGTAATGGCAAGAGACCAAAGCTTCTTTATTCTGTCATGTGCAGTTGAAGCGTAGGTCTTGTATAAGCTGGAAGCAAACATTTGTCCCAACCGTGATGAAGTTGAACTCATTCTAATATGCAGTACCCATAGGCGTCCACTCTACAGAAAATGTGATTCCTGATTCTTCCAACCTCAGTAATGAAAGTTCCCCAGCGGAGCCTTTGGGTGAGTGTAGCAGGGCAGCAGGCAGAGTCTCTCATCACTTTGGACAGTGACATATGACGCCAGCGGGCAGGCTCAGCTTTTCCTCTCTCCATTCATCAGTTCAATGACATCTTAAATTTTAAAGCTTCAGAGCTGTCACAAAATAAGCTTCATAGTTTCCCTCTCACTTCGATAAATCAGCCGGCCAGCTGCCGTGGCACCATGCTGACAGCCGAGGCCGCCGGCAGAGGACGGGAGCTCAAATGGTGATTGAGGAATTGCAGAGAACACCTTAGTTAGATTCATCTATTCATGCTGAAAACGTTTGGGTTCATTAGGGTGCAGGTATTGGACATTCAGCTGAAGGTTCTTTGAAATGCTGTTGTGGACTTTTTAGTAGTTTGTTAATCACATTAGTGTAGGTTTTGTTTTTTATTTCAATGGTAACTATGAGCAATATTCAGTTAGAAGAAAGTACATTTAAAAATCGTTTTGATAAATTAACAAAAATCTTGTTAATAATATCTTGTCAAGCTGACAATTGAGCGGCCCGACCAAGTAAGGAGGCAGAGGCAGAACGTCCTCATACAACCCGGTGTGGGAATTTATTCATTGTTGGTACATGATAAACAACATCAATTTCCCCATATGACTGTCTCCAGCACTATCCCTTTCTCTCAATGAGCCTAACATGCCATCCTTTATAGGCCCAACAATTGGACTGTACCATCAAAAGGGGTGGTATGTGCACAGATGGTTAGCTCAGATAATGAAAACCAGTAAAAGAAAAATAAACATTCCCTGGAAATATCAAACATCTATTAATTAAAGTATACTTAATCAATGTATGAAAGGAAAAATATTATAAACCAACAACATCAATGTACACGATATAAAACCACCCCTGCCTCCATCCTGCTCAATAACCCCACCCGGAACGATAAAACAGGGTTCGCCGTTTCCCCGGGGACTCTGCGGTGACGGACCCTGGGACCGGAGACGGGAGAACAGGTGGAGGTGAGTGTTATGATGTTAACTACTGCAGGGATGATATGACAAATACAGTATATAACAGACATTTATATTTCTTAGTCTAAACAGCTTATAAATTACTAGAATCGCTAATCACACTTTGTTCACCCATAGGTTGGCATGCCAATCCAGCCCCCCGACATCAAGGATTAATGTGTTCTCATAATGACGTAAACCATTCAAATGGGTTTGAACGCCACACAAGCTCTTGTCATCTTTCATACATCAAATGCTTCCCGTGCAATGTTTTACCGTGGAACAAATTAATATGCTTCGCCAATAGTGAAGCTATATAATACGTTACGGAGACACGAGATCTACGGCGCAGAGATCACCTCCGTTACAAATATTAAAGAGAATCCCACACACACTCTGTAAACTTTACATATTTCTGTACAAAGCTACCTCTTTAAAAATCTGCACAGCTCTCAGTTACCATCCCAATACTGCACATCATTTATTTTTCAACATTCTAATTCTGAAACTAGAAAAAAATAAAGTATGCGAAAATGTATTACAATTTAATTGAACTGATACAAAACAAAAAAAAAAAGTTTCCACAAGAGGGAGTTTCTCCAACACTCACTCTCCTAGTCTGCTTTGTTAACTTCTGTAACAAAGTGACATCACTATGTAACACTTACGCTTCTATTGATACGCAGGGTTGGGTTGTAACGGAATACATGTAACAGCGTTAGTACGTAATCAGAATACAAAAATCAAGTAACTGTATTCAGCTCGCGTTACATTTGAAAAACGAGTAATCTGATTACAGTTACTTTCCTAAACCTGAAGTGAATACATTTTGGATTACTTATTGGAATTATTGGTGGAAAGATTTCCTCACAACATTTAATATTCATTACTAAAGGCACAGCCGAATCATCACAGCGCACAAAACCTATTACCGCCGCAGATTGACCAAAAAAGGGAGCGTTTGAAAAAAATGTGCGGGTCCGCTCAGTGAAACAATAACAACGAAACATGGAGGAACAAAAGTCTGCGTTTAAATCGTGGCGATATCGACACCACTTCGAATTTAAACAAGACCATAGGAAGAATATCACGGTCCAGTGTACCTTGTGTCTTCCAACCATCAATACACTGTCTGCATCAAAGGACTCCACGTCTAATCTTAAAAAGCACTTGGAGATAAGTCAACGTTTGCTTTTTTTTGCTCTCTTTATTGTTGAAATGATATGAAGTCCGTTATCCCGACTTCGACAAAGTTACCTTACTGTTTTATAAAAGGGAAATAAACACAACGAACACACACACACACACATCATGCGCCTTGGTGACCGGAGATCTCCTTTATAAAACTAATAAAAGGGGGAATAATCGGGCAATTCGTGTGTAGGTGTGTGTGTGTAGGTGTAGATGTGTGTGTGGTTAAAACAATCAGCCTGCGGTCGCTCTTTAGCCTTTCTAATGATTCTGAAGGTAAACACAGTGAAGGCTGGGTATGAAAGGCACTGCACGCTCCTCTTCTCAGAGGCTGAGTTAACCCTCCCGCTGCCTCCTGGTGCTGCAGAGATTTCATGAAGTGAAGGAGCTTTTCCTTCTATAAAACAGCTGCGGGCAGCAGATACTGTGAGTGTCACGGACATGAATTCATAGATCAAGGCAGACTGGTGCACACACTCTCCTGTTTTGCCGATCCGGTGCTTAAACAAATATAACTCTACACCCCTGGCCGAAATGTCCTTAAAATGAAGTCCGAGTTCGAAATATATCTCAAATAATGTAGGCACTGTAATTTCCCCACATAAACATAACAGTCTGCAATGAAATGGTTGTCTCCTGTGTGCTCCACTTGACTTCCTCCTTTGCGCACCGGTAACTATCTCGAAAAAAAAAAAATAAGTCGGGATAACGGACTCCTCACATCCCAAGCTGCATCCCCAAAAGGTTTATTATGTTGTTACATCGTTTCAGATGTTATGTTTCAGTTGTGCTCTTGATAAGCCATTAAAACAGTAAAAACACGTTCAGTTTCCTTTTGCTTTTTGTGTCTCCTGTACACCAAAACATACCCATCTGTGATGGAAAAAGAAAGTAATCCAAAAGTAATCTGAATACGTTACTTTTTTAAGACACGTAACTGTAACTGTATTCGGATTACTTTCAGAGCCATGTATTCAGTAATCAGTAACTGATTACATTTACAAAGTAACCCTCCCAACCCTGTTGATACGTGATAGGTTAAGAGGCAGAACATCTCTAAGACGTTGACCAATCATAACAGAGCCGGCTAGCTAACCAATCAGAGCAGACTGGGCTCTGGTTTCAGACAGAGGGTGAAAAGAGGTGCTGCAGCACAGGCAGTATGAGAAGAATAAAGAGCTTTTTGAACACTTAAGCATGGAAACGTGTCACAGTAGAGGCGCAAAATACAAATATTAATCTGAAAATTAGCATAATAGGGCCCTTTACCATGCAAGCAATACAGGTGGATGCATGATTTTTATTTATTTTATTTTGAATACCCTTAATCGTCCCACAGAGGGGAAATGTACATTCTGCATTTGACCCATCCTAGGCGGTGGTGCCGAATTCTCCACCACCGCCCGATGCATGATATAAAGGGAGAAATTACTATCTGTATGACAGTGTGCACTGCACTCGTCTGTGTAGCTGACCTTACTGTATGCCAGTGGCGAACCGTGTCTATCACAACTGGACCTTCTGTAGACACCCCCCCGGATTCGAAAATGTGGTTGTTCTAGTTAGACAGACGTCACGGCGGCAGTCACTTTGCGTTGGATGGCCTTTGTTTATAATGTCCATCTTTTCACTGAATGATCGTCTTGAAAAGGGTACTAACAACAATTCCGCAACAACATCATCTTCACCTGTTGCCATTTCAACGTAAAAAAAATATAAAACTTCAAATGAATTGCTACGTAGCACTTACGCTGGATCCTCTGTCTCGAGCCAGTGAACTAACGGGCCTTCTAGAATACCCTGGAACCGAGGGAAACTCTGAAAGAATACGCCCATTGGCTACAAATCAATATATCATTGGTTGATTCAGTGTAAGGGCCAGGGCATTCTATCAAGGATATAGAATACCTTGGTTGAAGGATATTCTTCCCAGAGACCCAGAAAAATATTTTATTGGTTGCGTTTATTTTCTAACACAAAACCACTGAAATGCGTAGTGCATGGACCGAGAAAGACAAACAAATCAACGTAACACTGTAATATTACAGATCAACAACACAGATACGATTCTCATTTATTCATTTTATTTAAATTGTATTAAATTGTATTTAAATAATAATTCAATTTTTTGTTTTGTTTCATCTGATCGTCCAGGGTATTCTCTGAATACCTTGAAGGCCATGACGGTTCACCACTGCTGTATGCTCTGTTCACAAGGCATATATTTTAGTAGACGAACTGTCGTTAGTCTATTAACATTTCTACATTTTATGAATTTACAAGAAGGCAGATATAATTGAATGTGTCAATGTCATAAAACTGGATTTATTTTGTCTGATTCTGGGGACTTTATCTCCAGTGACAAATTATATTGTAGCATCTGTTTAAATTGACGGACACAGTTGATTTCAGTATGTTTGCAAATATATAACTTATCTTTGCAGGTAATAGAGACAAAACTTATCATTAGCATTACAGTGTAGCTTTAATTTTGCTCTTCATGGGTCCCCAACATTATACATTAGTGACACTAAGTGTAACAGCCTTTTAATTATTTTTTAAATGTGATGTTTAATTATCTGCTGCTTAATATGGAAACAAAGCATAGGTATTTTTTCTCAATATTTATTTTATCTTGATATGAATGTTGTTTTTACACAAAACTAGACTCATTCTTTAAATCCAGGTCGGCTCTCCATTCAAAAAATGTATCAGCTATTTAATACACATTTCCACCTTTTTTCGGGGATCAGCTTGAATAGAAGTTATTAAGCTGAAATGCATATGCATATCAGCTGGCTATTCATCTGCTTTAATGACTCGCCAAAATAAAATAAGACATATAAAATAAATTAAGTTCACTGATAAGAACTAGACGGAAAATATGCAAAATGGACACATAATGACTAAAATGTGAATAAAACGACCTATATGGGTCTTTGTGTTAAAAGGCTATATTAATTCAGGTGAAACGGTGGTAGAATAACTGAATTTTAATACAGTGCCAAAGCTCGAGTTTGAAAAACAAAAACATCCAAAGGGGCGAAAAGGTCATTTGCAGCGTGACTAAGCTTCCTTATCTAAGGAATTATTCATGTAAACGAGAT
This sequence comes from Dissostichus eleginoides, assembly GCA_031216635.1. Taxonomy (NCBI): domain Eukaryota; kingdom Metazoa; phylum Chordata; class Actinopteri; order Perciformes; family Nototheniidae; genus Dissostichus; species Dissostichus eleginoides. The sequence continues at coordinate 6,545,216 of CM062266.1, forward strand.
ACACAGAAGCGCACTCAAACGCTGTTTACTCATAAGAAGTGTCAAAGCCAAAAAGAACGACTCACTCTGGTTTAGATCAGTGTCAAGGTCTTTGAGGGCCATGTCTCACAAGAAACTCAGGCAGCACTTGTTTTATCTCATTTAGCCATCAAACGAGGTAGAGAATATTGCGAATATAATAAGCTGCCTTTGTTTTACTTCCCATTCATTTATAAAGGGATATTGGATTTCCGACTATATAGTTAATTAAAAAAAATTGTTCGCATGTACTTGTCTACATTTGTTTTGCTTTGTTTACCCTTAACCCATGGTTTGCAGCAATCACATTTATGGGAAGTTGAATCAATCAAACACAGATGGAACTTCAATAAGAGATGAATTGTGCTTCTCTCTCAGGAGGGGGCGTACACATCAACCATTACAAATGTTCATGAAGCCTTTTCATTTACAACCTTTTTTTTTCTCTTTTTTAGGATTGTGCAGGAAATGCTTGAAAGAAATGTACATTATTTAGTGGGAATGCTGATACTGCATTCCAACTACCAACTACTTCGTTCGGGAATCGATTGCTATTACTTTTCTCATTCATAACTTCAATAACATAACAGGCCCCGGTGCCGGGGGCTCTCAGGCTTAACAGGTTAAGGCCCATTGTAAATTCAGCCTGATATTTCCTCACAGCAGCAGCCGCACACCTTTAGTTAATCTGCCAAGAAGGCCACATTATTGACCCCCAAGTACACACAAAGCACACTTCAGACGCTCAGGGTCCTTGACATGCTTCACGCGTTGAAATTTCACCGATATCTGTTACGGTTCTTCAACAAAACGTTGACATGTAAGAGGTTTATCTCTCATTCAGAACAATGGAAAGGCTCTCCTCTCAATGATTACTGCACATCACCATGGAAACCTTTGATCTCTGGGCTCTCACACAGGTGTTTCATAACGTTGTTACCTCAAACATAAACACCTGTGTGATGGAGATATGACATGATGATGTCATAACTCCAACTGACATGCTCAGAACGCCACCAAACATCACATGATGGTTAACACTGTGGCCCTGAACAGCTGTACATCAAATCTGATGTTACGTAATGTGATGTTACTATGGCAACGCATCCCTCGCCATAAAACACGATGTCGCTGTAACTCCAATGGACACAGTCCAATCGTCCCCCAATCTTCACCTGTATATCACCGGTCCATGCCTCAACAGCTCTACGCCAAATCTGAGATCTCATCATATGCCGTTTCCATGGAAACGCATCCCTCGCCATAAAACACGATGTTGTCGTAACTCCTATGAAAATGGTCAAAACAGCACCAGACTTCAGATGATGGTTAATGGTCCAGCCCTCAACATGTCTATGTGCCATTAGTGAGTTTTCCTCAAAAAATGTTGCCTGTAGCAACGCATCCCTCGCCGTAAAACACGATATTACTATAACTCCTATGAAAATGGTCAAAAAGTGCTCAAACTTCACATGTGTGCTAACAGTCCAGCCGTGAAGACATCTACGTGACAGTTTTTAGATTTCTTCAAATGCTGTTGCCTTGGCAACATAACGCTCGCTATGAAACACGGTTTTCTCATAGCTTCAGTGAAAATGCTCCAAACGGCCCAAAACTTCACAGGTTTGGGAACGATGCAGCCATCAACACATCTAAGCGTATTATGGGGTGTCATCAAATACCGTTGCCATGGCGACAGATCATTCGCCATCAAGTTAGTTCAAAAGTTTGCAGTTCAAATATTCTGCTGCTTTTCCAAGCCGTTTTACTTTACTTACAGTGTTCATGTATCATTTCAATCTACATTCTTCACTTTCTTCTTACACATTACATTTCAGCATAGCAGTTCAGCATCATCTTTTCAGCATAAAGCATTCCCATCAGCAATTTCTTCAGGAATTGCATTCTCTAGTTGCATTTCCAACTACTTAAAGCTAGGTGTAAGTGCACTGTGGCACAAAAGGAAATACGATAATAGATGAATGGCATGTCCACAGTGACTGTAAACCCTTTAAATCAATTAGGAAGGAGACTCATAGCCCTTTCCCACCAAAGCAGTTACAGGGCCGGTTTGAAACTAGTGCCCAGTTAAGAACCGGTTCTTCCTGTTTCCTGTTGGCTGGCTCGGGCCCTGAAAACCAGTTCTTATCTAGCAATACTTGTCAAGAAGCAAGAACCAATATGTCAGGATTACGTCGGAGGCTGAGTGAAGTGACTAGAACACGTCCACACACTTATACAGCGAAACATGGCTGCTAGCATGTCGGAAGACCTATATAGGGATATGCCAATGGTTTGGGCAGACCATCCAACCCGAGCATACAATGGTACATTTACAGGTTTAAAAGTTTGTCAGATCTCAGTGCCTGGTATCCAATGAGAGTGTGCATTTATAATATTTAATAGTCCCTTTTTGACCTTGCAAGAAAAACAAAAATTGTTTCTAAAGTAGAAACCAATTGTATCCTTATTTTCTTTTACAAGTTGTTAAATGTGAGGCCTACAAGAGAGAGAATGGTCAATTATAATTCCTAGATATGTGTCCGCTTTAAGGCTACTGGACTAAATCCTATTGTGACAGACAGAACTTGCCAAGATAATAGTCATGGCTTTCCTCGACTCTCCCTGTGAGTTGTGACTAAGTCTTCAGTGAAAGATATGGATAAAGTTTGACAGAGAGACGGACCATTATTCTCACAGAGAAAGAGGACATGCGATGGACCTGTGCAACCAATTAGGAACAGGAAGCCGATGCCAGACTGTTCTGTGACCCTGCAAACGCTGTCCCCGCTGGATTTCCAACCATTACCAGATGCTACTCCCATTCGCTGATCAGATCACTCCTGACCGCAACAATGTTCTCTATTGACCGTCTGCTCCATTCCACAATGAAAATAAGACATTATGGATTTTTCTTGAGGCAGTGGGAAGTAAAAGTGGATAAAAATGTTAAGGGAATATGTCCCTGCTGCTCTGGTTTTTAGTGTTTCCCATAGCAACAGTTCCAACAAGACACTGAAACATCACTCTTTAAACTCTTGTCTGGGTATTGTTCAAGACTTGTCATATAAGTGTTCATAAAGCATTTATTTCCGCAGCGCCGGTAGCCTATTTTAATTATTCGCAATGAAGAGAGAGCAGAAGTTGACGTCTCAAGAAAAAGCACCGCACCCATCATCTTTTAAAGAGCTCGATCTTTTTTTCGCTGCAGCTCGGAGCACTTTGGTTGAAAATCTCTGAACATTGCAGAACGGCACTGAGCTCCCTGAAAGTGTCCATGACTCTGTATGGCCTAATTGGCCTTAAATTATGACATAGTTTGATTGATTTATTTTATATTTTAATCCAACCCTGTTTCTGACCCCAGACCCACTCACCTTTGGTGGTGTCCAGCCATGGATTTAGTGTTAAAGATATTCTCTGATGGATTTCAACTGGGATTTCATTACTGTTTGCACCTCATTGAACAATTGCTTAAAAAAACAAAACAAAGGGCAAGACTCTTTCCAGAAAAATGAGCAAGTGTTGCTCTTAGTAATACACAGCCTTCACTATTAGCAGTTATTATTGGGACTTATTTCTTCACATTGTTGAAGCAGATTTTTCCAAGGCATGTAGTATATCTCGATAATATGGACAAATAAAAGCAAACATATCTCTATAGATTCTACTTGACGTAAGTGGAAAAAAAAAAATTGTATAACTTGAGAGAACCATAGTCAATCAGCGCATTGTTTGCTGGTTAAAGAAGGGGGATGTCATCTTTCTGTGCCTGAATAAGAAAAAAGGTACAGCCATAACAACGCTGACGTAAGAATTTCGACAAAAGTAGCATATTACCTTAACAACTACTTGAAACAGAATAGGAAAAACAAGAAGTAAGGTTAGGGTTGTTAACAGCTAACAGCTTTGTTGGTAAAAATGACATTTACCTCAGTCCGTAATTATTGGTAAGTACAAAAGGACATTTTCAGTCATGTTCATGTAGAGAATGAAAAAAAGAAAAGTAAAATTAGGTGAATACACTCAAGATAACTTCCTCCTACTGAGAGATATTTTATGTTTTTACTTCCAAATATGTGTCCAATTTCATCATTGCTGAGAAAAATCAGAAAGCAAAGCAAAGGCTTTTGTTGCCTATTTTCGTTTGCACAGTTCTTTCTGCAGCATTGCCGCGGCGACACTGTGCCATCCCAGAAAAGCTTTGTGCATTAACATCAAAGGACAAACAGCTCCTCCAACACATATAAGTCCTGAGAAATGGAATCAAGACTTTGGAGTTATGGAAATGATAACTGCCGCATTATGGGCCCCTATGTCCTAGAAAATTGATATAAGTCACTTTTATAAGACCTAATTAAGTCTCCTATAAATTCTTGATGCATCTATGTACAGTGCTGTACTAAATCAAACGGCTTCTGTTGGCATCGCATTGGCATATCCCATATGGGAGGCAGAGGAGGACTGCTTTTATGCCCCACGATTTATCTAGCCTGCAATTTACACAGCAGTATGGATGATCCTATGGAGGGAGGTATGGGAAACGGCTATGCAAATGAACCGTCTGGATTGTTCCAACAGGAAGCACTCTACATCTGCAGGGTTGACACCAAATGATGTATCAAGTTTGATAAAACCATAATTCTTTCAGTCCTAAAAATTAAAACAATTTAGATTATCAGATAAATTGTTAATGTCAATCAAATAATTTACTAGCATTTCAGCTGGTTTGTTCATTTCCTTGATTTTGTGCTAAAAATCTTAATTTGTAAAGAAATTGATAACTCAAACTGAAGGGTAAATGTAGTGGAGAATATGTTCCCTTCTGAAATGTAATAAAGTTGGCATGAGATTATAAATGCTCAAGTATAAGTTGGAGGTAAGAGTCATTTTACTTTGCTACATCTAACAACTGGTAATTGGGCAAAGTTTGAGGATAAGTGGGGTTCAGGCTATTTCCGCTCAGTGAAACAATAACAACGAAACATGGAGGAACAAAAGTCTGCGTTTAAATCGTGGCGATATCGACACCACTTCGAATTTAAACAAGACCATATGAAGAATATCACGGTCCAGGATGTAAATGTACAAATCCAGTGTACCTTGTGTCACACAAGGTACACTGGATTTGTACATTTACATCCTAGATACACCCGAAACCTGAGATCAAATGTTTTATTTTTGTTTATTTTTGTTTTCATTTTAATTCATGTCCTGCCAACACTGGCAGGACAGAAGGCGACACGCCCGTTCTAAGCCGTGTCCCTCACTCCTCACATCCCAAGCTGCATCCCCAAAAAGTTTATTATGTTGTTACATCGTTTCAGATGTTATGTTTCAGTTGTGCTCTTGATAAGCCATTAAAACAGTAAAAACACGTTCAGTTTCCTTTTGCTTTTTGTGTCTCTTGTACACCAAAACATACCCATCTGTGATGGAAAAGGAAAGTAATCCAAAAGTAATCTAAAAGTAATCTGAATACGTTACTTTTTTAAGACACGTAACTGTAACTGTATTCGGATTACTTTCAGAGCCATGTATTCAGTCATCAGTAACTGATTACATTTACAAAGTAACCCTCCAAACCCTGCTTATTACATAGTTATTGACCTTTTGTGTGATGCTATTACAATGACACTGTAACAAATGCCTTTAAGGTGCATAATGCAATTAGTTCTACAGCTAATCACAAACGGTCCACATGACCTTTTGTCGCATTATAAATGCAGGAAAACATTCAGATATATATTTGCATCTTTGGAACATTGTGTGCCTATTAATTATTTTTACCATAACATTTAATCTCTCTAATGCTGCGTTCACACCGGACTCGATGTGAATATTCGCTTCGCTCTAATCGCTCTTATCGCATCGCTCTAAACGCTCGAGTTTCACCGCGGCTGTCAGCTGTGTTTACTCGCATCATTCAAACAAGACACGCTGGCTCGGGGGCTACAACTACAACAAAATGAACATATTTTACCTTGATTAAATTGTAATAAACGTTTCTAAATGATGCCGAAGTAACAACATACTGATACCGGTTAGTAAAAACCATGAATTAATGCTTTGACAAGTCTGCAGACAAGACGGCAGGCGAAAAACCTTTTAAAATGCTTGTTTTCTGAATGAAGATCGGATCGACCAGGCTAAGCTAACGTTGTATATGCTCCGTCCACACTCATAACAACGGCCTAAAGACATAAATAAACCAGCGACTGTATTCGTCATGACACAGACAGTCTGTGGTTTGTACTTGTTTAACTTTTGTCCAGTTTCTGAACAGATATGAGGAGCTGTGAGCTCTGAGTGCTAACAGCTAACGGCTGATGTTTTGGTTTTTGTGGTTCTACGTCAGATACGGCAGGCTGAGATCCTCACCGCTGATTGGCTACCGCGAGATCGCGTCAAGGGAATTTGACGCTCGAGTTGAAAAAATTGAACTCCAATCGCCTCAATCGCGCCGCGACATTCGCATCATGCTCGCCGTCGGAGCGAATTTGCGTCTGTTCGCATCTCTGCATTGACTTTACATGTAATCGCGCCGCCCCCAAACATCGCATCGCGTCCGTAGTGAACGCAGCATAAGTAAAGGAAACAAATATTTGATTGAAAATGTTTTCACTTAACTTTGAAATTGTCCACAAGGTAAAAAGTGCATTGCAACACAACTAAGAGCGGTTTACAACCACTTGTTGATAGCACATGCCTGCCAAATTAAAATATTATCCTGATGATTATCAGAGTCAAACACTAATGTGTGCTCAGTCAAGTATAACACATAGATTCCCTCGTGCTTGCTTTCACACTGCACCTCTTCTGAGCCCCTTCAACGATTTTTGTTATGCTATTGTGATGCTTTCTATAGCTACATAACAAAACACCTGCACCTGTTGGTCTGCTAACCGTCCCCACCCCACGTCTCGTCACCATGGGTGCTCGGGCTTTTAGCTGCAGTGCTCCCAGACTCTGGAACTCCCTTCCCCCGCACATCCGACAGTCAGACACAATCACCATATTCAAATCCCAATTAAAAACCCACCTGTTCAAATCTGCCTACTCACTGTAGTGCTCCCCATTATATGTTTCATTTGTGTCCACTTGACTATCTCCTCCATGATTTCCTGTTTGTGTTTTTATCATGTTCTGTTGCCTATTAGCGTTTTCTTTGTTTTCTTTTTTAACAAATTGTATGGTGTCCTTGGGTGTCATGAAAGGCGCCTAAAAATAAAATGTATTATTATTATTATGGCAGTCACAAGATGACAATGAGACTCGCACTTCAGTTTGGTGGAAAAACAGCTACTATAGTAAATTAATGTATGTATTTTATCTTATATTGAGTCGTATTTAGCCAAAATGTGTATGAGGTTGTCTCTCCTGCAGACTTCATTTCAGCACGTACATCGCTATGTAATTAGAAACCAATGTTGGTTTTCCAACAACTGCAAGAACATGGTGATACCAGAACATGATGACCCAGCTGCAGAGAGCAAAATAAGATGATTATATAAGTAAATACATTAGGACACTTACTGTCCAAAAAAATTATTTAGTGCCAATAAGTAAATTATGTAAGGTTATTCCATTTCTGTGACTATATAAAGAGATTGTATTGGACGACTGCGGTTTTCTTGCAATTGAACACTCAAAATCGTAGGCTCCTGTTTACAGTCTATTTCTTGAGATATCCAGAAATTATACAATTATCAGTTTTAGGGTACAAAAAAAACACTTGTCATATTGATTGTTGAAGTTCATGGAATAGTAAAAGTTGTTGTTGGAGCTTATTAAATTCTAAAAGTAAATATTGGCCTGTCATGTATAGTTAGACATAAACCAGTTCCTCGCGATAAGTATGATATAAAGAAGCTTGCTTCAACGTATTTCCTCAGGCAATTATTCTCCATCCATCCATCTTCTCCCGCTTATCCGTGGTTGGGTCGCGGAGGTAGCAGTTCCAGCAGAGAGCCCCAAACTTTCCTTTCCCTGGCCACATCAACCAGCTCTGACTGGGGGATTCCAAGGCGCTCCCAGGCCAGCGAAGAGATATAATCCCTCCACCTGGTCCTAGGTCTACCCCTTGGTCTCTTCCCAGCTGGACGTGCCTGGAACACCTCCCTAGAGAGGCGCCCAGGTGGCATCCTTACTAGGTGCCCGCAATTATTCTCCACTTAGAAATTACTTAGCTATAAATTGCTAAGCCTATATGCATGAAAAGGAGCCCTATTATCTCCATTGTGCTAGCAAGTGCACTGCCTGTATTGTCCTGATCATGTGTTTCAAATTAAAGTCCATTAAAAGTGCCCCGAGAGGACGGGCTCGGCGCAGCCCGATGAAGCGCGGCGGAGCTGTCACTGCTCAGGACATGGGAGCTGAGCACTAAAGATACCTGCCATCTGGAGAGTCATTCAGTTGAGAAATGCACTGAACAGCCTCTCTGGCTCCAGCTCAACGCCACCTTTCAGACAGGGCAGGAAAGGGCTGAGAGAGGATATGTTCAAACCGCCACGCTGTGATTGATTTGTGGGAAGTGTTTTGCTTTGTGGCAAGAATCAGGAGCTGCCATTTTGGATCAGTGGTTAACAGACCAATTTGGTGACAGGTGTGTTTTTTTAAGGTCCAGCTGTAATTGCATTTGCATATCTCTTTTGTACTGCATAAAAATATGTTGTGTAAATACGTGCATTGAAAAATAACGACCACAATTGGAGGTTTGTACACTGCGAAGGTGCGCAGCTAAAATAGTTTTCAGGCTATGCAGCTAACTACCTGTAGCATTAAGAAGAGTTTATAGAGGCCCATTATATATCTGCATAGGCAACATTCCCAAAGTCCTCTCCCACACACTCCCCCCCCACCGCAAATTAGCAAAATATGTCCTCAGAAAAAATCTATGCCAATGTTAAAACCATAATATGAAAGGACAACAATGCAAGTTCACCCTTTCACAGAGCCATATGACCCTTAATGAGCATAATATGTCCTCTTTAAAACATACTTCCCAGTGTTAAACATGTATCTGTTCAGATGGTCTTTATCCTTTACTTCCAATGCTAAGAAACAACAATTACCAGCACCGGTTTGTTCCAATGTACAGGATGTTTGTTGCCCTTCCAGCTCAGCTGTCAATCAAGCACATTCACGGCCACCCTACTTCTTAAATGCTTTGAGAAGTATAAGTGATGTATCCCTAAAGGCATGTATTTCTGCCTTTATTCAAAGAACAACAGTAACAGTAATCGCTTTTGACTGAGAGAAAAACATTTTTGATTTAAGATAAAACGTAATGCGTCACCGCATACCGGATGACAGACACTATGTTGGCTGAATATCAGCAGCGTCATAAAGCAGACTGACATCCACAGTTTTAGTTTTATATACATTTGAACAGAGGAAATTGTCCTCAATTGAAACCAGTCTTGACTTTAATCCCATGGTGACAAAAATAGCTCTCCAAACAGTTAACATGACACTGAATGATGCTACGGTATCTATTTACAGTCTGTATGTCCATATCAGAGGTTTAAAAGCATAATCATATTTCGCAGGCAAAAAGGTGTCAGCTGCGGATTACAATGACAGAGGAAGATCCTGAAAGCAAAGCTCTTAAGGATGTAGGCTTACTGCTTCCTATTAAATATGGTTTGAATTAAAAAAGCTCATCTAAAGAGGACTCTTCAATAAAGTGCCACAGTGATGCGTCCTAAAACCCGGAAGTAAACTCCTTCCGGTTCCTTCGACAAAAAAGCAATGCAATTTCTCCATAGGATTTGGGAAAATAGCTTGAAATAAGGTCTGTGGTTGACACACATCTAAGAGACGGATACCGTTTTGTTCAGTCGATAATATCCACATGTCTACCCTACTTTTATAATTTTCTAATCGTAAATCTAATCGCCAGCAGCAAAATGCTAACGTTATGCTATAAACGAACTACAGCAGGGTCGCTGCTTCAACGTCACGACAACTTAAGATCCATATTCAAACACACAGATTCAAAATTGTACAAGTTGAAGCGTTTGTTTTAACAGTTTGCAGGAGGCAGGTACTTGCTTTCAAGCAGAACACGGGGGAAAACAAACTTAGCGGGACTGTGGCACTCTATACGGGAATCTATAGCCACAGACAACAATATCACCCATATTAGGAATGTCACAAAATGGAAAATGCTAATTCTTTGTATGGAGTCGATGCAAATGAAAGAGAAGGGAAATCAATCTTGAATAATTGTCTCCATCTTTGTCCCCGAATAGTGTTCTGAGTTTGATGTCCCTATTGCATTACTGAAAACTCTTAGGAAGGAAACAATTCAGCTAGAAATAATTAAGAGCATCGATTTGCATCATTTGAGTGGATTAAGTCAAACATTGTTTGCATGTACCTTTTAAACCCTGAGCCTGTTTTTCAGGTTTCAGGCTCGAAAATGCCACTAACACAACAAATGATATATCTTCACTTCTAAAAGGGGTAAATTAATAATCTTTTTTCTCAAAGCAAGGTTACATCTGTGAGTTTGATGTAGAAGTGTCAGAATCAATATAGATGTTTTTATTTTAAAGTAAATTCAGATGGAAAATAGTAAAAACATGTAAATTCTAATCTCCGCCTAAAGAAAACCCATTACTTATAGTGAAAGCCACCCTTGAATGATGGGTTAGTAGACTAAAAGCTTTAGGAATCCAAACTTAACATATAATAAGTACCCTGTATCAAGATTGATGCAAAACAAGTGAAATTTGACCGTTTTAGAGCGGTTTATAAAAATAAAGTCCAGGCGGACTCACCTCTGGATAATTTGGGAACCATCAGTTCCATTTGACCTTTTTCACTGTAAAAATCATTTTATTACTTTGAATTATCACTATAGGTATTCATTTCATCCAAATACAACTGTTGTAAAAAAAAAAATAAAAAAAAAAAAAAAAAAAACATAATCTGCTCTGTTATCTGCTGTCCGCTCTGTGCTCATGCGCTCTGGGTCCTGCTGCGATTCCGGCTTCCTTACGTAGTAAACACTGCATAGAGTCTGCTGCATAATGTGCTGACGCTGGCTGGCATTCTTTATACTTTACGCAGGACCATATCTCTGGAACCCATTGGTCGATTTGGGTGATTTACACCTTTTTCTTAACCATTAGATCCAATAGAATCGATGGGCAGTTCCCAAATCCACGTAAACATTACCATTGCGGACGTAATAGAGATACAAACAAAGCATATCTGAAAGTTGAAGCCCTGGACTGCAAAACTTTATACCCAGTATATTGCCATAAATATGATGATGGATTATCAGTAACAATGTCTACGTGACACAGAAACATTGGATTAACCTTGAGCGGCGTTTTTATTCCGTTGAACACAACTTTTGATCACAAATAAAAAAAGGTAAGGCTTAATTATTGTTATGGTTTTGAAACCGGATGTTTTTTTTTTTCTCTTTTCTGGCTGATAGCTCTGCGAATTCGGGGTCGTACAGTGATGACATTACATGTATGGAATCTGTGGAATCTCAGCTTGCTAGTCGATATCTTGTTTGTGCAGTTAAGATAAGTAATAAGGGCATTTCTACCGTGAGTTCTGTGCTAAGTCCGTTAGCATTAGTTAGCATTTTTTCGCTCAAGGCTAATTCAAAGGCTTGGTATTACTCTTGTGTTTCTTTTAGCTAAAAATGGTTCATATTGTCAGTTATCGGAGTTTCTTCCCGTTAAAAGGGTATGGAACATTAATAGTTTCATAAATGTTAAGAAGCCCTGAGACAAAGTCTCGAAAAAAAACGTTGGGGGGGCCCCTTGTGGGGGGGCCTCAGGGCTTAAGAGGTTTTAAAGGACTGAAGGGACTGTGCGGAGAGGCCTGTTCTGTCACATTTCAGGTGAGCTGTTGGCTATTTCCTACGTTATCTGGGAAGTGAGAATCCAGACGAATTATTTTAATTTAGTTTGGACCTGAAAAGATGTTGTGAAGAATGGGAATTACAGGCAGTGTGCTAAAGTCATCCTCTAAGCCCATTCCAGTCACAACCTTAGCAGCTAAAATATCTTACCTGAACAATGTCCAATTGCAAATGCACTCTGCTGACAACCCTCCAAAATGTAAGACCATGAAACACTTGGACATCTTCTCAAGATGTTAACGCACCTGTTTTTGTAAATCCAGTTAAAAGCATTAACAGAAAAGTTATAAAAGGAGACAACATCTAGTGTTGATGCTACTGAAATATTGGTCCATTTCTCTGTCAGGTTATATAAGGCAAAACTGTATAATTATTTACAAGTCAAACATCAAGAAGATCAACCCACAATGTTTTTACCAACATAGAAACACAGGGCTGTGTGCGCTAGTTCCAAATATACTGATTGTTCAAGAACTCTAGAATACACATAGATGGGATTTCTGGTCCAACGCACCCAGAATGACATTTGTGCCTTCAAATCAATGCTGAGAAAAACAATCTGTTTTATGGTGCTATGATTTTTTGAGGTTAGGTTCATGGCAAGATCATGGTTTGGGGTCAAATAGGTACTGAGTTAAGGGTTAGTGAAAGTGTATGAATGAGCAAATTGCCATTATTTCTCATTTCAGCCTGACACTGTATTCATAAATGATGAACTCCTTTTGTTTTGTCATGTTCTCATCAATTATTGAGTGATGTATCTGTCCCAACACCGTCATTTTCAGTACCTTTTTAAAAGCTGATTTGGCAGTTTCCAGGAACAGTTCCAAAACTAGTGCACCAGAAAAATGTTCGTGCAAGCAACTTATTAGGACAAATATTTACCCTTGCTGTTTCACACACTAGTTGCCATAGTATAATCACGGGAGCAAGTATTAAGAGCAACAAAATCTGTATAGGGAAGAGGTTAGGGTGGATGGACAGGCCTTTAATTTGTGCCCCTTATAACCTTTTTTTAAGTTACGGATGTTGCAATGTAAGTGCATAACAAACTAAATTGAGCCCAAACCATGATATTTTCCTTATCTCAACCAGGTCGTTTTTTTCTTTCAACATAATCAAGTAGTTTCAATCCACAACGGCACATTTTTCAGATATTTGTTTAAAACTGCCACCATGTGACAGTTTCAGAAAGTTAAATATGTATTTTGATATACATCACGTTGTATATAAAAATGTATATTATTGTATGTTGTTTTGGTAGTTGGACGTCATATTTTGTTGTTAGGTTATGAAGACATTTCAAATTGGTTCAATATGACAACTAATAATAAATAAAAGTTAGCTTTTTCTTTCAGTTTATTAAATAACAATGTGGAAAACTTGTAAACTAGCTCGTAGGAAGATGATGTCACCATTGTTTATCTCACATTCTGTACTTTGATTGGTCGATTTTTTCTCCAACTCAAATGAAACAGCCATTACTAGGCATGACACCAGAATAAATATATGACTGCTGAACAAATTTAAGTTATGAGCGGAAATGTATTACTTTATGTTTTTGAGTTACCCGTTAATATTCTATGTGTACCTGTTTGAACTACACCAGAGACCATTCGGTTATTCAATTATTCCAAATCTGACCCATAACTAGTTGTGGTTTCCAACAACTATAACGCACAATTTAGTTGTGTTACAAACCAGAATCTCCTGATCTTCTTAAGGACTGGAAATGTTGTCCTGTACCATGAATGTATGGCTTTGTAAATGCATTTATTCAAAGACATGGACAGATGCACATTCCAACCGATAGTCCTGCCAAGGTGTAAGCTGACATCAAAACACAATACTCCTGGAAGACTCCCTGAAGAAGAATTCACTTCTTCAGGGAGAATGTGCCAGCTACAACATTACCTGAACTGAAAATTACTTAGTCAACTTAACTCAGTCATCACCATTAGTCAAGTGGAAGAGTAATTGAGCTCATCCCCATTACACATAAGACAACAATATGGCACAGGGATGTGATTAGGTGCAGGAGGAGAACAAAGTGATGAAGAGCTCACTGAAATGAGATTGGATTTAAACAAGTGCTGCTGCTGTCCTTGGGGACTTACATGGATGCTCTTTAAGCAGATAGGTGGAGGCTGCATAATGATGAGACACTTAGATTCCCTACTGTTGAGATTTATGGGCTCCGAGGCCTGTTACGATCATTAGGGGGATTGTGAAAGAAAAAAGGATATGGGGTTGAAAGTATGTGAGCATGGGAGGAGGAGGAAATTACACCGAGATTTTTTCTGGCAACACAGCACTTTTGAACCATAAATCTTTGATCCTCTCCTCCCTCATTGTGCAATGGCATTCCATAATGGAAGACTCCCTCTAATTTCACACTCCAATTAGCAAATTACTTATGTCATAATATGCAAGTCTTGGGGTGATAATAAACAAACAGGTCACATCCTGAGGGAACCTTAGCTTTAAAAAAAAAAGAAAAGGTTTCATACAATGTTACTAAAAATGGCTTTTGTTTGATTGTGTTCGAGGTTAGTCAAACAACCCAAAATAAACCGTGGCAAAACTGAAAATAGAACGTATTAGAGGAAAAATAGCCCTTGAATCAACAATGTAATGATTAATTCCTCAAGTAGAACACAGGAATTAACAAAGGCTATACAAACATGAAGATGTGTTTACCACTGTTAGAACTGAGTGAACTGGAGTTATTTGGAACATGTGGAATAATGATTAATTGTATAATCAACTTATATCAACAGAAACATTATATGTTAACAGTGCTAGATTTAAAACTGAAAAATTGAGACTCTTAGACATATTAACTCTGATTTTTGCGAGTTGTTTTGTTGACCATTGACATTTTAAAGCTTCACAGGACAAGAAATATTTTAACACATAAAGCCAGAGGGGTAGGTAAACCTAAATGCAGTAAAAACCGCCAATGTTATTACCAAATCTTTGCTGGAGTGCAATTTATGTTCCCATAGTCCAAAGATTGATTATTATATTTGTTGTATAATGTTATGTTTTTGTTTAGGTAAATATTGTTATTTTCATTTATTATGATATTTTTCAGGTTCATATTTGTATTTTGTGCTTCTACTGTGACATGTTTACATGCTTTAATGTTGAAAAAGGTAATTTATTTCTCATTCTGCCTGTCTTGTGATCTGTGGTGTTTACGAATACAGATACCTTTGTTCCCTGATTTGAGTCTTTCAGGCAGCGCTTCATTCCAGGCAACATAAGTACCCCCATGGCGCTGGGCATGAGCAGAAACGACGTCTGAATGACAAACTCAGAGAACAAAAGTGTCTCCACTTGCTGTAGGTCCATAATCTGCCGCCTCATAACTAATTAGGCACACACGCCAAGGCACTTTGTCAAACAGGAAAACAGTGTCTGTCACAATTACACTGACAAAAATTATGAGCTAGAGGAAGTGAAAGACACGATAGCGTGGGGTGGGGAGTTGAAGGGGATATTCAGATGTCCAATGTATCAACTATGCAATATAAACATTATCCATTACATTTCCATACTGTTTGCTTATGCCTGTTTTTTTGTCAGTTTTTATGCCTGTATTATGCTGTTGTACTATGTGTATTTATTTCCTAACAGCCTAAAATTGGACGGCCAGCAAATTAGCTTCAGCTAGAGGTCATATATATCCAATGCGTTGGTGGCACTCAATTTAAATGTAACAGCGCCTATATTAATGTTACTTTTAAATAAATGAATAGAAAAACAAGTTTAAGAAGGTCAAGAGGATAATGGTTAGCAGCATCGCTAACCGCTTACAGCGCTGGCAAGAGCTTTCCAGTCAAGGCTCTGATAAATGATGTTGCCTCGTGTTTCCACACTAACAGGCTCACTTGTGAGTTGACGGTGACTAAACTAAATGTCATAATTACTCGTAGCCCAAACAAATGAGCCTTGACTCCTCGCTGCGAGAGAACAGCTCAGAGAAAGACCCCTGCATCTATCCTACTGCCAGTCGCCGCAGACACAGGAGGAGCCAACAATATAAATTGTCACATCCCCCCCCCACCAACAGTGCAGAAATATGCAAACCGCTCAAGTGTTCTCCCTTACCTCTGTCGATGTGATAAAGGGAACGCGTTTGATTCTAAGAAGTGATGTTAACCTAGTTTGTCATACAGGGGTTGGCTCTGCTGACGATGAGGGAATACACAGCAGGCCGACAAACAAGCGGATAAACAAGCCAACAGACAGATTAACTCATATATATTCACCTGTTGCCGCACCAAAAGAGGATGTCAGCGAGGCCTTGATAACACATAGAAATGAGTTATTTAATAAGACTTTAGGCACGATCCATCAATCTTCATCTGTTCTTATTTATTGGTTCAATCTCTTCACTCGGTTAATTCGTTCCTACCTTTATCTCTCTGCCATCCTCCTCTGATACACCTCACACACACATACCTGCTAACAGTCCCCTCACCTTCAGCCTCTTTTCTCTCTGTCTCTTGCATCTGACAGCTATTATTTTCTTTCTGTGAAGAGCTAAAAGAGGACTGACTGGCCCACACGGCTGGAGGAGAGCACTGGCCATGCATGCAACATGGAAAGGTTACAAGGGATGTTTAAATATCAAAGGAACCTCCTTCAGGTTGAGAATTCTAAGCATCTTCAGAGGACGCAGGGTGTTTACTAAAGACATCTGCCTACTGCACATTAAGGTATGTCTGTACTGTACTGCTATTTCTGGGTTGTTCATCAGGAAAATGGTGAAGTACTTTTTTACTCTGTCCAAGATTTCTTACAAGCCAGAAACCAGAAAGTGGCGTTTAACACTGCAGTCTAATGTTGGTCGTAGAGGATCTACCGCCATTGGCAACAAAACCCAAGGTTTGTAAATCTATTCTGAAATCATTTCTTTTTTTTATTCACCGACCCAGTTTTTCTGAATGGCAGCCAGCACAACAACACTGTATACCATGGATTTCAATGGACCGTGTTGGGTTTTCAATTAAGTATGCCTGTTGTCATGACAGTTTCAATCATCATCGCTGTGGAAAACAGCTAATTACCCCCCCTAGATTGAGAGGGTACTATCAGGGTATACAGTGGAAAATGATCAAAAAGTGAGTTAATTCTAGCAGAGTCGTACGACCAACTAACCCTATCCCTAACATTTGGAACTATGGCATGAGGGCTAGCCTAAGGGAAAATACAGATTTGAGCTGATCTTTGGATACAACAAATAAATCCTATGGTGGTTTTAAGCTATAAAACATACTAGATAACCACCGTCTAATGGAACATTGTATTTGTCCAGTCTTAACCCTCCTGTGTTCGGGTCAAATCTGACCGATTTACAACTTTCATCAATCATTACTTTTTTGTTTTACATTCGATTGCATTAAGGCTT
Organism: Dissostichus eleginoides; assembly: GCA_031216635.1. Taxonomy (NCBI): domain Eukaryota; kingdom Metazoa; phylum Chordata; class Actinopteri; order Perciformes; family Nototheniidae; genus Dissostichus; species Dissostichus eleginoides. The sequence continues at coordinate 6,562,546 of CM062266.1, forward strand.
TATGATATCCTTCACAGTAGACATTTGAACATATGAAATTGCTGATCACCACTTTCATTGGATTTTGGATGATTTAGTCAACTTTGTAACACCCATGGTATTCCCGGTCAAAAATGACCGCCATAAAGAAAACAAATTAGTAACCATCCGGATCAGATAAAACACACACACAAACACTCACACCCACACACACACACATACACTAGATGTGTTTTCCCCACTTATGTGCCCATCCCCCCACATGGATCACACCTGGCACACGCAATACATGTTCAGTGTCTATTCTTTGTATATTTACTGCAGTCTTTCATGTATACCAGTAGTCTGATACAATATTTACAGTCTGAAAGGGTGTTAAATGAAATTTGGTGATGATTAATGGTTTTTGTGTTAATGTAATAGCAGTTAAAACAGGACCGGTCAAATTTGACCGCAAACACCAAAGTAAGGGGGGGAAACGAAGACAATAGGAGGGTTAACTTAAAGTCACCATACCTGGATTCATCTGTCAGTGGTCCCCATGTTAAGCTCAAAGGAAAGTGACCTACCATTGTTTAACCTCTAAGTAATTAAATTCAATATATTTTAGAATTGACAGGAATTATACAGATTATAATTAATTTCAATACATAAATTAAAAAAATATGAGTATTTAAATAAAATCAAATAGATTTAAATGCTTAAAAATAAACTCCACCATGATTCATTTCTGTGAGTGTACAACCTCAAGGTGTGTTGTGCAATGCACGAGCAAAGGTCATTATTGTAAGACTCCTCTTTATATATATTAAAAGAAGATACTTTTGGTACCTAGAGTTAGGGTGCAAAGGTTGATGTTTCATAGGATTTGGGTTAGGGGGTACGTTTACATTTCCTTGAAGAGCAAAATAATCTCAATTTGAGGTCCACTCAATATTTACATAAAGTTTACGAGGGATGTTCAAATACCAAAGGCTCCTGCTTCTTGTGAATTCTATACACCTTCAGAGGATACAGGGTAAGGGTAAATAGACTAAACTTGAATACAGATAATAATTACCACAATGGTATGCCTCACACCATGCTAGCTAAGGACTGTATAATATAGGTTAGCATGGTTTTTGCCTAGTCTAAAGCTGTCAGGGCTGCATTTTTAGGTTAAAGGTAGGGGAGAGGTTGTCTGAAAAGGCTCTCCCTATATTGTCAGTGCCTAAGATTCAAGAGAAGGGAATATGGGGTGAAGGTGGAAGCTGATTTTCATTCTCGACCTTGAGAAACAACCACTTGTTCTGTAATTTTCAACATTAGTAATGGAATCTGACGTCAACATCAGCTTTTAAGGGTAATGGTTTCAAGCAGTTCTATCTAAAATACTATCTGCAGACAGTTTAAAGTTAAAGTCAATCAAGATAATGGAACTGGAATTATTTGTGTCAATGCACATGGTTTTCAAATCAGACACACAGTATTAGATAGGAAACCATAAGCCATCCAAGCTAATATTGTCCATTTGTGGTTGTATTTGGGTTAGAAGTTGGCAAGAAAGGATACTGCAGAATCAATTGACATACAGTCAAACCTGGGACTTCTACGATCCGCTTAAAAATCCAGCCTTGGGTTGATCCTAAATGAAACTCATATCAGCACTAAAACGTACTAAGATAAAGCACATCAGCCCACTGTATCCAATAAGGTTGATGTCTGAAGTATAATCTTTGGCGAGGGCTATTAAGAAAAGTTTATTCTCCTTGCTGCTGATGCACTCTGCTATTTGGTTGGCTGCACACCTCCATCTGCTGTTTTGACAACGGAGTGACAATACATATCTGCTATTCCATCAGAACAAGTCACTCCATCTGTTCTGCCTGCCTCTCCTTGGCATGTAGCCATCAGTGCTTCACTGTATCCATAATTTCCCTTTGATTTCGGAGCTTTCCCTGTTTCATCATGCAAGATGCAACAAAACCACAATCAAACAGTTCCTGATGAATCAAGCCATGCTTGACCTGGTGCCATCTCTCGTTATCTCGCCCTTTCTTAAGTTCACATAGCAAAGTTTTCATATGTGCATACTCACAGATGCACCTCCCACGCACATGATACTCCTATCCTCTGGCTTATTATAGGGTTCCTTTGTGCAGTTCGTTTGATAGTGAATATGCATTTTCACATCATTGATTTTGACCCTGACTTATCCGCCTTTTTTTTCGTCTTTTCAATACATGCTTCTGCCGTCTAGAATTATCCTGCCAAAGACAGCTCACTCTGTGATCATTTAGTCATGATCTATTATATTATTACTGTTTGACTCATCTAGCCATCTATCACCTGCCTAATGACATTAATCATTCCATCTGTAGCAGGTTGCCAAGTCAGTGCCGTGGAGAGCTTTGGTTGCATCCCATATGTGTTCAAATTCAGACCTGTTGAAATGCAGAATAATAATGCTGCAGCGGCCACTGAGAAACCAGCTCCAGATACAGCAGCCTTCGCCTTAATGGATTGTCGCACCTCCAGTGGATATACAAACACACAAATTAAATGTTTGCCTGGACCTTGGGTTTATTGTGTAACGTCCTAGGCCTAGGGTAATGTAATTGCAGTGCAGCACTGAATATGCACTACATGTCCGTGCGGATGGCTCTTTATTAGGTTGGATCTGAACCCTGTAAGCCCCTGTCCTCATTAAACTCAACACTCACAGTTTGAATATACAATGGTGGTTCTCTTCGTTTCGAAAGAGTGCAAGTTTATTTATTTGCTTCTTGGGGGTCGGGACCAATGTCAGGATGGGACATTTTGATTCGTCCAACACTTTGGGTTAAAGATCTCAAATTGAGTATGTAAACATTCATCTCAGAAGTTCTTTTCTCCAGTCTCTTTCTCAAAGTTATCCAGAATTTATCCCATCAATTTCTAAATGTACTCGGCCTAAGAAGACACAACATTTTTACTTGGAAAACAAATGACTCTGGGTAAACATCATACCTGCCTCCATCATAAAGATAGCATTCTGACTTGGCATGGCTAAATATACTGCTATGCCAAAGTACAGCCTTAAGCTGCATTAATATGATATAAGGTGAAACAGCTCTGAGCTGATGTTGCTGTCATGTTTCTATTGAGAGAGGGGTGTCGCAGGACTGAGCTGAGGGGTAAGCCTCTGCAAAGTGCACTGCTCAAATTTGTTGCTGAGCTCTGCGCTCAAAGTTTTGATGTGCAACCAATCAGGTGACAGCTGAATGAAAGTTGCCATCAAGTTGTATATAGTTGGAAGTAAAGAATTATATTTTTTAGAGGTTGACTCTCATTGGGGATTTAAAGTCTGGATTTTCTGAAAACTGCTTCATCAACAATTGACAATTTGTCTTTAAATTTTTTTTCAATCACAACTTTATCGAAATGCAATACTAAGACACTAAGGTTTTTTGTAAATAACAAACACAAGCAATATAGGGATCATAATGAAAGTACCGTATTGACCCGAATATAAGACAGGTTTTTTTTCTAGAAATAAATCTGAAAGAGGGGTCGTCTTATATTCGGGGTCTAGACTTTTCGATGTAATTACACAGTCACAACAACATATCGCGCCAAATGAGTGTCCCCCAAGCGAGACACCACCTTAAAGTACGGTAACAGTACACAGCAACAGGTGCCTGGAGAGAAAGAGATGGAGAGACACAGTGACCAACTCAAACAAAATGGCTCAAAAGTAGGCAAGTTAATAAACAAGAGAGGAAAAGTTATGATGAGAATTTTAAGATAATGGTGAACAATGAAGCAGAGTCATCAAAAACTGTGAGCAGCAAGAAAATATTGTGTTTCTAAGTGTAACGTTAGAAGATGGCGAGCCCAAAAAGATTTAAAAATGTAAACAGTCAGAGAAAAGGTATTTTTCCAAAAATGAGTCTTGAAAAGAGGGGTCATCTTATAATCAGGGTCGTCTTAAATTCAGGTCAATACGATAATAAGATAAAAGGTTTTAATAGCAAATAAAAGCTTTTTTCATTATGTCTGAGATCAGGAGTTCACACGAAGAAATAGCTGATTGGAAAGAACATTTGATTACATTGTACAGCACTGTCTCTGATATAATTATTAGATGAGTTACAGTAATTACTACACAGTCCATTAGAGTCACAACCTTGTCTCAGAAGTTTGCTGAGGCGTAAGCAGCAGCGGTAATAATTATTGCCGTGATAGAAACATTGTGTTTACAATTCCCTCAAGTTCAACTGCTAGTAACACAATGGGAAATATTTATCTTGTTCCATTTTGTTCGGAGAGATGTATTCATCTGCATTATACCTCGAATGCTAATTAATATCGACCAATAAAAAACTGTAAACACTGTAGTTGTCCCGTTCGCTACAAGGCAAGAAAGTCTCTCAAGAATCAGTGAAGAGATGAAAAAAATAACAGCCTGTACTTGTCTGGGCTTTTGTCAAAAAGGAAAAAATAAATGTAGGCAAGATGCCTTAGCACCAAGTGTACTGTACTCAGATGGTTCATAGGGAATACAAAAAATACAACTCCTATTTATTTTCTGTTCGAAGATTCTTCACTCTACTGTGTCATGCTGTTTGCATAACTCACTCACTTGGCAGCACCAACATCGGCCTTATTCTCAGAAGCCAGCATGGGACTACATCAATGGTAATCGTCTCTATAAACCCCTCACAGTCAAGACATTAGAGGCTGTATAGGTCACCAGGAGTTCTGAATCTAAAAATAAATCCATTTAGTCGAGGAGGGGTCTGACCTGAATGTTAATAATTAAAAAGAAAATGATGATGGCATAAAAGAGAATCGAAAATGACAACAAATATTTCACTTCAGCCCATTTGTTTTGACATGCATTCCGATGTCTAAAGAGTTTCACTCCTGCTTTAAAGTTAAGTCCTCAGGGCTACGGTTAAGCATGGCTAAGCACCAACTCACAGCTGATTCAAATCAGAGTGAACCATTCTGAAAAATATTAGCCAGTTACAAGCTGAAAATGAACACATTAAAGCTCCTCGCTGCCGGCTCAACCGTCGAGATGAAGTGTTGAGGCCTGCGAGGGAAATCCGGTCAAATTAAGGAAGCAATAATATCTGTGTAAACCTCTTTCAACTAGCTAGATGAAGAGCATATTCTCTTTTTACAACAACAGCCCTGGGAGGTGGATCAGGATAACACATTCAGGAGTTGAAAGAGAATTGGTGTAGCAGAGGTGATAATTATGCCTGTCCCTTTTTGCTTTTGGTGCCAATGTGTCGTAGTGATGATTCCATTAAAGTGGTTCAGTAATTTCTGTTTAGAAGCATGAAATAAGGTCGGCGGTAAGACAAGCTGAAGCGATTTGCACGTTTTCTCCTACGACATATTTACATTAGTTATTAATCCACTTGTGAATGTCTGAAGCTTATGTGTATCATAACATTTTGGTTGCTGTCAAATGACTAAATGAAACTACTATCAAGCCGACACTGTCCCTCCTTCAATTAGCGGTGGAAATGCGGAGTCATACGACTGTGATGTAGTTTGTTTATAGCCTATCATTAGCTTTGTACTTCTGCTGATTGCATTTGCGCTTCAAAAATCACAAAGTGGTGATACAATGGCAGACAGCAACTCTCTTTTAACTACTCCTACCCAGAGTTCACAGGGATTTCTTGAACCTGGCTGACTTGTTCTTCTTATTAGTTACTCTCGCAGTCTAAAATAGCAGCAGCAGCAACATGTTCATGCTGCTTTTTAATTATGGAGCACCAGCAGTTAAGCGAAAGTCAAGATCCTTATGATTGTTTTGCTTTCGTTGACCTTATGCTAAATGTGTGGAAATAAGATTTTGAAGTTAGATGTGAGGAAATTCCAATTTGCAAGAACCATAACTTTCGCTGAATATAACATGATGATAAAAGCTTAAAATCCAGTAAAAGACCTACAGGTTCATTTATTTGTGAATTTGAATAAAACAAATTAACTAAAATGTATACGCATTGATGCACAGGCTTAGGAATCACATGTAACAGGATTACGTCATCAAGAACCAAAAAAAGGTAGCTGTATTACCTTACAGATACAGTAACAAAGACGTAATCAGTTCACTGTTACATAACAAAAAATTGGAGATTACAATATTACTAAAGAATACTAATACTTTAAGTGTGAATCTATACGCCTATTGCCTGAATCTGATTTATGGTTTTCACTTTCTTTGGTTCATTTGTTCTTTTTTTTATTTAGGAGGTGAACCTATATGTTCATAAAATAGTGTGTGTGAGCTTAACAGTATGTATTAAACTAAAACGGAGCATTTTCTGTCAGCTCAAATGTTATTTCTGCTTTTTTTAAACTGTAGTTTGTGCTCATGTGTTTCATTGTTGTTGTATAGGCTACTGCCTGAATATGCTAAATGTAAGGCAGGTTTTCTTATACATACAATCTCTAAGCTGAGGACACTTTTCTGATCCCAAATATCTTGGTTTCTTCTTTTTTAAGGTTACATTGTTCTGTTGTCTTACATAATACAAATTGCATTTGATATTGGAGTAATCAAAAAGTAATGCAAAGTAATCAAGTTACATTACTATAATATTTTCATACTCAGTTTAGGTTGCTGATTACATTTGTCTTCATGTAACTAGTTATTGTTACAGAATGCATTTTTTTGAAGTGACCCTCCCGACCCTGTACATCTTAGGCGCTGTAAATCCACTCAGCCGAGAATAACTCTGACATTTGCTCATGCTGTGACAACTTTTTCAAAGCTTCCTCGCTGTCAGGTTTGATACAGCCACCACTGTTCACCAATCATCTCCCTCCTGCTCCACGTCCCCTACCCCGCAGCGTGATGGCTTTGGCTCTCGGGTCACCGTCATTGACCTTAATGTCAGACCTTTTGCTGGGGGACAATCTCAGAGCACTGTCTGAAGACGTTGTGCAGAGCTCCATACTGTGTGACAAAGCCCAGTGAAGGTGATGGAAGTGAAGCGGAGGATGAGATCATTTAAGTGTTGTGGTGTTTTTGGCTAATGTAGCATGCTTTAACTTCAGAAAGAAAAACAAACAAAAGTGACATCATGGTCTCTGCTCTGTTCAGTCAACAAAGGGACTGTCATGGCTTTGAGTTTAACTTTTTATACTTATGATTCTTATTCTTTTTAGTTTGTTTGTGTTATGTCATTCTCTGCCCATCCATCAGTAGATGCACTTCTCCTGCTCATTCCCTTATTAGCTCCCTAGTATATTTACGAGGGTTGCGGTCAATATGTCAATTTGCTTACAAAGGTTCCTAACTGAGTGAAATTACCCTGAAGTACCTAAGAAGCAACCATTATATAACATGTTTGAATTATGTTGATGGTAAAGGAAGGAGCGTCAATGCTTCCTTTATAATCTCCTTCAGTTTATGATACACTGGACCATCCTTTACGAAAGTTGATAATGCTGTCCCACAATACCTCGGGCCGTAACATTTAAAGCGACGCACCATTCGGCCTTTTACAGAAACAACCTATCGTGGCCGAGAAATGCTGATCATGTAAGTAACGGTGCTCATTGTGCAATTTCCATCTCATGCCATAACTTGCCAAAGTGCTATGTGAAAATATTAAGGAGTTTACTGAGTTGTTTGGGGTTTCTTTGTTGCTGTTTGAACGGGGATATGCAGTGACAGATGCATAGCTCTAAAAATTACACATTTTGCTAAAAGTTTTATTTATTCAAAATATTTGTTGATTGAGGATTTATTTGGATGACTGAGTACGGGCAGGAGGGTGTAATCCACGTTTATGAAGCCTCCATAAAATAACACTATAAGAGCGCACGGGTCAAAGTATCTAAGTGTGCTTATATAGAGTCCACTGTAAAGAAAAGTGTAGTTCCCCATGGCTCACCCACTGAATAACACCTGCTGGCGCATCACAAATACGTTGGGACCGTGGTCATCTTTTCCTGTGTCCTGATGAGTTCTCCTTCGCCTCTTTCCTTATCCTCATGAATGTTTTGACTCATGTTAAGGTATACTGGGTAGGAAAACACATAAGACCTAATTTTTCGACTGTTTGACCCAGTGACCTTCCACTAGTTTGCTGCCAGGTTATCTTCTGCCATATGCCTTATTCATGTGTTAAAACCATAGCCATCCAGCACATATCTTCACCCTGAGTTTTGACCTTTGCCTGAATGTTCCGGATCTCCATTTAGCCTTTTAAAAGTTCATTTGCCAGCTTGGATTTTTGTAGTCTTCCACCTTTTTTTGTAAGTAAAGATTTAGCTTTTGCACCTGAGTCTGAGTTTTGCAATTTGGGCAACTGTGGCGATGAGAAAAAGTGCTGGTCTACCGTTTGGAGGGTCAGTGGATTGACTCCCAGCCCCTGCAGGCAACATGTCGCTCTAACCTTGAGCAAGATACTGAACCCCATGTTATTACCGATGGCCAACATTGCAAATGGTAGTCTTCTTGAGCAGGTGGCACCTTGTATGGCAGCCTCTGTCCGTATATGAATGTGTGTGAATGCTGACTCGTAAATGTAAAAGCACTTTGAGGGGCCGCAAAAACACAAAAGTTCTCAGCGGTCCATTAACCAATTATGCAAACAAGTCATTTTCATTAATGCCATTATGCTCTATTACTACTTGAAGGGATTTAGTTGAACAGTATAGCGAGTATTTAGTTTGCCTTGGCATCAAAAATCATATTTACATTGCAAATGGGAGCAGGTCAGATAACCGGAATATCTCCAAGTAAAATATGATAATATATTCTAATAAAGGGTCTATTTATTTCTGGTAAATAAAGGCTCATACCACTATTTTAGAATTCATTTCCAGCAAATGGATGAATGCCCCTACCATAAGGTAATTATCTAAGTATAGGCATTATTGAATATGTATAGTGGGCAACACAAAGGTAGAGAGAAGTATGCAGATCGCAATCTCACCTTTTGGTCGTGGCTGTAGGCTAACGCCCAGTCTTCTTCTGTGTGGTGGAATAAAAGGCTCAGGATGTAGAATGTGAGGCGGTACTTCTGGAAACTGGCTCCCTCGTCAGAGCTGATGAGCACGCTGCTTTCAAACTCTGGATCTGTCAACACCATAATCTGAGAGGTAGGAAAGAAGGAGGAGAAGGAGAGGTTGCACACATGCGAGGGAGTAGGTATGAGGTTTTGTAGATGGGGGAGGGAGGGATTGAAGGGGGCGAGAGGTGGAAAGACGGGGAGATGAGAAGGGCAGAGAAAGACGTTAGAGGCAGGAGCAGTGTCAGCAGGAAAGGTTGCTTTCTGGCACACATCAGGCTTATTCTTGGCAAACTGCTCCTCGGTATAGCCAACTTCATTTCAAGAGCCTCGCGCTCCTGTTGCCATGGCTCCGAAGCTCTTCCTCTGCACTCTGAGATGAAGTCTTTGAGTTTTTCATGATCTCTCTCCAAACAAAGATCAAAGTTGTTCACCGCAACAGTAGTTTGTACTCCGGAAAAATCAAAACGAGCACTTGTGGGTTTAAAAACATACAATAAACTGTCCTAATACTTCACATAAAAGAAAGGTGACGGAGCTTGACGTCAAGTAATTATTATACAAACAAATTAAGCCTTGCATGAATCTGCATATACACTGTTATTTCCTTATCAGCATGTCCTTTAGTATGTCATTTCTTAGTATTTCTTCTTCCAATAAAAAAGAAAGAAAGACATTTAACAGCAGCGCACTGGTAGAAGCCCTAATTTCATGCTTGGAATAATTCTGACAGAGCTATCACAGTTATTAAAGAATTCAATAAGAACACGCATTGCACAATGCATATTTCCTCAAACTAATGACATTTGGAGTCTTTGTGGAAGCATATCATTAAGTCACAGGAATTCCTCGAATAGAGGACGTGTGGGAATAAGTCGAGGGGTGATCTCTTTTTAATCAGACTACTATTGAAAACATGTTTTCATTTCAGAACATTACATAAGTTCAGATGATGAAAACAATTCTTTAAGTACATCCTATTGAATATTCAACAATGTCTAGGTTAGCAATTAATAAAAGGGTTGACCTTATTACACATAACTCATTAGTAGTGTTTATTTAACTCTATATGCTATATCTATAAACGTTTTACTCATCTTTTAAGCTTGTTGATCAAAATGCAATGGGAAATGTGTTTTATGTACGGCTCAATTAAGTAAAATCACACAGTGCACACAAAATAAAGGATCAACTAAATAGCTAGAGATGTAATGTAATGTTATAGCTCAGTGATTAGAGCTAGCGGCCCCTTCTCTTGCATTACATCATACCCCCATTCCCATGCTATTTTCAGTCAAAATTGACCGGTGTTTTTTGCACAGTGATATCTCTTGAACCCCTTATCCAATTTTGATGGTTGACATCTCATTTGAACAGTCAAAGCAAGTAGAATCAAGGGGTGACAGACAGAATGACACCAGGGGTGAATTTCATATTATTTTTGGCAGTAAGTTCAAAGATAGTGCTTATTTTACATTACTGTATATTATAAAAATGCTTGCCATGTAGGCTGTGTTTACTGGAGATGGAAATGCTTTAGTCAGTGTTGTAGCTGAGATTCTTCCCGTTCCAATGATGTATGGGATGTATTGATTTGATACAGGCAAGCCAGTGTTTTATGTCATGATCCGGAACCACTGGTGGGCCCATCAAGTTCAGCATTCACTGTGATGAATATAAAATAAGACACTGATACTGTTTTCCTCAATGAACATTTATGGAAAGAGAAATATACCATAACAGAACATGTGTGTGTGTGCGTGTGTGCGTGCGTGTGCGTGCGTGCGTGCGTGCGTGCGTGCGTGCGTGCGTGCGTGCGTGCGTGCGTGCGTGCGTGTGTGTGTGTGTTTATAGATGTTTTCCATCTGCAGGATGAACATAATACACTCATACCCATTAATTTTCTATGTCGGTCAATTCTGACCGAAAACATCATGTGTTGCACTGTTGAATAAATCACTCAAAGTTCAATGCAAGTGGTGATCATCAAGTGTATATGTTCAGAGGCCTAGTGTGGAGGATAACATAAGGTATTGAGGCAATTGGATGTTACAATATTTATGATTAAAACAAAAGTCATTCGGTCACTTTTGACCCGAAACGCGAGAAGGGTTAAGCGGTTAAGCGGTGACCGCCGCCAAGTACGGAGGTTCAAATGTCATCCCCTCTATCTCCTCCCTTCAACACTGTTTATCTAATAAAGGCACTTTATGGCCCTAAAATACATTGTAAAATAATTATGAAAGAAACTAGACAGGGAGACAACCTTTAAAAAAAGAATGTCACTGATTGATTGACAGGTGCGTCTGAGGGAAGTTAAATAAAAAAAACAATGAAAATAACTATTGCAAATATGTATTACTCAGTTTTGGTGTGTAATGAAGGTTGGACACGCCTAAACGTGTTGTAAGGCGGGAGTTTTCTAATTGCTTGGGAGACAATCTAAAAAACTGACATTTAATCACTTTTACAGCCCCACTGCAGGGAAATGTTCCGTTGTTACAGCAAAGGTTACAGGCAAAAACAATTAGTATAGTTAACATCATAAAGGTATAGGTAAACACAAGTAAATAGAATAGTTAAGTGCATAGTATTTTTTTTTGTTTTAAATCAGTAGCAGCATTGTGAAGTTCTTCTAAATGCAAAGTGACTTTAGTAGCATTCAGTGAAAACAGTACTAAACTACACAAGCCAATAGACAAAAAGTATACATTTTAGAAATGTTGCTAACATCCGCAATTTTTATGCAGTGGTTTCTGGAGGCAGGATCTTGTTTCGGTCTCCACCCCTTGCAGAGAGAGAGATCCATCTTCGCAGCTGCTAGCTGTTGGACTTAGTTAGCTCAGCTAGCTAGCGGCTCATTTTATCTAACTGGTTTTTGTTGGTGGATAGGTTTATTAAAGCCTAATTTGGTTGATGAGAGATTGGGCATGTGGGTGAGACCATTGTAGAGCTGGGGGGAGCTGCAGAGGGGAGTTAGAACTCTCTGTGAGTTTGTCCCTACTAGCAAACCCCTTCATATCACACTTAATCTAAGGTTATATTATCAATATGAAAATATGGAAATGTGGCAGCTTTAAATGTTTGTCTGCTTTTCTTGAGTATTTAACAACTCACACTACATCACATGGATTAGGACTTACAATGGTGGGTCTAGGCTGCTCTTGAGGACCAAGTGGCTGTTTTTTCACGTCAATTCGATTTGAATTGGAAAAACAGCAGCACATTTGTCACTGACAGAAAAGCTAGCCCTCTTTCCAGAGCTTTACCCAGAAACCCTCCCTGTTGGTGATTTAGGTAAATTGTTTTTCATTAAGCACCAATAAACAGGCAGCACATTCTCAAGCCGGATTTCTCATTGGCCCTGGCTCCCAAATCTTACCATTCATTACCTGTCACCATGCAGTGCCAAGACATCTGGATATCTGCCAGTGTCTTTGGAGCTTGTCATATGTTATTAACATTTTTTACTATTCTATGAAATGCTATTCAATAATACTATAGTAAGCAGCAGAGTGTGTTGTGAATGGGGGATTTTACTTATTCTTGATAGAGATATCAGTACTTTCAGTTAAATAGAAATGTGGAAATGCATTGAAGAGTGCATTTGATATAAAAATCTACTATTGCTACTTAAGCCTTCTACTCAGTCATGAGTGCAATTTCCCCTTTCTATGCTCACTGTAAAACTAACGCCTACAATCACAGTGATTCTAGCTCATCTTTTCTGTAGCTCTCATTCAGGGGGGCTCAACATGTTGTCTTTTGAAAGTGGGAATGGGGCCCAGACATTTCTGTCACATTCACTTCACTCATTTACCACCATGTAAGTGTGAAAACAGCCACATTATTCCCCTACCTTACACAATATCGTAACAAGCCAGTTTCTGTCTGTCGCCTCTTTGATTACAAAGAACCCACAACCAATTTACAGCCAATACAAAGGCGGGAAAAAGAGCTGTGGCTAATTTCTCTCCTGCCTGCTAAAACAATCACCCTCAAAAATAAATACTCACTTCCAAAATCACAGGGACCGATCGCCTTCTAGCAGGGGGTGATTAAGATTTTCCTCACAGCAAGCACTCAGCCGTTGTGAGGAAGCGGGCGAGTGAGGAGGGTTTCAATACGAAATCAATAGGGGTTGGAGGGATAACCGTTGTGTTTTATCAGCCTGATGTTGAGCTGTGCATAAGCTGGTGCACGGAGATAGAAGCCAGTAAATGTCGGATCATGAGGTTAGTGGAGGTATGGATCAGAAGCAGAGGGAAAGAGACACCCTGCGGCAAATGAATCGTGTCACGGCAGATCAATTACGCTTTAGTCTGCCTTTGACGGGAGGTTTTAACAGAGTCGTCTCTGCAACATGCTCATTAACCGTGGATCAAGACTTAATCACCCACATCCAGCTATCATGTTTTCACTGTCTCTCCCCCAACCTCAATGGTATTTTAAATGTGCATGTCTTTAGTTTTAAATGAACCCAATCTACCAGCCGTTCAATCACAGCATTCAAGGACTGAGCACTTCGGAAAAAGACATCAGAACAAAGCCGAGAAGTGTCATTTTCAGAGGCCTTGCGCTAAATGCCATTACTATCATTCAAATCTATAATGTGGCATTGTAAAAGGTCACAGCTTCCACTTTCTTTCCCTTGGACAATGTAAGAGACGAAATTGTACAGAATCTGTCGCAGCGGAAGTTTAACGATTCTTCTGTTGTGGTTCAAAGGAATGTTTCAAAGAGTAGCGGGAGATTATATTTTACAGTGAGTGATTAGGCATCCGGATGGTTCTTTTTATCCAGAAGAACAGGCGTATGCTAAATAAGGCCACTCAAGATGCAAGGAGGCTACAAATGAGTGTAACCAGCAGACAGGAAAACTTTCATCCATCTACGGGATGGTAAATCGAGATAATTAGATCAGAGATAAGGTGCGGAGGGAGAATCGGCCCCTTTGGCAGAGCCAGAGGTCAACCATATGCTTTTGAGATTGTTACTAGTTCTTTGTTGCAATGACTCACTCAAATGTATTTTTGTAAAACTGATATCAGAACTCTACTGTGTTATTTTCATGTAGTATATAGTTTGGTACATTAATTCTCTTTTTTGTCTTTTGCGTGTTGGAAAGTCTACCTAATCATGCTTGGGGAGTAACGCATTACATGTAACCGGATTGCGTAATCAGGACACAAAAAAGGAAACTGTATTCGCTTACAGTTAAAAAAGACGTAATCAGATTACTGTAACATTTGTAAAAGTTGGGCATTACCGGCAGGAGCAGATTTTATTCCTTCTTCGTAAACTGTATTGTTCTGTAGGCTAAAACTTTAAATGTGGATCTATACGCCTACTGCCTGCATTTGATTTATTGTTTTCACTTTCTTCATGGTTCATTTGTTATTTTTTATTCAGCAGGTGAACCTATATGTTCATAAAATAGTGTGTGTGAGTTTAACTGTATGTATCAAACTAAAACGGAGCATTTTCTGTTAGCTCAGATTCTGCTTTTTAAACTGTAAAATGTGTTCATGTGTTTAATTGTTAGTGTATAGGCTACTGTCTGAATCTGCTTAATGACAGGCAGGTTTTCCTATAAATGAGCAGAGGACACATTTTATATTCTAAATATATTGGTTTCACCTTTTCTAAGGTTCTGTTGTCTTACATAACACACTTAACCTGTTCTGCACTGAGCCTGTTTTTCAGGCCTCAGGCTCGAAAATGACATTCCCAGAACAAATGACCATATCTTCCCTTCTAAAAGGGTTAAATTAATAATCTTTGTTCTCAAAGTAATGATAAACCTGTGAGTTGGATGTAGAAGAGTCAGAATCAATATAAATGTTTTTTATTTGAAAGAAAATTCAGATTGAACATAGTAAAAAACTGTAAATTATAGTGTCCGTCCAAAAATTATTTACTTATAGTGAAAACTACCCTTGGATGATGGTAAGGTAGACTAAAAGCTTTAGGAATCCAAAGTACAACATATAATAAGTACCCTGTATCAAGATTGATGCAAAACAAGTGACATTTGACCTTTTTAGAGAGATTTAGCAAAAAGAACTCCACTTCTGAGGTGATCTGGGTGGAAATGGCCTTTTTTACCGTTTCTCTGGAACCCATTGGTCGATTTTGGTGATTGACATCTCTTTCTGACCGTTAGAGCCAATAGAATCGAAGGGGAGTTTCCACATACACACCAAAGTTACCATTGAGAAATGAAAGCTATGCACACGCAGTTTTGCATGAGAGTGAACCTATCTCACGCTCTGAAATCTGGAAAAATATATTTTTTGTATATTTTTTGTTATTTGTCTTTTATTTATTGGCAATGTATTTGATATTGAGGTAATCCAAATGTAACATTAAGTAATCAGGTTGCCTTCCTTGTATATTTTGATACTCAGCTTTGGTTTCTGATAACACAAGTAATTGCAACGGAGTACATTTTTAAAGTACCCCTCTCAACCCTGTATCTAATCTTATATAACTTAAGTAACAAAAAACAAATACCTCACATGAGTCACAGGGAGAACCTTAGGGAGTACATGCCTGCTATGCCCTTGATGTGGAATTACAATTTCTGCACAGAAGACAGGCAGCGGGAGTGAGTCATGAGGAGTAATCAGTGCTGGCTATGATCTGTTCCATGCCCTGATGTGGTTTGGCTTAGCAGTCATGAAGCATGCAAACGTATCCAGGGTCAGTACCTTGGCCCGGCCTTGGAATAATAATGGCTGATGGACCCGAGCACCTGCACAAGTCTCGGAGTCGTGCTTCGTTTTCTGTAAGGCGTTGATGCAATGCAGATTTTTATTTATTCAACATTTGTCTCACCAGGTAGGTCAAGCTGGACAAAATTATTATTTTCAAGGAAAAGTCGCAACTCTATTATCCGGTAGCTTGTTCATAGACACATCACTTTGCTGATGTCATACATTTTCATGGATCATTGCACCTGACCTCTCTTTTCTGGGTTCCAGAGATATGGCAAATGACCCCAGAAGTGGGTTTTTCTTTCTAAACCTCTCTTAAAAAGGTCAAATTGAACTTGTTTTGCATCAATCTTGATACAGGGTTCTTATTTTATGTTATAGTTTGGATTCCTAAAGCTTTTAGTCTACTATCCCATCATTCAAGGGTGGTTTTCACTATAAGTAATGTTTTTTTTTTGGACGGACACTATAATTTACATTTTTTTACTATGTTCAATCTGAATTTACTTTAAAATAAAAAAGATTCTATATTGATTCTGACTTTTCTACATCCAACTCACAGGTCTATCATTGCTTTGAGAAAAAAGTAAAGATATAGTCATTTGTTCTGGGAATGTCATTTTCGAGCCTGAGACCTGAAAAACAGGCTTGGGGATTAACTGGTTAAAGGGTAAGGGGGTCGCTGCTCTTGGGGTTTCTTCTACATGTATTCCTTGTTAATTGGGATATTTAGCTGGAGTATTTTCTTAGTGGATGCAGGGGTCTAGACAAAAGGTGTCATATACTGTACTGACTGCTAGGCTCCCTGAGGCAAATGTGTAACTAATGGCATTGGGATGGATAGGCAAAAAAAGATAATGTGATATTGAAATGTATGGCAAGGGGATTAGGGCAACATGTGAAAATCTTTTGACATCTGACCAAAACTGAATTCTGGAAGTCAGAGTTATGAGAAAGAAACCCAGAATTCTGACTTTTTTTTTATCAGAAATCAAAAAGAAATGTTTTTTTTTTAGGGCTGTCAGTCGATTAAAATATTTAATCGCGATTAATCGCATGATTGTCCATAGTTAATCGCGATTAATCGCAAATTAATCGCACATTTTTTATCTGTTCTAAATGTACCTTAGAGGGATATTTTTCAAGTTTTTAATACTCTTATCAACATATGAGTGGACAAATATGCTTTATGCAAATGTTTGTTTATATTATCATTTGAACAATGACAAATATTCTCATGAATATTAAACACAACAACCCTCTGAACATTACAAATATTCACCTCAATTCAACCTGGAACTTCTCATACAATACAATAATACAATACAAAGTGTGTGTGTGTGTGTGTGTGTGTGTGTGTGTGTGTGTGTGTGTGTGTGTGTGTGGTGTGTGTGTGTGTGTGTGGAGAGACACTGTGATGGATCCTTGGAGCTATGTGCAACTCAAGGCATATGCTCGAACGGGAGCTGCCTGGACGCTGCAATCATGTTGCGCGCACTATCCGTGCTGAGTGTGCTGACTTTTCGTACAATGTCCCACTGTCTGGCTACCTGCATAAAGTCAAGTGCTCGGCGCAGTTGTCGGCGAAATGTCGCTCCTCTGTTTTCATTGAAACAGCTCCTTATATCCGTTAGCGCAGCTAGCTAGCACCAGATGCTAACAACAACAGTACATGTAAGGTGTGCACTTTCTCTCTCTGTCGCTCGCTCGCGCCACACATACACACACACACCCTCCTGGTCCTCCCGATGGCCAGTCCGGGCCTGCCGGTGAGCGTGGAAGTGTGGTCTGCCGCAAGCGGGCGGCAGGAGCGGGGCTGTCAGCATCAGCTAGATGGTATTTTAAACTTGATGCGCTCTGAAACTACGGGGCGGCCGAGGACAAAAAATACACGTGTTAATCGCGTTAAAATAATTTGTGGCGTTAATTTTATTTTGCATTAACGCGTTCTATAAAAAAAGATGTGGCCTTAATCCTCTTCTGTGTAAACTCCTACACTGGACTCACAAATTAAAAAAAGTTATTTTGATTTGCTGTTCATAATTCTAATTGCCTGTTTATATGTTTCAAACAGGGTATCTGCAACAATTTTAAGTACAAATGTAATGACTTTTAAGACCTTTTTAAGACCTCTAAAAGGAAAAAATAATACCAATACAAAAAAATCGATGAACTAGACAACAGTATAAACTGTTACTGAGTTGTATTGCATTTGAATAACGGGAAATATTCAGTGCACATTAACCAACATGACTGCCTTTGCATTAACAAAAAAAAAAATGGTATGTATGACTGGTGACGATGAACTGTATGAAAAACCCACAGCACTTCTGCCTTCAACGTGGCTGTGGATGAAAAAGAGTTGAATGCTCTCTGACTGGAAGTGGGCCCTGAAGACTTTTCCAGAGCGGATATATTAGTTGTAACAGCCAAACTAGTAGTAGCGCTAGCGAACGACTCTATGGGCATCGTAAAATGTTTTGGCTCTATGAAACCTGATGTACTTATATGATTCTGTTTTCTTCAAGTTTGTATCTTCTTGGTCGAATGCACTTATTGTAAGTCGCTTTGGATAAAAGCGTCAGCTAAATGAAATGTAATGTACTCCTTTGGGTACCAGCATAGCGCTTGTGTTTTTCCGATCTCATGTGTGAATCTAATGCTTAGCACCCCATTGTGCCAAGTTTGAAGATTTTCCGACAAAGTTCGCATCGCGCCTCATAGGAGCAGCTGGACGTTTTCAGCCAGCAACGATACTTGTCGTCCCCCAACCATTTCTCATTACATTTGCATTTACCCATTGTTAAACCTGTTCTCAGCGTCGTCTTCCTTTTTGTCCGCGACAGCCTTCAAATCTGAAGCTGGATAAACACGTTCTTCTTCTACCTTAAAATACGGATCACAGCCACACAAGGCGTTCTACTGCCACCTACTAAGCGGCAGAGGTGGGACCAAGTCATTGTTTTGCAAGTCCGAGTCAAGTCTCAAGTCTTTGCGCTCTAGTCCGAGTCAAGTCTCAAGTCTTTGCCTCAAGTCCAAGTCAAGTCTCAAGTCAGGATGGGCAAGTTCAAGTCAAGTCCAAGTCTTAAACTTTGACAAAACGAGTCTTAAACAAGTCCTTATGTGCTTTTCAACAAATGTAATGACATCGATCAACAGAATAATGTTTAATAATTAAACTGCTCTTTATTAGTCACATTAATGATTTAATAATCCATTTTCTCTCTGCTGGTAAAGTAACGTGTTTTTCTTCTATTTTAAGACGGATCAGTAAGGTAAGGCTACCGTGACGGTTTGATGCAGAAGGAGTTTCATGTATAAGATCCCTGATGTTAAGGTGACCAGAATGTTTATTTCCACTGTGTACAACATGTTATAAGGGACCCACAATCTATCTTTATGCAAGGGATAATGTGCAGCGAGGCGGTCTCTATGGGGAAAAGAACACCTGAATCTAGATCCCTCTGCAGGTGGTACTTTAAGTATATTTTGATGATAATACTTTTGTACTTTTACTTGTAACATTTTGAATGCAGGACTTTTTATTGTAACCGAGTATTCCTACACTCTGGTACTTTTACTCAAGTACAAGATCTGAACTTCTCCCACCTCTGACAATAAATCCTGAGTGGTTACCAAAAAAAAACCCTGCTCTGAAGGTAATTTTCATTTTACAAATCCTGCACTCAGCTCTGCTTTCTCCAATATCATTGAAATGCAGCCAGATGCTGCTTCTTTTTTCGGTTTTCGCTAATTTCTTGACTTTTTCCGACGCGCTTGCATTTAAATCCGGCTCCCCGTCTCCCTGTCGCTCTGTAGCTGGCCTATACCACTACACCTGCTGTCTTTGGAGCGTCTGCCCCCCACCCTTCTTTCACATAATGGTATGATCCTAGTGTGTCCTCGCATATGATTGGCCGCATGGTGGCTCAGCAAAATAAAGTCCCGCTCCTGCCTGCATGGATTCACAGCAATAGTTGAGCGGCTGAAGATTCTGCTCTCCCCGACGGGAGTCTGCTCTTCTAGCGGCATCTCGTGATCGGCGTGTTGGAGACCCCTGAATTAAATTATCAAGTCACCTCAAGTCAGAAGGCTCAAGTCTACAGAGCCCCCTAGGGGACATGGAGAAGAAAAAATGTTTTATTTGAACAAAAAAAAAAAAAAAATGTTTTGCGAGATATCGCAAAACCTTTGCGAGATCTCGCAATACTTTTGCGAGATCTCGCATAACCCCGTTGCAGTTTGTAGACGGTCCCTAAGCACTCCTCTCCCTCCTCCAGCTGCAGATTGTGACCAATTCTTTAAGTTTAGCTATGCGTGCGTATCGAACTGTTCTGATAAAAATGACTCTGTAGCTCGTTGTCTACCTTGCTATGATTGTAAAGTCATGTTGTTTGTATTTTTACAACATTATGTTCATGAGTTATTGATCCGCGAAATTCAAATCTGTCAATAACTCAGCTCAGAGTATGCTTTGCGACGTGCATGTCCCCTCGCTCTGAGTGTTCTCTTGAGGTGTCTTTCACTTATGTGAAACCTGTGCCTATTGCCAAGCACTGATGTTATATCTTTATATTTAAGGCCAAGCTCAAAGTAAAATCGATGAACCGCTCCATTGTTGTGGTTTCTGTGTTGCCGAACTGACCAGGAAGTACATTGAGCTAAATGAAAAGTTTTGCGAGATCTCGCAAAAGTATTGCGAGATCTCGCAAAGGGGTTTGCGAGATCTCGCAAAGGTTTTGCGATATCTCGCAAAAGTATTGCAAGATCTCGCAAAGGTTTTGCGATATCTCGCAAAGGTTTTGCGATATCTCGCAAAACATTTTATTTTTTTTTTTTGTTCAAAATATTTTTTTTTTCTTCTCCATGTCCCCTTGGGGGCTCTGTACAAGTCCAAGTCAAGTCCCGAGTCATTGGTGTTCAAGTCCAAGTCGAGTCGCAAGTGTTTTGTGATTTTGTCAAGTCGAGTCCAAAGTCATCAAATTGGTGACTCGAGTCTGACTCGAGTCCAAGTCATGTGACTCGAGTCCACACCTCTGCTAAGTGGAGTGTGCACTCGCCTACCTATTTCACGTATACAAAAAAATAGGTATTGGACGTTGCAGGATATAAAATAACGTTACCGGTAAAATAAAACGTACAAATTTAACAAAAAATAGACACACTCATTCATTCTGCCCCAGATCAAATGTAATACCTCCCCGCCTAAAATTCCAGACTTTTTAAGACATTTTTAGAACTTGAATATCAAAAAATAAATGTAAGACTTTTTAAGGATCCGCAGGGACCCTGTTCAAAGTAACTAACTTACGGATTTCATTGAAGTGGCTATCATAAATACTAATTAAGAGACTTACAATCTTATGTTAGCTAACATTCGGCAATGTACGCTATTGAAGTAATCATCCAAAACATGTTATATTGCTTTTTTATTTTAAGTTCTTAAAAAATATCTCTTGTTGATTTTGTAGGTAAAAATTAATTAATAAATGACAGAATAAATAATAATAATAATTACAATAAAAATAATAATAACAATTGTATTTGTATTATTTTTTAGGGGACACTTTTCTTGGGTAAAAATATATTAAATGTTAAAACAATACTTAAAATATACAAGACACAACATTAATAACAGATTCAAAGAAGTTGAGAAGATGTGAGTTTTGTGATTTGAACATGGAGAGATTGGTGCAGCATGTATTAGTAGCAATTAGTAATAGATTTGTGGCCTACTCTTTGGTTATATAAATAATGAAAATATTAAAAATAATGATTCCTTATTTCATCTAATGCCTCTAGGTCCCTATTAAAACTAAAATGTTAATGTGTCCCGCTCTACATCTCCAGAGGAACACATCAGTTTAACGCTGTGCAAACTTAATCTCCTCCATATGCATACAATCTGTCGTAATTGGCAGTAGGACGCAAACATGAGCTGAGCCAATTAGTAATTTCTATGTGATACTGCTGATTCCTACATACAGTATGTCAACTTGAAAACTGTGGTTATGGAAACAGCCATGGGGCTAGTCTAGTCTACAGATGGAGACTAGACTCCTACTAGCTGCTCATAGCCGGTTGACCTCTTGGCCTCAATTCCACTTGTCTGTCAAACTATTGCTTGATGCACAAGCCGTGGTGTTCAAGGCATGAGGGCAAATCGGATTTACTGTGCGAGTTGTGAATTACAGTAGAGAAATGTCTAAGGATTCAGAATGTTTCCAAAACCTTAACTGTATGTGCTGCAGGAATGCATATTATAATTTAGGGATCGTTTAGCTGCACAATTCAATTCAGCTAATGCGGAAGCTGGAAGTGATTTTCCATAACAAGTCCTTAGCCTAATATTTCCCTGAATTAAATGTAAATTTACATTGAGGCAGATGGTAGAAAATGGAGTGCAAACCAAAACTGAGAATGTCTCTTAGAATGTCAATAAATTAAAAAGAATTGACAGAACACTCAGGCAGATTAAAGATGTTGGCAGATGGTTGGCATCTGGCAATGCTCACGCTTGTTTCTGTACCTTTTTGTGGCCTGAAATTCTCAAAATTCGTCTTTAGATTCTGTTGCCAGAAACATCCTATTAATCGTAGGAAGCATGCCATAAATGAATGCATTCTCAACAGTGGCGAGCCGTCAGGGCCCTGGCCTAAGATATTCTACTGAATAATATTTAAAAACATTAAAAAAAAAAAAAAAAAATCAAATATATTTTAAAAATATATTTCTTTTGTTATATTTTTCTTTAGTTTTACCAAAATAACTTGATTTAATTGTATTTAAAATAACACTTCTAAAGAAATAAATCCTTCGAATCTGCCTATTCAGTTTCTGTTTGAATGTGAAGGGTTAAATGAAAGAAGCTCGTCTCTGCGAGGTGAAGATAGGAGCTAATTGGTGGTCCTGCTGTAAATTCCCGCTATAGTAACTGAACGAGAGAGTAATGTCAAATGACAGTACAATTGACCAATCATATCTTCCCTCTAAATGGGTGGGTTTTATTATCACAGACTTTATTACAAGTTCCGCCCGCTGTGAAGCTTTTCTTGTTTCCATAGCAACAACAACTTCCTGTCAACAGCGTAAACTCGCTTCAAAATAAAAGCATGCCAAATTACACTTAAGACATACAACTGCAACGAAAGTAACAAACACAATGCAATATCCTTTTCAATTTCAAAGAACACAAATTGGGTTATTTACAGGTGTTGTTTTGTGTGGTAGAGGGTCGCTTTCATTGATGCGTTTTGCACCCCGGGCCGTTGTTTTGATATTCCGCTGATGTATACGCTGTGACGTAATAACTCGTTTTTTCTTCGAGGGAAGGGTTGGGGGTCAGAGGGCCAAGGTATAAAAGTCACGGCTCGCTACTGATTCTCAAATAAAAGTTGGTTTGCTGTCACAGCCAGATAAGGGAAGCCCGGGTGAAGACCTTTTGAGAAATTGTTGAATTATATGCTCTTTTTATGCTATAGCTCACAAGGGAATCTCAGCATGAAGTCAATTTCCACAGAACTTACTTAATAATTAGAACAACAGAGTCATGTCCAACCTAAATCATGTTCAATGTGTTGGAGCGCTAGCCAAAAGAAACATGAGTGTGAGTAACTTTACGTCACAGCAGGCATAACAACAGCCGGTGTTTCTCGTGAGTGTTTTCCCCGGGAAACAAACAATACACAGAAATGCAAAATTACACAAACACACACACACGTATACACACACAAACACTCGCGAGCTTCCCCCAGACCAGTAATCCAAACGAAAATATCTTCCCTCCGTAGTATTTTGATCATTTGCTCCGCTAATAATCAATCAGATCGATGGATTCCAGAGAAGAGGAAACTTTAAAGGCCTTTTTCTCAAAATGATGACTCGGTGACAGTCATTATATAATGTGACATATTTTGCTTAATATTTGGAGTACAAAAACAATCCTGATATCATTAGAAAGCTAGGAATCTCCTCTTTCCAACAGTGTATACAACTCAAAATGTGTCTTCGGGTCAATGCGACTGATTTCGATGGAGCATATGTTGGACAATAGACACAAAAAACTAATAAACATGCATCTCACCTTTCTCTTGTTAGTTGGACAGACGTACAGGTAACTCAGGACAGTCTTGGTTCCCACTTTGTCGTTCATTCTGTCGTATGTTGAGCCATAGTCAGTAGATCTGAGCGGGGGAGATAAAGGCAAATTTAGATAAACGTGAGAAAAGCAAAGTTTGCTGAAAATGTAATTGGTAGACAAACAGAATAAATATTACTGGGAAATTGCTCGATTTGGGTCAAATGATTTTGCACTGATGAAAACAATGCAAAATGTAACCACAGGGTGAAAGAACAGTCATATACAGGCTTATGCGGTACTGTACATATACAGTTACTGTGTGTGAGAGTAAAACCTCTGGCAATACAACAAAAGAAAGTTAACCAATCATCTGGAGCTGCCAACGAAAACGAGCCATTGGAAAATGTCCGGGGACTCGGTACTGTTAATAATTAATTCTCTCCCGATGAATGCTATGAAATAAAATATGACGAGTGCAAAAACATGTGGATGTTCCTGAACCCATGGGCTTTAATAATTGAACAGTGGGAATGAGCCTGTTAGTATGGAAGCCTGTTTGCGCCACAAGAAAAACAAGTCACTTACTATCTCAATATATTGACTTAGCTATCTCAATATATTGAGTTATAAAAAAAATTTTTATTGAAACAATTATGTCAAATACAGAATATTACATTATATTACATTACATGTTACTTGTTAGACGCTTTTATCCAAAGCGACTTACATACTCAATACTGTGGACAATCCCCACAGGAGCAATTTGGGGTGAAGTGTCTTGCCCAGGGACACAACGACATGCTGACTGCAGTGGGGTTTGAACCTGTGACCCCCTGATCCCAACACCAGTACAACTTACAGCGGTACAACTTCATATTAAGGTACACAAATTCACCATCAACTATTTGTTAATTAACATGCATATTAGCAGTATATTGGCTCTTTATTAGTCATTATAAAACACTTATGAATGCCTTATTCTACATGACCATATTCTACAAGTAATCTGTGTATGTTACACTTGCATGTATGAGATCATAAAGTGCCTTGTAACTTCTTTTTTATAGTTTCACTCCGTTTGAATGTCAGTGGACTGCAAATAAGTCAATAAAGGAGCATGGCTGCTCATTCCCTGGCTCTCAAAAGAGTTTGGCTGGCTGTTTAATCTATGTTCACACTGAGACAGTACAACAAATAGAGAGAACAGTACACCTATTGTGTAAGTACATACAAGCAGGTCACACAGTATGATCACAAATACATAAACTCTGTTAAAAATCAGTTTTATTAAAAAGTACAGGCTGCATATGTGTTCTCAGCCTTGGAGACACTTGACATGTTTTGGTATGTGTCTGAACCTCTCTTTAGTGGTTCATTAATAAAACAGATATTTGAACGTGTGCCTACTTTGTTCATGTACTGTTGAGGTTAATTTCAGTAGTTGTGTGCTATAATGTATTTACAAAGTGTGAAGAGGAGGCAACTTTAGAATAGGGAACCTGTTCAGGTCAATTAGAGTCAAACTACTAGCTTATTGGTTATGAACAAGACTTCACTTTAAAATAGGGAACATATTCTTAGATAGAAATACCTAATTAGAGTCAAACTACTAGCTTATTGGTTATGAACAAGACTTCACTTTAAAATAGGGAACATGTTCTTAGATATAAATACCTAATTTTTAGTTATTTAGACATATTGAGGAGAGCATATTAAGACCAAAGCTCATGTACAACAACTTCCTTACTTGCAATAAATAAGCACTAATTAGAGGGTTATTGAGGAAAAACTCTCCACTAATGGCCTATTACTTGTAGAATATGGTCATGTAGAATAAGGCATTAATAAGTGTTTTATAATGACTAATAAAGAGCCAATATACTGCTAATATGCATGTTAATTAACAACTAGTTGATGGTTAATTAGTTTACCTTAATATAAAGTTGTACCGCTTATATGATGAACATTGATGTCTATGTGCCTTATTCTGTATTTGACATAATTGTTTCAATAAAAAAAATATATATAATGAGATAGCTAAGTCAATATATTGAGATAGCTAAGTCAATATATTGAGATAGTAAGTCAATATATTGAGATAGTAAGTCAATATATTGACTTACAGGGTTTTTTTTTTTTTTTCCTGTGGCGCAAACAGGCTTCCATATGTTAGCCAGCCTAGTCCCTAGAAACTCCACATGAATCCATCATCACTAGTAACCACCAAATCCACCTTCAAGAAGAATATTACAGCATTTACAGGGCTCTATTCACCTTCCCCTTTTCGCTGTCAAAGCTGTATTCATGTGCCTAGGATTTTACAAATATTTCCCTCTGAGGGGATAGAAGCACCCAGCCACAACGGTGGCATAACTCCCATTTTGAAGTCACAAGGAGAGTGAAGATGATACCAGTTTGAGCGTCAGTTCCTTTTTTAGTCAGAGCCTGCTTCTTATGCTCTTCCACGTGAATGGGGTTTCAGAAAAAGACATTTATCTCATTCCCGAATGCCTCTGAGACACAGTAGTTGCTATGATTACAATACTCACAATAATGAGTCGGGCAGACAGCAACATTTCCAAGCATTTTGTGGGGAGGTATGTGTATGTGTGTGTGGGGTGGTGCTGTAGTGTGAATGATCCCGAATTCGAGCAGGGGCGGTGAACTATACCTCTTGGAATCTGTGTTACACTGCCTGAGAAGAGACTTCCTAAATAGCCGAGAAGCATATGTTATTTTTGGCATGACATGGATAAGTACGAGTGCCAGGCGTGCCTTCATCATCTAGTCACCGAAAACGCATATGGTTAGATAGATTCTTTAATGGATATGGAGACGGACAGCAGGGAGATGTCAGCTCTCGGACTTGGAGCAAGATACATATTAACCGCCCCGACTTCTACCATGCCAAGGAACTGATTTTAAAGAGGAGATGGCAGAATTACAAATGAAAGGTTTCCATTGGCAGTGTCAATGCTGCAGGATGAGCCAGTGGTTTCACTTTACTGTGTCTACAAGGCAAGAGTTTGAAAATCTTTCAAGCTAGTATTTACTAAACACCTAATTTCAGGGTCTCCAACACGTTGATCGCCAGTAGCTCGTGAATGTTTTCTGATTAGCATGCCAGAGGGCGCTTGCAGTTGTGCAGTTGACATGTTGAAGATGTGTATTTACGTAGTATGTTTTGAGAGTAAGATAGAGAGAAAGAGATGTAAGTTACAGTCATGTCAACTGAAGAAGTTCCATTAAAGAAAAATCCGTTCCGAGTGGCTCAGTATTTGGAAAATAACAAGTAATTTAACTGATGCCGGCGTTCTAAAGGGAGCAATGTCTGTTATGGGAGAGACTTTGTTAAGAGACCACAAGAGCAAGCCGGAGATAATGTCTGCCATTGACAATTTCCAACTGACAACCAACACCATGGCGAGAAGATTGTCGGCTCTGTCAGTGAATGCTATGGGACAGTTGGAGAAGGACATGGTCAGATGCAAGTGGTTCTCCATACGGTGCGACGAGTCGGTGGATGGGAGCGACACAGCTCAGTTGGCTGTGTCCATCCGGATGGTTATGGGGGACTTCATGGAGAAAGAGGAATATCTTACACCGCTTCAACAGTGTGGACGTTTCTAATTGTATTAAAAATTAATTCCAGATATAAAGGAGTGCAAATGGAGAAGCTATCTGTAATGGCAAAGTTCTGGAGCAATTGAGTCGAAACACAATGAAATATGGGAAAGCTTGAACTTGATGGCAAAAAGCTGACGGTTTATTCCAAGTTACTGCCGGAGAATTGAGAAGGCATCTGCTGCAGAAACAAGATGACACAGCGGTTGCCCAAAACAATTCTGAAGATTTCTCACCCAGTCCCATGTATTTAGCTGGTTCTGAGAGAATAATCAACATTCTTCATATTAACTAAATTGACTAAACAAGCAGGGAAATAGAATTGTTTGTCCATAACTTAAGGTTCTCTGCAGAGGGACTTGCACATCTGATATGCTGGACTAAACTATCTTATAAACTGGCAATATAAAGATACAGAGCTGCCTCTATACAAAAGAGATAACATAAACTCTTCAAGGCTACATGCCTGAGCTATAAGGAAAGAGAAACTGAGAGTAAAGAATGATCATCTAGGTCGAAGGCTAACACCTAAGCAAAAATATTCCTCAAATGTATCCATAACAACTGATAGAGCCCCGGCTATGAGAGGTCGACACTACGGTTTTATCCCGAATTGTAAGTCAGATCCATACTTCCCACGTTTCCTGAGTTACTATTGCATTATCCACCAACAAGCACTTTGTTCCAAAATTATGGACTTCAATCATGTCCTGAAACCTGTGACAAAAATAATAAACTCTATTTGAGCGAAGGCAAAAAAACCTAGGAGCTTCAAACATTTTCAGCTGAAAATGGAGATCTCCTTCTCCATGCTGAGGTGAGCTGGTTGAGTAGAGGGAGAATCCTACAGCGCTCCCTCTCCCTGCTGAATGAGGTAAAGCTCTTCATGGAAGAGAGAGGGGAGGACACCTCCATCTTATCTGATGCTGGTTGGGTACTTGACCTGGGCCTTTTTTACCGATCTGACTGGAAAATTAAACCAGCTTAACTTCCAGCTACAGGGCAATTGTAAAACAATATGTGACATGATTAGTGCTGTAAAGGCCTTTAAAGCAAGTCTGTGTCTATAGCTCCAACAAGTAATGGTAAAGAAATTGCATAATTTCCCCTATGTTCAAAAAGTACTGCAGGAGAATAAAGCTGCTGCTGGCTTTCTTGGTTTATCAAAGTGCTGTGACTGCTTCACTAAACTTGGGCAGGAATTTGAGGACAGGTTTCTTGACATTGAGCAGCTTGACCCCTGCGCAAGTTTCCTTGTTAACACTTTCAAATGTGTGGATGTTACTGACAGGTCTGAGCAACTGGCCAGCCTTTTCCATCTCAGTTCTTTGGAGCTGGACCTGGAGATAATCAAGCTCCAGAATGACATTCGGCTAAAAGCACATCAGATGGGGTCAACATATTGCAGTGAATCAGCATACTCAGATATGATCTTTATAAAACCTAAATTCAGGACAAGACTTACTGATGAACATCTTAATGACTCAATCAGAGTGAATATGTCAGGTTATGCGCCCCAGTAGGGCTCTGGTGGATGCTATGCAGTGCCAGGTGCCACATTGGCTGAGTCAGGAAAAAAGACACCAATGCAGTGACAGATTGAATGTATAAAGACATAGTTTTCTTCATGCAAGTTGAGAAAAGCACAGGCCATATTCCCCTCAGATGTGAAATTAATTTGAAATGATAGAGCTTTCATTAATACAAATGTGAACTTTGCATACTTATCTGTAAAACAGTTTATAGTTCTTGATGTTAAATCAGAACTCCATGGGGACTGACTATTTCTCCTTTTTTTTCCTTCATGAGAAAGTCCAGTTGTGTTCATGATTATGTTATTGTTAATGTTAATGTTTTTCTGCTCTTGAGTCATGCACTGAACTCATTGCTATGAGTAGCAATGAGTTCAGTGCGTGACTCAAGTGCTTGCTCAAAAGGTTGGAGAACACTGGTTTAAACCCTCTGTGGTAGTGTCAAGAAGCTGTAACAGAATAATTGAAGTTAGTTAAAAATAGATGCAAAGATCGCATGCGTACATCATATTATAGGTTTTGAGAAGAGAAAGATGTATTCAACATGCCTGTTCATCTTAAATGATACACACAACATCTTCTGTTGAAAAATATTGAATTTTATTTTGTCGTTTAATCAAAGACTCATTGGGGCCTCTTAAAATAATATCTTTCAAGATCTAGAAACGTTATAAACTATACAGACTAATGTCATAGAATAAGATGATAGATGTTCAATTCTCTACGGGGACCTTGAATCTGTTAACTGTACAGTGAAGTCCATATTTATTATTATTTTAGTACAATTAAATAAACAACGATTATAGGTCAGTTGCTGTCAAACATTGACTATAATGTCTAACAAATACAATTAAGTTTTCCACAATTAAATTCAGTAAAAACTGAACCCCTTTGTTAAAGGCTCAGTATCCACATCCGAATGTGGCCTGCCCTTGGCCCTTTAATCGAGTTAAAGTCTTCAAGAACTGACAAGCCCGATTTGATCGGAGCCATACTTTTAAACATTTTCTCAGTGATACAGAGAGGATTATCTATGCTCATATAACACAGTACATCAATTACTGTGGGGTCTTGTTTCACTAAAAAGGCTTAATACTTCTATATAAAATGCGAGAATATGAACTCAAACATCAGATGGTAGTGTATTGCTTCGTTTTTTCCTCACTTATTACCAATGTGGTTAATAGTAGATTTTTGCATTTTACTAAATATGTTAAAGGATTGAGGACCAATCATATAAGGATGTGAAAAATGGATATTGCCTGGCATCTCTATTCCTCTGTGCATATACACTGGAAAGTCCTAAGGGTGTAAAAGCCTTGAACACCATTAGATTGACACTGGCTTTGTGTTATCTGATTCAACACATCCTTCTGCATAGCAACCAGAATAGGCAGGAAATAGCATTTCTTCTGGCTGATATAATGTACAGTGACCAGACAGGCTGGTTTCTACCTATATGTCATTATCGCCTTAGGGCTTGACTCGCTCAGCCTTAGAGCTATATTTGATGCTGAAGCTATAGTGAAATAATAATATGGTTCCTTATTGTAGCCCTAGTTCTAGACACAGTCAAAGTTAGACAATTCCGCACCTCTGGATTTACATCATTGCCAAAGTTCATTACCAATACAGGAAGGAGTTTGTCCTCTGTGAATAGAAGTGGGAATGATGGATTGGGCGTGAAATGTGTCAGACTTTATTACTACAGGCTGTCTTTAATGTCCCGTCACAGCACTGTAATTAAAGAGGACACGTTATGCAAATGTTCAGGTTCATATTTGTATTTTGTGACACTGTGACATATTTACGTGCTTTAGTGTTCAAAACGTGCTGTATTTTTCTCATATTGCCTGTGCCGCAGCACCTCTTTTCACCCTCTGTCTGAAACCAGAGCCCAGTCTCCTCTGATTGGTTAGCTGGCTGGCTCGGAAATTTACCGCTATTTAGCATACCACGTACAATGTGTTGGAGCACTAGCCAATAGAAGCATAATTCTTACATAGTGATGTCACTATGTTACAGAAGTAAACAAAGGAGTCCAATGGAGATGTTTCAGGCAGGGGGGGAGTGTGTGGGAGAGAAACTCCCTCTGGAGGGAACTTTAGTCTCTGCAGACCATTTATATGCACAAAAACCTTTATAAATATTCTACAGGAAAGGAAAATTACAGGAAAATTATGGGCATTTCATCCCGGCAGCTGACCCATGAAACGCTATCCACTTTCTTGGCAGAAGTGACAGCCATTGTGAACACAAGACCTCTCATCCCAGTGTCCACCGACCCAAGCTTTCCTATCATCTTAACACCAGCTACCCTCCTAACCCAGAAGGTTGGCATTCCATTACTACCTCCTGGTGACTTCAAAGACAGTGACCTCTACAAACGCCAGTGGAAGCAGGTGCAACATCTCGCAAACGCTTTCTGGCATCGTTGGAAAAACCAATACCTCTCTACCCTACAAGGCTGCAGGAAATGGCAATCGGAGAGAACTAACCTGCAAGAAGGGGACCTTGTGCTGCTGAAGGACAGTCAGGTCCATCGGAAACAATGGCCAATGGGCATGGTGGTCAAAACCTTCCCCAGCCACGACGGAAAGGTCAGGATGATAGAAGTCAAGGTTGCCTCTGGAGGAACATGCAAGGTTTTCTTGAGGCCCATAACGGACACTGTCCTCCTCCTTCCAAACACTAATGATAAGAACAATCAAAAGAAAATGTAATTGGGACATCTCATAGATGTACTTGATGTTAACCTTTGTGAAACAACCAGAACACATTCAGCATATGTGGCCAGCATTCTTAGACGTTGAATAGGGTTGTTCTGATCGGCTTTTAAAGGTGCAGAAACACTTAGATTATCTGGCTCAAGCCCTCCAACCAATGCCATATTCATAGAACTATGGTTATATTGCGTAACCATCATTTTCTGTAGACCAATATGTCTAAATATTCATGAATCTACGAAGGGACTCATCCCCAAACTCTGATGTGATAACAGCATTTATGTGAGCCTCGCTGTTCAGGCCCCACTTCTACAAAAACACTGTCACTGCCTTGAGTGTTTTGCATATTTTCAACGAGACCAGTATGCTTCTCGCAACAAGCAACCTGTTTCCATTTCTGTTTAGACAAGCAGTTTGTGAGCTTCCCTGTGGAATTAACGGTTTCTGGCTTGTGGTGAAAGATATCAGCAGGAAATATTTTCGTGACTATCAGTAAAACAGAATAACGCAGATTTGAATCAGGGTGTTGAATCAGACGCTCTTGAGTGGAAAATTGTCTCAGTTAATCTGTGACCATGAAACAGATTTAGCATACAGCCAACAAAACATTTTAGCTAATATATACCATCATGAACTTTCCCTAGTTTGTTACCCACATTAACACATTTAATTTCAGCATTACAACTTTTAAATGGTATGTTTTAAATATGAAACAAGCTGATTTGCATAATGTTCCAAATAAACATTGCGTAAAGCCGGGTCTTAATGTTTGTTTCATTTTGTTGACATATCAGAGTATATTGAGTCTACTGAATCTTCTGAGTCAATTTGAGTATTGAAATGATATCTGATGTACGGAGGAGAATTCATGTAGGGCCACACGTGATTTTTCTTTTTTGTTCTGAGAAAAAGTCTGAATTCTGAGAAAAAGTCAGTATTGTTCTTTTAAGAATCCTGACTTTTACTCAGAATCATTACTTTTTTTAAGCCAGAATCCTGTTATAATTTCCATTTATTTTGGATGTCGTTCCCACTAGTTTGTACTCAACTCAATAATAATCAATATTAACCAGCATAAATGATTGAGTTTTGAACATGCCAACAACCTACTTTGTTTAATATGTTGTTTTAGTTGTGAAGTTGTTTTAAAGTAAATTTGAGATTTCAAGATTTCTAAATGTCTAAAAATTAAACAGCCAGTACATGTGCCCTCTTTCAACAGTCACAAAGTGGATTTTTCCATTTGTTGTTAATTGGTGAAGTAAAGTCCTCAATGTTTTGCTTGGAGCAAGAGAGAGAGAGAGAGATACAGTGCAGTACATTGCATTGTGTGAACATCAAATGATTAGAGAAAAGACAGGCAGAAATTGCATTCGGGAATGTTTGTTAGGTTTTGCCAGATGTCTGCCAGTAAAACAAAATTCAGCGTTGGTGTAAAACACTGTTGACCATGCTATGGGGAGTGAGGGAGAGAGAGAAACAAGCCATGCACATCACCCTGAAGCATGCAGGAATTAAAGAGAACTGATTTACGTTGCAACATTGTATCAAGGAAAACAAAAGATTTCTACAGACTCACTGTAAAACTAAGTTTGGCTTGGTTCCGATCAAAAACTGTTTGTAAATTCTGCTAACGCCCACAAAAAGCAAAGAGACAGAACAAGAAAACGCCATATCAATAACTAACAAGGGTCCTAAGTAGAGAGCATCATCAGGTGATCTTTGGAGTAAAACCGAAGCAGCAACAACTCAATTGTCTGTCCCCAGAAAGACACTGAGACACAAGAGGCTCAGAGAGTGAGGGAGAAAATGTTTCTTAGAAGAGAACCCTGTGGCAAAATCAAGCCTGAAGACTCTGAGCACTCTCTGATTGATGCGCTTGAAAAACATTTGCAACGCTGGTGAACCGAAGCATTCTATGCAGTGCTGAGAGGTCGGAGGTAGAAACGCCTGAACAGACATTTCCACTGCAATTGTCGGAAATGCTGCGTCTTTTGAACACACTCTAGGGGAATGACAAAGCCAATTCTGCTCCAGCTACAGGTCCTCGACACAAGCCTTGCTCTCTGGATAGAATCCTGGGAATTTTGGGTGACCAGAAAAAGAACTAAACAGAGCTGTCGCCAGTATGTAACTCCTAAGAGTTTGAGGGGAAAGTGTGAGGGACTAGAATTGGGCATGCTGAAAAGCTTCTTATTAATCTTCATTTCACTAGCAAAAGTGAAGCTCAGAATTGTACTCAATCTGCTCTATGTACTCCTACTACATCCAATGCAATAGTTTGAAGCTATAGCTACATCAGGTAATGCGCTGTAATTCGTAACCTATACAATCAATTTTAATTGACTAAGAAACAGGACTTATGAAGAGGGAAAAGTCAATATTGCAAGGTTTTTACTAAAGGGCAATAAGAAAGGTTGTTTATAATGGATTGTACCCAATTAAATGACCCAATTCAGAACTTTAATCGGCATTCCTGTAACATTTATTCAACATTATTTAATTTAGTGGCAGGAAATTCAAACTTGAAAATGTTTCCCTGCCTTTAAACTAATATCGAAGTTTATAAAGTATATACCTCCATCACAAGACAGACAGTCCAGTGCATTTATGGAAATTTATTGGGCAAACATTTAGATTTCTGCCCAAGTTTAACACCTTTGGCTGAAATAAACGTCCCTATTTTACTGATTAAGACGTATCTTGTGCAACAAAATACACATATTTAAACTGCCGATTTAATAATGAGAAATGATTTGTTAAAAACACAAGGTAGACCCAGACCCATAGTGCAGCATTAACGGCTAATAGATATGACATTACTACTGACAGAAAATTGAATTGTTTGGGGTCTAGAGACAGACTGTAAGGAATCTTATTGCAATGAAAACCCATTCAGATATTTGCAGCATGCCACAGAATAAAAATGATGACATTCCATAAGATCTCAAAGAGAAAAAAAGCCTGAATATTTTGTGTTGGAGTATGTCTTAGCAGAGGGAGCAGACATCCAGCACTTTTTTTATTAATCACTGCTACCATCAGCAAAGTATATCTCAGCGAGGGGAGTCATAATGTACATGCTGTCAAGGAGTTTATCTGAAATACACACTCACCATGAGCAGCACACTTGTGAAAACTTTCACACCAACTAAAGCACATTGAGTCCTTCTCAAAGATGGCACACACGCACGCACGCACGTACACACGCACACACACACACACACGTATGCTTGCATCTCTCTGTGTGTTCAACTAAAGGAACTGCTGCGCAATCTCCTCTAATGCAAAATCCGCTGAAGCATAATTGAAAATGGCTTTGGAGAATTGGCAAATTAAGATGGAGAGATAGTGTATTTGCAGGTGTTTCCGAGTTGTCAGTGAAGCACACGTGAGAGCGGTGACGCGTGACAAAAATAATGGAACCTCAAAAGACCGAGCACAAGTCTGTCTTTCTTCCAATAAATAAAGAAACGTGTTAATGTGCATATCCGACTGTTTGTGTGTGTTAATGTATGCGTCTGTGTTAGTGGGAGATAGTGAAAGAAAAATATAAAAGCAACCCATGTGTGAAACAAACAGAAATGGGAAATGTGCCTGCAGACCGTGCCCCAAATCCATGCTGCTGCTAATTCAAAGCGTAGAGAAAGTCAGAGACAATCCTGCTGGTGTAAAACAAAATAATTCACAAAAAAAAATGTGGTGAAGTGTGCATGTAGACATGTGAACAGCAAGCAAATTAAGAAGGGGAAACTGGAGGATTGGCGTTGATATAAAAATGTGCAGGAAAAAACCTCCTCACAGTATCCCTTGCCATGCTGCTATCAGGCCTTACCAAATATAACCCTGACCGCATCAGTGCACCCCCGCCCAACAAACGCAGTGTCGAGGAAATACCTTAAAGGAACAGCCAGAGTGGGACAGAAGTGCTGACATTCATAGATCGCTCTCAGTGACATCGTTTGTCGTGTATCCCACTCACACCCCGTGTTTTTCGTTCAACCTTGACAGTGGGAAGGCAAGTATCTTTGCTTTTCTCCTGTCCTGCTCGCCACGCTGCAGAATGCTTTTTTCCAGAATTAATCTTTAAATAGGTTATGAAACTTTAAAAATTCCTCACAGACATGATGTCTTTTTCATGAGGTCTAGAAAGACTTCTTCAGATTACGAAAGATAAATCCACATTGATTTCAACATTATCGTCAGCTGCTGACCTGACCCAAAATGCCCATAATTTACTGACCTTACTCAACCCTTCATTCTGCTTCTCTTCCCACTCTTAGGTAAAAGAAAAAAGATCCAGTTTTCCTTGCAGTGTATCACAGATTATACTCAGTATGGGATTTAAATCTTTCAGATTCAGATTCAGATTCAGGCCTTGCGGAGAGGGGGGGTAATCCCTCAGTGGATCTTTCAACCCTGCAAAGCTAGCAGGCGAAGAACAATAAGAAATGACATCCATTTATTATTCATGGCATGAGAAGGCCTGGAAAACAGCAATTCAATGGCTGGATTCATGCAGAGTGTATTGCTGCAGAGTGGCAGCGGAGCACAGTGGCTGTAGGTTTGAGTTTCCTCTCCATCAAGGTCTCTAGAGCAGGGATGGGCAACTTGGATGGTGGTGGGGGCCACATAATTGATGTACTGGCCACCAGGAGGCCGCAGATTCACTTGGAACACACACACACACACAAATTCCATGTATTGTATGTAATTATTAACAAATATACTAAGTCTGACATCTTCATTGACATTTTACAATCTTTCAGGGATACAACTAATACAACTTTGAAGCTTGTAAAGGCATAATTACAAGCGGTAACTTAACGTCACAGCAGGCATAACAACAGCCGGTGTTTCTTGTGAGTGTTTCCCCGGGAAACAAACACAATACACACAAACGCGGTATTTGGCTGCCGAACAAAATCATGTACGCAGCTCGCGACGTAACGAGGAGTCTAGTGGACGGTATCAGTACTACAAGTACAAATTCAGTACTACAAGTAAAAATTAATTAATTACGTTGTTTATAAATTAATCTGAGGGCCGCAAAAAGAGGAGGTGGGGGCCGCCATTTGCCCATCCCTGCTCTAGAGTGTTGTTAGTGATGATAACTGACATGCCGGGGTCAAGTAAAAGTCCATGTGCTATAAAAAGGGACCACAGAAGAAGGGAAGAACCCTAGTTAGAATGCTTGTGACGTATACATCGAAATACCGTAGGCTATATGTGTAATAATATCTGCATCAAATTGGAAATTCATATAATGACTTTACATGTATTAAGTCTTGAAGCGAATCCACTGTCCCATTTCCCTGCAGTGTACCTACAGGGATGTTTTTAGAGGTGTAGAACACAGACAAGGGTCAGGTATGCTTTCACATTTATTTTCCTGAAATGAATCAATCCCATGGCACTTGCAGACAGCCCTATGTCCTGTATGCATGTTCATGAAACGAGTTTGAGATGATTTGAGCTTTGTGACATGGTGCGTTATCCTGCTGGAAGTAACCATCAGAAAATGGGTCCACTGTGGTCATAATGAGATGGACATGGTCGGCAACAATACTCAGGTAGGCTGTGGTGTTTAAACCTTGCTCAATTGGTACCAAGTGGCCCAAAGTATGCCAAGAAAATATCCCCCACACCATTACACCATCACCGCCAGCCTGAACCGTTGATACAAGGCTGGATGGATCCATGCTTTCATGTTGTTTATGGCTAATTCTGATCCCTACCGTCCGAATGTCGCAGCAGTAATGGAGTAACTTACTGCTGCAACACATTTGGCTAAATGTTTCCAATCTTATATTGTCCAATTTTGGTGAGCCCCTGCGAATTGTAGGCTCAGTTCAACTTTCCTAGCTGACGAGAGTGGCACCCTGCTTGGTCTTCTGCTGCTGTAGCCCATCTGCTTCAAGGTTGACGTGTTGTGCGTTCAGAGATGGTCTTATTCATACCTTGGTTGTGGTTATTTGAGTTACTGTTGCTTTTCTATCATCTTGAACCAGTCCGGCCATTCTCCTCTGACCTCTGACATCAACAAGGCTTTTTTCGTCCAGAGAACTGCCGCTCACTGGATATTTTCCCTTTTTCGGACCATTCTCTGTAAACCCTAGTAAACACCTATAAAATGTAGAGTTTCCCCTCTGACCTCTATCTAAACTTGCTGAGTGACTCCAAAAATAAAGGAACATACTGTAGCTGGCTTTTTAAAACGGATATATGTGCTGAGGCAAATGGCAAAAGATAATATTTTGCTTTTTAATATGTGACTCACTGACTGCAAGAACGTCTCTGAATCCTTCTTTTAACTGTGTCAAAAAAGGATGAGGGTTGCAAACAAACTTTTGATTTAAATCTGCCATAACTCCCGTGGATGTATGCTCATCATGCACTGTGTATGAAGAATCCTATTTTAAATCATTCCATTCTTTGTCTGTCAGCATCAAGTCCCTTGTCGAGTATGAGTGACTCACAAAAGCAAGTGTTTAGCAGAACACCAGCTGTTTTTCTGGTCGAGGCTTGGTAAAGTAGATGTGATAAAAAGCCAGGCAAGAGTGTAAGAAGTGTGCACATGCTCCAAAAATCTGCCGTTTGATCTCCTGCTCATTTGCCAGTGTGCATTATGTTGTAGCAGAACTTGGGTAAATATGCGTTTTATGTGCCATTTCCGAAGAAAAAGGGGGAAAAGTGCTCTCCTGGAAGGTGAGTGGGAGCTATCCTTCCCGCCTCTGCATAGCCTTTATCTGGCGCCTTTCTTCTCCCTGATAAGCAGCTCCAGAGCCAATCATGTGGAACTTATAACTCAGACAACTGAGAGCAAAGTTTTACCGAGTTAAGTAGACGGAGTGGGGAAATGAATAATAAACTTTCCTCCAACCTTCACTAAACTTTCTTCCTGTGATGCACCAACTCTTATGCTGTTCACACATTCAGCAGTACTGGCAGCTCTTTCTCAGAGTTGGCAGCAACTTGTCCATAATCTCATCAGATGCCTGGCCTCAGCGCTGACTATATAACAGCTGGAATGGCCAAAAAACACAACAAGTACCTCGCTATGGCACCCACGCCACCAGCCACATCAGCAGCCACCACAGTCCAGCTCCATGCTGCGGGGGACCAATTTCAAAATGTTGCCTTGCGTGGAAATATTTGTGTAATTTCAGATAAGCAGCGGAGTCAAAGCTCTGAGGCTATCCGCTGCTGATGACAAACACGAAACATTATGTACTTCCTTTGAGGCATATTCACTTACTAGTCTCTGTGATTGTGAATCCATTACAGGCACATTTATTAGTTGTGGATTAAAATAGAAAAAGAGCGATTAGGATGGTTTACAAATCTAATAAATCTTAAAAACACCAATTTAGCATTCCTAAATGGGAAGAAAACGAATCAGCATTAATCACGGCAACATCTGGATGGAAGATGAGATTTAAAGTTGATTACAGCAGACCCAAAACAAACCAGAGCGATGCCCTTGATTTGTTGTGGTATGAGTTTCCACATTGCCTCCAGACTAAAGCCTCATGATGGAATCTACCGTTTGCTGTTATGACAGCAAGCAAATGAGCATGTGCTTCAGGATATGAGGAAAGAGTCCAAAAGTGTGTAATTAAAAAGGTAGGTATTTAAATATTGTGAGAAAGGATCAGAATAAATGACCTCTTTAATAACAGCGAGGCTGATTTATGGGATAACCCTGTTGTAAAGCACGAAGGCGGAAACAAATAGGTTGCGGTAATTCACATGAAATGTGTGTTAAAATTGCATGCATGTAACATTTTTTTCAGGGTGCCGATAATTCAGCGTTGTCATTTCATGTTTTTTGTACTATGAAATATATTAAATGCAGGGTGCTCATGAATGCTTTGTGTTGACTCCAGGTTGACAGTAACTCATGAATAATCCAGTGAACTTCTCTGTTTGACAAATACTGTTTGACTGGCTTCTGATGAACACTTTTTCTACCTGCATGTGTACTGCATATTATATGAGTGATTCGGCATGTAAGTAAAGTCCAGTCGGAAGCTTTTGTTGTTGTTGTGGTTTCTATTTTTGCTCTATTATGAGACCACTTGTACAAGTATGTTCATAGTAGATGATTATTAAGCCCCAATTTTATTTAGTTCCAATGTTCAGTGCCAATGCAGGAATATCTTAGTATTTGTTGTTTTTGCAATTTGGTGTTACAAATTTTGTTTTTACACACAGTTTTCAAAGGGTACGTGTTAAAACAATCTCCAGAAGACACTAAGTCATATCAAATTTCAGTTGCTGACGTGTTTTTGGCCAACTGACAAATGCACACATGTAGATACTATATTTACTCTTCTTTGTTTGTTGCTGAGCAGGTTGTGTATTAAGGCTTAACAATTTGGAGAAAAATATCATATTAGGATTATCTTGACATTTATTAAAGTTACGGACAATAATTCAACAAGCCAGAGTTGACATTAAGTTTCACATGGAACACGAACACTAGTATTTGTAGCCCTGTGATTGTTTGACACATACATCCCCTCCTCCTAACTACACCAACGACAGCAGACTGAGATGTATCAGTAATAGGTCAAAGACTATTGTTATCTGTGATAAAGTGTTTTCAATTTAAATGTAATTGACAATAGTTGAACATGATAGGGGGAACATAGGGAACATGATCTTTGGGAGTCTTGGCAGCGTCTATCGTTTTTCCAACCCAGTTTAGATTTAATCACGCCCACTTCTGCATTAACATGACTGCATCATGGACGTATAAAGAGAACATTGTTGACCCCAGGTTAACAACGTTTGAGTAGTATCACGTAGCAGATGAAAATAGCGCTTTTTTAACATGAAAGAGCATCAGAGTTATGCATAGCTGTAGTTTTTTTTAAAAGTATGAATTCACCATGGAGCTTTATAGCTAGTTTTTTGTTTTTAAAGTTTTGTACATGAGTACAGTATTTGAGTAAATGTACTGTGTTACTCTCCAACACTGTCAGAGTATAAAGGAAATTCCTTTTGCTGCAGACCGCTTCAATGTTTTTCATATCATTTTTTTCCCGAAGCTAGAGTAGATGTAATATTGCTTCACGTTATTGCTGAAGTGGGCGTGGTTAAATCTAAACTAGGTTAGAAAAACGATAGACACGAGCAAGCAGTGCAGATGCTCACAATGTTTCCCTCTTTGGGAGAGTCAACAGTAGGTGTATAAACCTAAACCTCTCCAGAGTGCTTTCATAGAAAGGCTTTTGAAAGTTCTTTCGAGTCCAGGGTGGCAAGGTTTTGAGGAAAATACCAAGTCCAATTGTAAAAGGTCAGAGACATCAGGTGGGTCTCTCCAAGAGCCCTTATTATAGGCACTGACCTGTGAAATATCACATAGCCTGTGAGCATGCTCAGCAAAATGATGCAATTTGAGAGGATGTTACTCCTAACCCCTAGGTGACCCCATCATGGCATAGTGGGAGAGGAGTCTGAAGCAAGGGAGGGAAAATGCAGATCTATCTCCTACTTCCTCTCTCTCTGTGATGGTGACCAGTGTTTGAGCAAAGGAAACCCCTCCATCAATGATGGCCTCAAAACAGAGATAGTGCAAATCCACTGAAGGTCATTTATATTTTTCTTTTTAGCCAAACATTTAGTCACTGTTTCATGGTCAGTAACATGGACAAAAAAGGGACACATTCCTCCGGTTATTACTGGGTACCTTTTCAAATGAAAAATAGTAAGTATTACTGTAGGATAAAAATAAAAGCATGAGACACAGAATAAAATGCTATCGACAAAATGCAAAATATGTGTTTTTATGTTGTGTAGTATTTCCCTTTGTCCGTATAAACTATTTCTGCCAGAAATGACTGTATTCAATATAAATTAGGTTTGAAGAATTGTTTGTGATTTTAGAACACTTCTAAATAAAATACATAAAAATAACTGCATTTGATACATAAAGTTGCGTTGATGCTTTGATTAACTTTCGAGGAAACAAAATCTCAATCAATATTCCTTAATTAATTACCGTGGGAACTTTGGCCAAAAAATACCAGATTCTTAATTCCAGGTTTTCACCCCTAAATTATGTGTAACATGCTTTAACAGTGGTTCTGATGCAATATACAGTATAAAACAGCTTGACCAGAGTTATAGAATACAATATACAACCGTTGTCACAGACTAAGTAGTACTTCTAATGAGTAGTAAACTGACAGTTATGTACAATTTGTGAAGCTTGCATTTATCTATTTTCAAGACATGAAACAACTAGTGCTGCAAATCCCCCACTAACTCTCTTACCTGTTACTCAATACTTCAAAATCACTTTTATTTTCGGTGATCTTAATTTCAGGCACTTATCCTTATTTCTTCTTACCAAACATCATTATAACTGTAATCAAAGTGTTATTAGAGAGATAATGCTCTTTTTTCATCAAATTATGTTGCTCAAGGCAATAATAAGACCTATTAAATAAAAAATAATTAGACTTAATCTGCTTATAATTTGGTGCGAAAATGTGCCTTAATGACATAGGAAAATGTTCCCTAGGGGGGGTAATAAAAAATGTAACATGTTTATTGGTGATATGGTGCTATTATTTAGAAGGCCATTGGGAGAGAGTTGTTAATTTATTTGATATTGATTGAACTCACTCAAACCACACAATACTTGTTAAACCTAGAGGTATTTGCGGAAGCAGTTCCAGTGGAGCTTTACAACAAAGTGGCATTGAGAAAATGTACAAGACCTCTATAAGACTAAAGCTCATAAATCACACGCATATGTATAAGAAATATAAGTATTTGGACAGTGATTATGAAGAAAAGGCAGTCAACCAGTTGACAATTGGACAAGTCAACTGGTTCACTAATATGCAATAGAGCCAGATTTGATTGATGCTTAGTCGCTAATTTAAAGCCTTGAACACTTTACCTAGTAACCTCAGTGTTTCCCTCTACAAAATGTTGTAATTAAAATAATAATAAGTAGCGACCCTTTTTGATTTTTGATTGTTTGTTAGGTAGATTTGTAGTATTTGTGTTACTGTATGTTCAATAAAGGTGTATTTTGCTAAATCTTGAGACATTGCCACTGTATGTACTA
Organism: Dissostichus eleginoides; assembly: GCA_031216635.1. Lineage (NCBI taxonomy): Eukaryota > Metazoa > Chordata > Actinopteri > Perciformes > Nototheniidae > Dissostichus > Dissostichus eleginoides. The sequence goes on from CM062266.1 coordinate 6,605,303, forward strand.
GGCCTCAAGAGCCTTTCTTGTGCTGGCAGACACATAGAAACATATTGGCGGGGCGCACTTCGCACGCGCACACACAAAAAAATTCCACGAGCTCACATTTTGCTGGGCCCGCGTGCCTTAGCACCGCTGCTATGACTCCATCCTAGGGGAAACACTGAACCTAGTACGATTGTCTGTCATATCAGTCACTGCAAGTACAGCATTTTGATATCTCAGTGTCAATGTAACAGGATAACCAGATTAGTTTCAGTATAGCTTGACGATTTGTGACCAAAGGACTACGATTGATTTCCAAATTTGCCTTAACTATTGGCCCCAAGGCACTTTCACCCACCAAACCAAGATGATGCCCAATTAAGGCTAAATGTTCCCATCTGACACCACTAATGAAGCTCAGCACAAGTTTAATCAGAAAGACTGTCTCTATACTCACTCATTCACAATTCTATGTTACTACTATCGACCCTCCAATTCCCCAGCTAAACTAACCAAAGTAATTGCTCTCATCTCCCATAAGCCAATCAAAGCTCTCAGCTGTCATTTCACGCAAACAGACACAGCCCTCTTTCACCTCATTCGCCTCCAGTTCATCACATCCTGGGCCAAGGTCAAGCTCAGAATCACTCCTCTTCACTCTGGATTCATCAACATTCCCTTCAGCCCTTCACCACTACCAGTGTCTAGACTCCTAAGGGAGTTATCCTTTCCCTGCTTGGCTTCTCCTTCCCCTAGAGTTTTTTTCTTCCCAAAGAGGAAAGACTATTACATTTCACACTTTGAACAGATGGCAATAAATCCAGTATTGTTTCTTAAAACACAGTCTTTCTTGATTGAACTGACATTACATGCTCTTTTCACTGCTTCAGAAAGTAGATCCAATGCATCCTTCAAAGTATGACAGCGCATTTAAGTCCACATTTCTTTGGAACACCTGCACATCTTTCTGTACATTTACACCTCATGGTACGGCTAAACTGATCTCAACTCGGCTCACTGTGTTTTGGTTTTCAACTAGGAATAGAACCTGGTAATTTGTTAGTACTGCCTAAGGCAAAACTAGATGATGGCAAAGAATTGTCACTGGCAAGACCTCCTGCACCAGCCTGATTTTTTGACAGGGCAAACAACGGTCAATAGTGATAACTCACTCAACCTGGATTTAAAGCAAATGGCAGCCAGCAAATGTATGGTGTTCACTGCTCCTTGTAATTGTTGTTTGGTTGCTGATGAAAGGATTACTACTGCTAAAACAGCAACGAATCACATCTTAAATTGTAATAATCTTGTTCAGTTCAGTGCAAATAAACAAAGTTATTATGAAGCTTTAAAGTTAATAGATTTTTCTAATTAGCAAGAGGTAATGTCAACATCTCAGCTCAATTTTGATTAAGTTAAGGATGCATTCATATACTGTATCAAATATGATGCCCTACACTAACATTAGAGTGTTGCATTCTATTTCTCTATGAATTATCGAACAGGTAAGTATAAATACATGAAATAAAAACATTACTGTCTACATTTTTTTTTTTTAAATGAAGGGTGTTTCCTTGTGCAGTGAATTAACCAATGTTCCAGTATGTGCTATTGCTCTCCGATGATCAGCCTGACTATTTACGAACCCAACCTTAGTCAAACTAAACTCATTTAGCACAAAACTACACCTGAATAGGCACACTTTTGCAATATCTTTCTAATATACCAGTTTATATCTTATTAAATTCCTATCAGCAATACAGTTGTGGCATACTGATTGTTTCTGATGCTATTGGTGCTGACCTGACAGTGGTGCTTTCTGTCTCCAGTGAGGGGAGCTCTAATGCTAAAAGATACTGACTGTCAGAGAAAACAATGTTGTAAATTCAGATTGAGGATTCTTATTTATATGCCTGTGCTTAATGTCTTTATAACTGAGCATCAAGTAATATTTAAAGACAATTAGATATAAGTACTAGCTCATGTGTGTTGTACCGGTACAAAAATAGAACATCAGCTCATAATCATGCCTTCCAGCTCAGTAATCTGAACACAACTTCAATAAACTCACTGTATAAATCACAGAACAACTACTGCTGGATAAGCTTGTTTTGCGAAAAGTACAAGTATAGAATCTGTCAAATTCCTATCGTGTTAGGAGGGAAATACAACCTGACTTTGCTGTTCGCATCAATTTGCCCACGTCTGAATACCTGCAAATGAGTACAGGGCCTGTCATAATTGATACATTTTCATCTGGAGAGGGACAATACTCCAGAGGCCATATGAGAGAGGCGGAACAACTTTGAAGAAGAATTGTTTTGCTGAGTTGATTCATTGTCAACAATGAAAAGTCCGCCTTCCTTCTCTTCCCCCCCTATCTACTGTGCACATATGAAAATCCTTTGAAAATTATGCACAGGCTGACTGATCAGCATTCATTGTTTAAGGTCAGCATGTTCATTAAAATTGACAGATTGACTGGGCGATACTTTGAGGTGATGCCACTGCCTTGACCTTAGCTAAAAGGCAGCGTTAGACTTGCCATTTGCGACTTCTTCCCCGTGAAGTGATAAACATTCTTTCCAACTGCTCCTTTTCAAACCCTATCAGAGCTGTGATCTCAATTAGCCGGCAACGGAGAGACGAATCACGGAGCGTAGCTGACACGAGACAGCCGAGCTTTCTCCACACCGCCACAGATGAGCTGATTCAAGAAAACGGCGCCTCCGATACATAGTTAGCCTTTTATCTTTCCCCTTTTTTATTCCCCTGTCCATTTGACTTCCTTCAGCTTCTGACATTCCTGCCTTACATACCCAACCCTGCATCTTCTCAGACACTGATGTACGGGAAAGTCAAGCCTAGACGGACAGCTGCTCCCCTCGCTGTAAGTTTGTGGGCGAGTGACAGGGCTGGGAGTGCTGCCAATAATGCTGATCAAGCACAGTGATGCCCCTGTTTTCTCACCATGGAGGAATTACCTCACCTGATTGCATCTTCCCTACAGAGTTTAACTGTCATGTTGCATTTATCTCTGATAAAAAGTGCTTGGGTGAGGCCAATCATGACTTATTTGTGTGCAAATAAATTCATGATTATACTACATCTTACTGGGACTGGGGCTGCCTTCCTAAAAGCTGAAACTAGTTTATGAAGGTTCTTTCCGAGTTGTATTTTTCCAAAAGGTTGGAAATGCCCTGATTTGGACTTTGTCCTTTCACTTCCTTTTTTTTGGTGTCTTATGTAACTACTTAGTGTCTGATTTGAAGCCTAAAGCTGGATTGCTGAAAACCATAGGGATTGACATTGCAAAAAACACTTTTTCAGCATACATTTAATCACAATATTTAAATGAAAACCTCTTTAATTTGACAGAGCTTCTAGCTAGAACCACATAATTGACTTCAAAAATTACTTCATTCTTAAAATAAGAATCCCTAAAATAATGAATGACAGGCTGAGAGTAACATGGGAGGGTCTGCTCCAGTGGGTTTTCATCTGATCTAAATAAAAGGTCATGGCTTTCAGAATGTCCTCGTTGCTGATTCTCCTAGATTAAAATTAGTTAGCCTAATCAATACGATAGATGAATCGATAGATAATCCTGCTGTAGATTGAACATTACGAAGGACAGCCTGGATTCCCCTCTTAATATAACAATGGCCAAAAACTTTGAAGGCCTTTTGCTCAAAATTGTGTCTTGGTTTCAGTCATTACAATACTGTATGATATATATTATGGTCAATATTTGCGGTAGAAAGACAATAACGGTATCATTAGAAAGCTAAGAAGTGTCTGGTCTTGTTGTGTCTGATTTCAATAGAGCAGGTCACATATTGTTTGACATACAAGCATTTAAAATGTATATTAAAAAAAACAGAACTCGGCTTTAAACAAATGCGTCTAGTGTTGAGATTAACCAAAGTTTTCTCCTTGAGGTTTATTGAAGCCACATTCAGTTTACATAAGGATGGTTTTCACCTCTCCTTTAGGCTACACTGTGTCCTCTCTGCCATCTGTGGTGGTTGTGATGGGGGATATGTAAAGGAGGGTTTATGCAACAGTTTATGCAACAGGGGGACCATAGGGACCACAAAAGTGAGAAACTTCTACACATACAGATGGATAAACATTGGAGAAAAGGTAACGAGGGTTTGAAAGGGCAGAGAAGGTTTTGAAATGTTGTCATAGAGGCTATCCATAAAGAAATATATCAAACTATTTTATATATTCCAAACTGATGCAGCTAAAAGAGCTGTCTTCTCTCTTTCCGAAGAATATCTGGGGACTCAATTTTCCATGCACTTAGTCAAATACCAAAACAGGACTCTGTTTTTGCCTCGGGGTCCAAATTACACAGTCGCTGTCTAAATGTCAGAAATGGCTAGCAGTCACTTTGGCACAGCTCATCATTGTCAAACTAACGCTTTAAGCTGGGCAGCGGCAGCAAAACTTGAGAAGTACAAATGTTTTGCGCTTAAAAAGGACTGTTGTCTTGAAAATCTCCACAAACAAAAGATGTGCAGATGGAACACTGTTTGTTTCTCTTTAGGCAAATAGAGCTGGTTGTGTTTGAACCACTTATTGCATACTCGCGTACAGAAGTGCGTAGCTGGAGAAAAGGAACAGTCAAAAAGCAATTTTGATCTGAATCGAGACAGGATTGGATTCATAGTTTTTGAGTAGTAAAAAAACGGATCCTTATGTATTTAAAAAAAATGAATCTGATTCTGACTGGCTTTTATGTCTTCCTTTTTCTTTGGTTACCTTGTATCGTAGTCACCCATTTAGGGTGCGAGCATATTACCTCATATTGAAGTATGCTGTAAATGCACAAAAGATCTTTATAACACACTACAGGAAAGGGAAACTCCAAAAAGCAGAGAAGGGCCTATTTATTGTGTGTCTCTTATTTAGCTCTTTATCTGCACTGTCCGTTTGCAGTAACAACGTAAATGTATCTGCTGCGGGAAGAATTAAGGATTTCTGATTCTGATTGTGTTTTAGGTTTTCGGAGAGGGTTGACAAAAGACACAAGCTTTTGAATACCACTCTTACTAACAGAAAATCCAGCCTTCTGTGGCTAGTAACGGTTGCTAAGCTATAGGATTGGACAATTGCTGTTCAGGGGTTTTTGTGAACGGTAATTTACCTGAGAGGACCCGATTGTCCCATACTACACACTGTTTCCATGGTAAAACTGTTCAAATCCTACCCGAGAGCACGCTGTCACATGAGGCATCTCCCAAAAACTCAGACAAAGGAATAACTGTATTCATGTTACACTATTTGAAAATTGGTTCCACTCATTATCAATTTATCAGAAATGTGTAGCCCATCTTTGGGTAGTTTGTTTTTACTCTATGCAAGAACTCTTTTCGGAAGTGTGTGTGTGTGTCTTTGTGTGTGTGTTTATTCCCGGGAGGGTTCGAGGAAGGGGAGTGCATCAGATAATACGGCAGAACAAGAGCATGGCAAACAGCATCCTCCACACTGAGTGCCCGTCTGACTGTGCATGACACCAGAACACGCTGTTCACAGTGCCACGGGAGAGGAGAAGGACAAAAGACACAGTGATAGCAGACAGGTGGGAAAAGAGACTGATGGTTGTGCAAGAAAATGAGTGGGCAAAATAGAGATGAAGAACATTTATTGTAAGGGTTCATAACAGTGAGCTGAGTCAGATTCTGTTAGCTGTCAGCGACTGGAGCATATGTTGTACCGACAGGCAAATTAGCCGAAACATCAAGCCAATCGCAGGATCATTGCACAAGGCTAATTATACCATTCAGTACTCAAAGCGGCATTCAAAGACATCTTGTAAATATTTTATGAATGAAAAAACCCTTTGTACTCACCTCCAAAGAGTGCTCTCAGTGACGCTGCCAATATGAAAGTCGTACAGCTTGGTGAGAATCAGGATCACCTGTAAAGAGAGGAAAAAGTACCATTAATATCTCGGTATAAGGCATTTAATAGAGGTAGATGGGAGACTTGACTGATATCAACACCAAAGAATATTGAGTGGTCTAAAGCCAGGTTTTGGGATATTCCCGAAGTGAAGGAGTTAAAGCATCTTAAGGTCTTGTTCTCAAGTGAAGGTAGGATGAAACAGCAGTTGGGTTGGTGCACCATCAGTAGGTTCAGACACTGTACTGGACTGATGAGCAAGCTTTGACTGAAGCTCTCAATATCAGTTTACCTACTGTCCAATTTAACTTTTTATACCTGCAAATATAGGTCCTTAGTTTTGGGTAAATAAACTGAGATTAGGGGTTACTATAGGCAAAGTATGATTCCAGACATCATGAATAGAAATCTCAAACAGTTTGATATTTTGGGAAATACAAAGTTACACTTAATCTTTCCGTTTTCTTTTGTTGTCAAATGAGAGGATACCACTTTCATTTCTTACACTTATTATGATGTCATAGCCAGCGGATGGTTAGCTTGGCTAAGCACAAAATATATGAAACAGCTAACCAGAATTTCTTGTGATAAAACATTCCAGCTTCCACCTTTAAGTTTATTTGAAAAGATATATATAAGATCTTGTATGTTGAGTTTGAGCAAAAGCTACCTTCAGAATGTATGTCTTGCCATGCAACAGTCGCTGCGCCCTGCCAAGGACATAATCCAGTACAGACAATCCTTTTTAAGGCAGTCAAGAACTGATCAGGATGCCTCCATGTGGAAATATTAATTGAACAACCAACTCGGAGGAAAACCCCAGGGCTGACCAAGCACATGCAGGAGTGATCACACATTCTGTCTGGCCTCAGATCGCCCCGGGACTCCCAAGAAACAGCTGGAGGACGTGGCTATGGAGAGCAACGTTCTCATGACACCTGGATGTGGTGGATAATCAATGGCAGGCTCTTGCTTGTTGAATATGGTTGTTCATATGTTAAAATGTTGTGATTGTGTTTGTCATTATTTGTTTTGCGATCCAATTTGATCCTTGAAAAAAAAGTTCAAAATGCTTCTTTTACATAAAAGGGGTTAGGGTTAGAAACTGTATTTGGGCTGGTATCTGTGCACTCACTTCCTTCACAGTAAGACAATGTGTAGAAACTGCAGATTAGATGAAGAGGTCGGCCATTTATTGTCCTTGCACTTGTAACTGTAATTTATTATATGTCTTTTCCATATTTTTCTTGCCAATGCCAGGCCATGTCTGATGAAGCACTTCTGCAAAAAGTGCATCATTTTAGTTGAATTGAATTTGTGAAAAACAACAAATTGTCAGGTACTGTGAGAATTATAGATATTTCTCCATCCCGAATAAAAAGTACCTACTTATAAAGACCTGTGACCAAATAAATAACAGTACATTTAATTTCACCCAACACCAGCTTGCAATACAATGTTCCAACAAGTCCTCCAACTCATACGACCAAATAGGTCGATTGTTCAAGCCCTTATTACGACCAAATAGGTTGATTGTTCAAGCGCTTATTACGACCTATAATCACGTTTTAAAGTTTTCGACCTCTAGTGCTCCCGTTGATTGCAAACGCTACGGAGGGTCGTATATTCACAGATAACCCTCTCTTGAAAATCCTAAAATGTAGGATAGTTTGGCCATTAAAATGCTTTTTGATTCGATTTCTAGCGAGAAGTGTATATTGTACTTTCAGAATCCACGTCCAGTGGATGTGTAGGATCTATAGTTTGATAGATATTACGAAGATTATTTGAGGTCTTGCCAGGAGAACGTGTATATGCGGCAGCGTCCATATAAAGTTAGTGCCAACCCTCACGGGGTGAAAACAGTATTTCCGGTCTCGAAGTTTTCATAATAAACAGGGCTGCACATAACTGGTGCGCTGGTGCGCTGGTGCTAGATATTTGCGAGTTGCATAAGAACTGGTAAGATAGCAGGGTTTCCCACACATAGACTTTACTTTACTTCCGCCCAGGTATATTAACGGCCGCAAAAATATAATTCGCGAGCCATTTAAGTTTAATTTTTTTAATCCGTCTGCGAGCACGACGGCATCTTCGATCCCTCGCTTTACCCCTCGCTATCGCGTGAAGGGTCTGCTTTATGCGCTCCGCACAGTAACCCTGCTGCGAGGCTCCGGCGAACAGTTCATGAGCGTGCTCACTAGCGCACCTCCCCCCCCCCCCCGTTCATAAAGTCAAGTACCCCTCAAAAGGTCCGGTTTATTTCATTTTAAGGATGTGCACCAAGCAACATCTCTAGGTGCTCCTTTGAGAACCAGGGCAAAAAAGTGATGTGCACCCCTGATAATAAAACCGCATTCCCCTCACTGTCAAATGATTTTAAATATATCAGCAATTAAACAACATCTTCCATTTCTTTTCACACAATACATCTCCTTGCAGTATCAATACTAATTCCGCTGACTTTTATATTTGATCCAATTGGTAAATAGGCTGTATTTACACCATAACGGTGCACAGCTGATATAAAGGGACTTGTAGTTTTTAAAGATATTACAGATTTTCTTTGAATTAAAGAATGTAAATACTGAGTTGAGAGAATAGTCAGGGGTTTTGGGTGATGGGAGACACATCTATGGAATCAGAATTTCCATAGATGTGTATACACATTAATATCTGATATATTACATTATATATATCATATATAATATATATAGAACTACAATATGTGAAATATTATAGCAATATCCTGTACAATTATGTGAAAACATGAATAAAACTACACATCTTCAGATGTTATACATACATAAGTGTCCTACACTAATAATACAAAGTTATTATGGCATTGTATGCTGTGTGTTATTCGTAACATCTTCAGAAACTACCTTTCCAACTCATGCAGTTGACTGTTACAGGTCTATACAGGTTCATGGTACAATGCATAAGCTTCAAATCGAGAGACTGAAACTGTATTTTTCTTTACCGTTCTGTTTTAATTTCACAATAATTAGTAATATTATGTTTGATATTATTATGTTTTATTAACTAGACCACTGGTTTTTTAACCCGCACCGCCTAGTGGTTAAAGCACGTTATTGAATTTTGTTGTTGAATATGTTATATTTGATGAAAACATTTAAATATTAAGAGTAGCCTACATACAAAATAGGGGGAAAGTAGAAGGTCAATGATAGAAATATAGAATAGAAAATATCAAGAAGATACTGTAGTGATCTCTACAATAAAACAGCTAGTGGAGGACGTCCATAGATATTAATAGGAGGATGTGCAAAACAAATATTTAAACATTAAAGAATACTTTAAGTTAAGGTCTTCTTTTGAATAAGAAAAAAACTTTGGGGGTATCAACAGATAAATATTAAGTCTGACAAAGTACTTAACGTCTAATATATTGCATAGTTTATTTTGGCACTTGACAATCACCTTCCCTGAATTTGACTCAGGTGTAACTAAAGTCTGATTTAAGGGTTGTATATTTCACATAATTAATCAGAATCTGCAAAGTAACTAAAATAAATGTAGTGGAGTAAAAATACCAGGTTAACCTCTGAATTGTAGTGGAGTAGAACAAAGTAGTACATGCTGCTGTAACAAAAACATTTCCCAACTTGGGATCAATAAAGTATATCTTATCTTATCTTATCTTAAGATGATCGATGGCTACTGCCATATTTGCAAAATGTGCCTCTGAACCTTGACAAGTGCATGTTTCAGGCTTATCAATGAACAACAGGAGGGGTCACAGACATAAGACCAGCTGTTAAATAAAGCTCTTCTGACCTTAGCTATCATGTGGGTATATTAATGCTGCCCATTATGGACACAAGCAATTTTCACCCATTTATTAATTATATGTTTTAATTTTGATAACACCAATGTGTTTCGTATCCCCTAAACCTCCAGGGGTGTACACAGTTTAATACTGGCAACTTCTAATTATGGGAAATACGAAAACGTCTTTTAAAACTACAATTCCCAGTAGAGACGTGCCATAGAACATGTTGCGAAACACAATAGAGCCAGCAAGTGTAGTCCTGGGGGGACCTGTTCGAGTCCAGTTTTGGATAGTCTGCCGTGGTAACATTCCATTTCCAAGAGCTGTTTGACGCTCGGCGTAACCTTGTCGCACTGCCACTCCAACATCCAATCACAGAGCTTGAGGACTAATCACGGGGTTTGTAAAGCAAAATGGATGTTGTAGTCCCAAACGATAGCTGAGGATTCTGGGTAGTGTAGTGTCTTCGGAACTCTGTAGTGTCTAAACTCCGAAAAAACTATTTGTTTCTCCGAATCGAAGGTTAAAAACACAAAAGCATTGTACAAAATTTAAATCAATCAATATTGTGTAATTAACAAGGATAAACTGATTTTTTTTAGTGGATGAGTAATGCAGATATCACTGTGTAATCATTTGACAGTGAGGGGATTACTTCCGGTTTTATTATGAAAACTTCGAGACCGGAAATACTGTTTTCACCCCGTGAGGGTTGATGCCAACTTTACATGGACGCTGCGGAAAGACGTAGTATACACGTTCTCCTGGCGAGACCTCAAATCATCTTCGTAATATCTATCAAACTATAGATCATACACATCCACTGGACGTAGATTCTAAAAGTGCAATATACACTTCTCGCTAGAAAACTAATCAAAAAGCATTATAATGGCCAAACTATACCACAATTTAGGATTTTCCAGAGAGGGTTATTTGTGAATAAACGACCCTCCAGAGCATTTGCTATCAACGGGAGCATGTTGTTTCTTACACAACCACTAGAGGTGCTACACTTTAAAACGTGACTATGGCTTGTAATAAGCTGCTGAACAATCAACCTATTTGGTCGTTTTTTGTAGGAGGACTGGCTGCAATGTTCTAGTAGTAATGGAATCCCATGTTGGGGGGTAGTGTTTTGCATAATTAGTTCTGTGCAACCAAAGCTGTGTATGCCACTTTGAAAGTTAGTTTTTCTCTTGATGGAGCATGCTGCCATCCTTGCCCCTGCGGAAAAGCCTGATCCAACACTCAGCTCACAGCTTTGGTCTCTGCTCTTTTTGGAGAGATAATCAGCAGGCGGGGCACTTTGATAAGCACTGTGCAAGTCCTCAGAGCAAATAACAAGACATGAAGGCCAAGTCTGCCATGACAGGCATCAGTGGTCAGCTGTGATCCTCCACTCTGGAGTGAAGCTTTGTTGCACAGAAAGCCCGCTGGGGGGTTGAAACTTACAAGAGAGATGAGAGGTAATACATTCAACTAGGGGGGGAAAAACACTGTTTATTACCATCTGGTAACATCCATGACTGATATTCACCCCAGGGTTACAGAATGCAGTCAGAGGTGTGTGAAAAAATGTGTAGAGCAAATGTGTAAACAGATGAAAGTGCTCAAATACAATATTTTAGCATTTAGCACATACTTGACCTGAGCTCATCCTGAAACATCATTTTACATAATAGACGCTATTTTTGTCCATGCTGTACCATTTTCCTACCCTGCCTAAATGACTGCTGCTCTTCCTCATTAGCATCCTCATCATTTCCCTCCCGGCAACAATATTATACTAGTTTTAAAGCATCCTGACAGGCTTGACTTGAGTCACTTAAGCTGGGAGGGGAGGCAGAAGGTGTGGCCTTCTGACAGGCTTCAGCAGTCAGGGCTAGATGAGAAGAAACGCAATCCGTGTCCAGATTTGAAAAGAAACCTGGCATCCCGTGCTCATCTACTACTTTTGTCGTTGGGAAGCTCTGAGGCCCGCAGACTTCCAGGAGCTTTCCAACTCTGGCTGAGCCTCAATATCCCAACAAGCCCTTTGAACAAGCCAGCCGCTCACCAGGGACCCACGGATGGTTGTTGTTGGAAGATGTTGCACATGCCCAAGGGAGCCTCCTGCTCAGACTGTGAGCATATGTTTCAGGCCGAGCAAGATTCGCAGTGCCAGCGAAAGGGCAATGTTGAATGAAATGAAAATGGAATATTGCCATGCGACTGAAACAAACGCTGTTTATGTGTTTACATATTTGTTGTAAGTGCATATGTGCGTGCTAAGGTAGTGATAATTCATTATAATAAGTGTGTGTGTGTGTGTGTGTGTGTGTTTGGTGTGTGATCCTACAGGCTTTGTGCTGTCAGAGATGTGTGCAGTCGTCTCGTCCCCCCATGACAGTCTGAATTTAACATTTTTGCATTGACGCAGCCTCCAAACAGAGAAAGGTTTTTTGTCCCTTCAAATGAATCTTTAGAATATCTAATACATGTGTCTCAAAATATACTTACAGCCAACCTTAAATTCCTTTTTAAATGAATATTTCATACGTTAAGCCACAGACCCGAAGGAAAAAAGGCTTGGGGATTTCAAGGAACACCCGGCAGATAGTTTTACTGTTTATTTACATGCTAATTCACATAATTTAACAGTTGGACAACACTGCAGCAAAGAAAAAATATATATATATAGTTTGAGCACAGGTGATTCATGATTTTACTATTGCAATTATTGAATCAAGACGTCAGTCATTTTACACTTGCATTTGTCTTGTTGCCTCAGCAATTAACCAACTGTGGTGAAAACATATAATTAGGATTCATAAATGTCCCCCTGTGCCAAACATAGCTTGGAATTCTGGTTCAGCTCAAAGAAGGCTTATAAAAGTGTTGATGACTTTTCAGAGAACAATTTTGGACTTCTCTCATTGCAAAGAAGTTTTGTCACAGTGATGATATTTAAAGAGCGGCCATCTGAGATGTTTGGAGCAGAACAAGTTAGCAGGGGTAGGCCAATAAAAAATGCTATCTACTAATGGAAGTGGAGGACACCAATGACATTGGAAAATGGGTTAATTCATGATGAATGCAAAAGCCAATATGGCTTTGACAACCATATCGAAGACATTCAAGTAATAGTTCTAACTTTCAAGGTAACATTTCAAAGCAGAATGTGTACAGAATGATAAACGCAGTAAGTGATATACAAGCTTATTTCTTCCCATTTTGTTCTTATCCATCATCTGTTCTTATTTAGTCAGTACCTATTGATTTCTGGGATTCACCAATGTTTTCTTATTCCTGCTCTTCATCTTCGCTAACAGAACATGTCATTGATGGGTGACAGCCTTCTTGACAAAATAGGCACAAGTCCAACTTTGATGTGCAACTTAATCGATAATAACCATCACATTTATTTTTAATTAATAGTCATTTATATTATTAATCTGAATCTGTAATGTAACTAGAAAGGTAATACATATATTTAATGATAATACAAAATAAATATTTAAGTATTTTTATCTCTAGTGATGTAGAAGGATGAAGTAAATGGTAAATGCACTAAATTACTTTCCACCAATGTGGTGCAGTGAAGACATATTTCGGTTGGCCGACTCAGAAGTTAGCATCGCAAGGGTTTCCTTTGACAAAGAGCAGTCGGGTTTTTCCATTGCATTTCGGAATATTGCAGAAAGTAAGATATGTGGCATACATGTTTATGATACTAAACATTTTTGTTTGGCGGGATAATCTCCACATATTAACACCACTTTCAATGGGTGTTTGTGCTGGATTTGTTGGGGGGCCTGTCTCTTCTGCCTGGGGCCCCCAGAGTGTCTTGCAGCGCCACTGATCGTTAAAAATGTTTTGGAGTTATTTTTCTTTTGACAAGAAAGGAGAGATTTAAGAGAATGTTGCATCATGAGACCCATTGAAACATTAAAGGGACAAGAAACGAAAGCGTTCAATGAGTCAAATGAACAAAGTGCAGCCCCTCCTCGTTTTCTTTATTATTCCTGCTTCATAAATCCCTGTTTGCCTCTATTCCATGGCTTGCATGAAATCAGAGGATCTGATCAATGTAAGAAACAAAAATTGAACTTGAAACCATCTCATCAAATACAGCTCCTCAGACGCTCTGTACTTTACCTCAAACTATTTCACAGACGTCTGATTTCTACGCTTTGTTATGAACAAAAGAGCTCTCTGCGCCTTTGATTGCAAAATGTCATGCTACTCCAGTATTGACAGTCTCACACACAGAACTGAAAACAAGCTTTTAGTAGTCTGCAAACAAATGTCAGGATAGTCAACAGTAAAATGGCAGCTGGAACTGATCATTATCTAGAAGTGATTAAGCCTCTCAGTAGCATGTCAACAGCTGAGCAATTACTTTGTCAATTGGCAAGAGCTGTTTATGAGACACATGTCAACTGGTGTTGATAGAGCCGCATCAAGCCAAGGCCCAAAAACACTTAGGTGCTGTTTACACGAGAACGCAAACGGTTGTATCTGCTACTTTTCTCTTTCGTATAGCCCGTTCGTTCACACGAGGCCGTAACGGAAACGCGGAAACGGACCCCGCAAACGATAACGGGTCCCAAGGTCTGCAACCGGAACGCTCTGGGGGGGCAAACGGCTCCGTGTGTACGCCCTATACGATCATTTCCTGATAACGATGAAGCCATAGCCCCACCCCATCTACAGCTCGACCATGCTACAGATCAGATGTTAGTGCAAAATCTACAGCTCCTCTACCACAACCATCAGCAACCAGTGGAGAATTACATGAACTACATGTTGCTAAATCCACCGTGGGGCATAAACAGAAGGGCAACCATGGCAACCATGCTCGGGGGTCTTCTTCGCTGCTTTTGGTGTATTTTGTGGCGCCACTTACAGGCCCGGCATATGTACTACAGCGTCTCCAGCGCTTTGGAGCAGTCTCGTGTGAACGGAATACTTGTTTGATATCGTATTCGGTTCGTTTGCGTTTCGTATGCGTTTGTAATCGTAAATGGGGTCTTAGTGCCTTCACATAATGTGACATGACCATGGGGGGAAAGGAGCCACTGACTTAACAGTAAGTGGATAAGAGAGTAGTGTGGGAAAGGGTCCCAAGATCCACATTTTATTTAGCAATGTACCACATCTGGTTCCCCTGTCTATACCAAAAATGTTTTTTGAAGGTGTTTTTGGTTAGATGCTTTAAATAGGTTAGCTGGTAAACACAAGCTTAAGCGATTTTTATATTTTGCTCTACTACATAAATGACATCAGTGAATACCCCACTCGTGAATGTCCAAAGCTTTGTGTCATAAATACAGCTGTTGCTAACATTGAATAAGTGAGACGACTAGACACCATCACATCGTCATGTGTGCGCCTTTAGCTTAGCGATGGTGATAGGCAGCCATGCGACTGTAATGTAGTTATTTTATGGCCTAACAATGACTTTTTACTTTCCAAAAAAATCTTAAACGTGGCGTAAATATGTGGGGCTTATCCTGAAATGTGTAAGTATCATAAATGTGCATTTGTTTATAAGACTTAATGAGACTACCAAAGATCATCACACTGAACATTAGCCGCCTTTAGCTTAGCGGTGAGGATGTGTAGCCATTGGACCGCGATGAAGTTCGTATAAAGCCTAATGTTAGCTATTTACTGTGAATGCTGTGCAGGGTGGCATGTTAGGCTCATCGAGAGAAAGGGATAGTGCTGGAGACAGTCATATGGGGAGATTGATGTTGTTTATCATGTACCAACGATGAATAAATTCCCACACTGGGTTGCAGAAGTGGGACCAAGTCATTGTTTTGCAAGTCTGAGTCAAGTCTCAAGTCTTTGCGCTCAAGTCCGAGTCAAGTCTCAAGTCAGGATGGGCAAGTTCAAGTCAAGTCCAAGTCCTAAACTTTGACAAAACGAGTCTTAAACAAGTCCTTATGTGCTTTTCAACAAATGTAATGACATCGATCAACAGAATAATACTTAATAATTAAACTGCTCTTTATTAGTCACATTAATAATTTAAAAATCAATTTTCTATCTGCTGGTAAAGTAACGTGTTTTTTTCTATTTTAAGAGGGATCAGTAAGGTAAGGCTACCGTGACGGTTTGATTCAGAAGGAGTTTAATGTATAAGATCCCTGATGTTGAGAATGTTTATTTCCACTGTGTAGGCTACAACATGTTATAAGGGACCCACAATCTATCTTTATGCAAGGGATAATGTGCAGCGAGGCGGTCTCTATGGGGAAAAGAACACCTGAATCTAGATCCCTCTGCAGGTGGTACTTTAAGTATATTTTGATGCTAATACTTTTGTACTTTTACTTGTAACATTTTGAATGCAGGACTTTTTATTGTAACCGAGTATTCCTACACTCAGGTACTTTTACTCAAGTACAAGATCTGAACTTCTCCCACCTCTGACAATAAATCCTGAGTGGTTACCAAACAAAACCCTGCTCTGAAGGTTATTTTCATTTTACAAATCCTGCACTCAGCTCTGCTTTCTCCAATATCATTGAAATGCAACCAGATGCTGCTTCTTTTTTCGGTTTTCGCTAATTTCTTGACTTTTTCCGACACACTTGCATTTAAATCCGTCTCCCCGTGGCTCTGTAGCTGGCCTATACCACTACACCTGCTGTCTTTGGAGCGTCTGCCCCCCACCCTTCTTTCACATAATGGTATGATCCTAGTGTGTCCTCGCATATGATTGGCCGCATGGTGGCCCAGCTAAATAAAGACCCGCCCCTGCCTGCAAGGATTCTCAGCAAGAGTAGAAGCGGCTGAAGATTCTGCTCTCCCCGACGGGAGTCTGCTCTTCTAGCGGCATCTCGCGATCGGCGTGTTGGAGACCTCTGAATTAAATTATCAAGTCACCTCAAGTCAGAAGGCTCAAGTCCAAGTCAAGTCCCGAGTCATTGGAGTTCAAGTCCAAGTCGAGTCGCAAGTGTTTTGTGATTTTGTCAAGTCGAGTCCAAAGTCATCAAATTGGTGACTCGAGTCTGACTCGAGTCCAAGTCATGTGACTCGAGTCCACACCTCTGCCGGGTTGTATCAGGACGTTCTGCCTCTGCCTCCTTACTTGGTCGGGCCGCTCAATTGTCAGCTTCACAAACCTTAATAACACACAACAGGAAAGGGAAACCCCCTAAAAGCATAATGGGGCCAATTTAAAGATTAACTGCAGACATTTATAAAGACATACAAAACTCAAGATGTCTGCACTCCACTAAAAAGTCAATTATACTAAATGTATGTTAAGTAGATGTTGCTAGTTTCCACATGATATGTGTGAATGATGCATATTGGCCCATGGCCGGCTTTCATTGTGACGTCAATTTTTTTGAAATAATTTCCTAAAGAAAGAAGACATACTTTATTAACCCCTTACAGGAACATTTCTTTCCCCATGCTGTTGTGTTTACACACACACGGGAGGATATACTGTACATGCACAAACACAGAGGATATACATGCACACACACAACCACATGCAGATAGGAGAAGTGGCAGAGCAGAGAGGCTGCCAGGTACCCAGCGCCAAGGGAGCAGTTTTGAGGTTAGGTGCCTTGCTCAAGGGCACCTCGGCAGTGGCCTTGGAGGTGAACTGGCACCTCTCCAGCTACAAGTTCACTTTTTCTTTTTTTTTTTTTGGCAGCCACTGCCGCTGAACGTCAAACCAGACAAACTCTTCACATACATCGTTCAAAAAAAATATTCTTGAATGGAAGGGGCTTTATAAAGAGATACGAGATTGAATCATAAAATGGTCACTTAATAGCAATACTTTCTGTGGGGGAAACTTCTGAAGCAATTGGAGTCAGGACTCAAAGAGAGACATGATGGAGAGCTGGAGCTTTGATGGCAAACACTGACGGTTTATTTGGAGCTTCGGCCGGAGAATTCACAAGACATGTCACGGGCCACGATCTGACCACACGGTTGAGATGCCAAATCAATTCTCAAGAACCCTTCTGTAGTTCGACCTTTTAACTAGTTCAGAGTGTAATAATCAACATTCTTCAATAGAGAGACTAAACAGCTGATGGACACTGAATCACATTTGTTGTCGCTTATGGCTCGGGGTCATCTACGCCCCGAGAAGGATGTGTTCCAGGTGTCCCATAACAATAACTATCTCTGACTGAGAGTTGCCCGGTCATAAACTGGTAACAACAACAAAATGCTAGGGCAGCCCCTCCTTAAGGGAGATAGCAGCTGCCCAAGGCTGGGCATCTGCGTCAGAGGGCGAAAGATGACATGCAGGGGAAATTATTCCCTGACACTTTCTCTGTAACTTAGGTTCATTTTGTCAAGTGACAAATACCATTTCAGAGCAAAATGGCTTCAATGGATCCGTTAGCATTGTCTGAGCAGGTGACATGGCATTTAAAAAGAGCTGGGGGATCAATAAGGTGATGCCAGGTGAGGTCAATTGATAAACCAATCAATGCATGGCAGGAGTGAGATTGTGAGCTGGACTTCAAGAGCGTAGGAGGAATAATCTTTCCTACACTGATAAAAACATATTACACTGTGCATTCCCTCCCAAACTAAGTTAGGCACTTACATTTCACAGGAGCGTGCTATACCTTACCTCTACTTCAAGACATGAGATGAGACGTTACCATAACAACAGCTGTCTGTTAAACAGCTGCAAAACGCTTGCAGAGCTCCAACCAGTTTATAAAAGTCTGGAGGAACTACACAGCTTTACTGAATAAACCAGCGTCTTGGCTCAAAATAAAGATAAAAAAATATATTTAGTTGATTTAAAACTTATTGTTTTGCTTCCCTAAGAAAAAAAAAATTAATTTCCACTAGGGCTGCACGATATTGGAAAAAACTGACATTGTGATATTTTCTTCCCCTGCGATATATATTGCGATATGAAAAAATACAGGAATTGAACAAAAGACAGTTTTTTTTGTCCGCAAACCATCCTTTCTTAAACTTTAAGGCTATACAATTGGTATTTTTTTAACAATATTTAACCGGATGAAGGATTTTAGTCACGGACTTCTGGATCTTAAGTTATCAGAGCAACAAGCTGAGCTAGCTCGGTTATCCTGCTGTGATCTGAAAAAAAAAAGAAATTAATAAAAAAAAAAAAATCACACGTCCTGTGATGGCAATATCGCGCATGCGCATAACACGATTATAGTCACGACACCATATATCGTGCAGCCCTAATTTCCACTGTGTACCAATGGCCGGAACTGCAGCAACAGCAACGTAATAAAAAATGATGGCAGCGTTTTCTGTATCTTTTCCATGAATGAGTCTTTAAACACTGCCAGAGCCTACACAGTGTACCCGTTAGTGTTTACTTCATGTCTGTCTTCTTCTGCTGTTCCCTTTAGTGTTTACTTCCTGTCTTTCTTCCTTTGTGGATTTCTCGGACGTCCAGCGCTCTTACTTTTAACCTCTTTCCTTCTCTCTCTTATTGCTGTTTTTCTTTTCTTTACTGGGGACAGTTCAGCAATCATGAATCCAAAGTGTCATGCTCTCCGCCAATATTGAAAAAAGTATTCCATGTGTTTTCTGAATGAAATAAACAATGTTTGTTGTCCACAACTGATGTTAAATCAACTACACTGCTTTCTGCGGATTAATATGACTGCATACAGTCCCATTATCGTCCTGAGCAGCAGTGTCTAAGTGAAAATTAAAAGACGTCTGTTATGTCCAAATTGACCAATCAGAATTGAGTATTCAACAAAACTGTGAAATAGAGATTGTTAGGATATTCCGGCATATACTAGTAATATAAAAAATGCTTAAACGTCAGATGAAATTGAAAATTGATTTTGTTTTTATGTGTACTAGTTTTGTTGCACTGCAATGGCTTACTACCTATATGCAAAGCATCACAATGAGCCACTAGGTGTGACGTTAGCTGCCATACTGAATGATAGGCTGATGGATGAGTCATATACAAACAAAAAAATATCTACATTTTTTCTGTTTTTATTTTTTACTTTCAAGCAATTTTTTTCTTCCTCCTTGGAGTTAACCCTTGGAGTGTTTCCTGCATTAGACAGTTCCACACTGTAACACATCAGCTGCATTCTGTCCTAATTAGGCTTAACTAACCAACAAAAAAACATTGTCTTTTACAAAAAAGGGAAAACATTTCAAGTCTTTGGTTTGTGGAAAAAAACTCCAGCGTTAATATTTACAGTACAACAAGTCCTCCAACTCATACGACCAAATGTGTCGTTTGTTCAAGCCCTTATTACGACCAAATATGTTGTTTGTTCAAGCGCTTAATACGACCTATAATTACGTTTTAAAGTTTTCGACCTCGAGTGCTCCTGTTGAATGCAAACGTTACAGAGGGTCGTTTATTCACAAATAACCCTCTCTGGAAAATCCTAAATTGTAGGATAGTTTGGCCATTAAAATGCTTTTTTGATTCGATTTCTAGCGAGCAGTGTATATTGTACTTTTAGAATACACGTCCAGTCGATATGTAGGATCTATAGTTTGATAGATATTACGAAGATGATTTGAGGTATGCGGTAGCTTCCATGTAAAGTTACAGGTTGAAAACAGTATTTCCGGTCTCAACGTTTTCATAATAAAACCAATGATCAATGATTTAACAGTGATATCTGCATTACTCATCCACTAAAAAACATCAGTTTATCCTTGTTAATTACACGACATTATTTGGTTTAAATTGTGTACAATGCTTTTGTGTTTTTCCCATCGAACTACACCCATAATCCTGGATGTTTTAGCCGCAATGCACGCTGGGATATGGTGTTTATGCGATAAGAAATCCGAAAACATTTTAAAAAATAATAATAATACTTTATTCCGAGTGTTCTTGCTTTTCTCTTTGGAAGTCATCACATAACGGCATTGTAATACACGGTTCGGCTGCATTAAATATTACACATCTGCCGTAGTTCTTTATTTATAGAGCCCTGATTAGAAGACTTCTGGACAAACTGGAAGAAATGCCGCCGAAACTGAATACGTGACGTGGATCATAAATATATCAGCAATTAAACAACATCTTACATTTCTCTTCACACAATACGTCTCCTTGCAGTATCAACACTAATTCGGCTGACTTTTATATTTGATCCAATTGGTAGATAGGATATATTTACACCATAACGGTGCACAGCTGATAGAAAGGGACTTGTAGTTTTTAAAGATATTACTGATTTTCTGAACTACCTTTCCAACTCCTCATGCAGTTGACCGTTACAGGTCTATACAGGTTCATGGTACAATGCATAAGCTTCAAATCGAGAGACTGAAACTGTATTTGTCTTTACCGTTCTGTTTTAATTTCACAATAAAGTTAATAGTAATATTAATATGTTTGATATTATTATGTTTTATTAACTACACCACTGTTTTTTTAACCCGCACCGCCTAGTGGTTAAAGCACGTTATTGAATTTTGTTGTTGAATAAGTTATATTTGATGAAAACATTTAAATATTAAGAGTACATACAAAATACATATACATACATACATATTTGCCATATGTGCCTCTGAACTTTGACAAGTGCATGTTTCAGGCTTATCAATTAACAACAGGAGGGGTTACAGACATAAGACCAGCTGTTAAATAAAGCTCTCCTGACCTTAGCTGTCATGTGGGTATATCAATGCTGCCCATTATGGACACAAGCAATTTTCACCCATTTATTAATTATATGTTTTAAATTTGATAACACCACTGTGTTTCGTATCCCCTAAACCTCCAGGGGTGTACACAGTTTAATACTGGCAACTTCTAATTATGGGAAATACGAAAACGTCTTTTAAAACTACAATTCCGAGTAGAGACGTGCCATAGAACATGTTGCAAAACACAATAGCCAGCATGTGTAATTCTGGGGGGGGGGGGCTGGGGGGGGGCTTCGAGTCCAGTTTTGGATAGTCTGCCGTGGCTCCATTCGATTTCAAAGAGCTGTTTGTCGCTCTGCGTAACCTTGTCGCACTGCCACTCCAACATCCAATCACAGAGCTTGAGGACTAATCACGGGGTTTGTAAAGCAAAATGGATGTTGTAGTCCCAAACGATAGCTGGGGATTCTGGGTAGTGTAGTGTCTTCGGAAACTCTGTAGTGTCTAAACTCCGAAAAAACTATTTGTTTCTCCGAATTGAAGGTTAAAAACACAAAAGCATTGTACACAATTTAAACCAATCAATATTGTGTAATTAACAAGGATAAACTGATGTTTTTTAGTGGATGAGTAATGCAGATATCACTGTGTAATCATTTGACAGTGAGGGGAATACTTCCGGTTTTATTATGAAAACGTCGAGACCGGAAATACTGTTTTCACCCCGTGAGGGTTGACGCTAACTTTACATGGACGCTGCGGAAAGACGTAGTATATACACGTTCTCCTGGCGAGACCTCAAATCATCTTCGTAATATCTATCATCTATAGATCCTACACATCCACTGGACGTAGATTCTAAAAGTACAATATACACTTCTCGCTAGAAATCGAATCAAAAAGCATTTTAATGGCCAAACTATTCCACAATTTAGGATTTTCCAGAGAGGGTTATTTCTGAATAAACGACCCTCCGGAGCGTTTGCAATCAACGGGAGCATGTTGTTTCTTACCCGACCACTAGAGGTGCGATACTTTAAAACGTGACTCTGGGTCGTATTTAGCTGCTGAACAATCGACCTATTTGGTCGTTTTTTGTAGGAGGACAGGCTGTTACAGTCTCCATTTGCATTGCTATTTTAGGCATTTCAAGAGCATGCAGGACACCAGCCAGGAACATGTCTGATTTGCTAATTTCTGCCTTTCCCATGGTGCATCTGTCTTTCAAGCCAGCACTTCAGGAAGTCAAGCGAAGCAAACACTATCTGGCTGTCCGTGGAGCCGGCACTGGGGGTTAGAGCTTATCGCAGTGCGAGCGAGGGATGCAATAAAAACAAATACCGTGTGGACTCCCTCACTTTATCCCATCATGCTGTGCAACGCAGACAAAGAGAAAAGTGGAAGCAGCGGTGTCATTGACAAAGAGACTAGGCCGACATTTCAGTAAAAGCAAAAAGACTCCAAGAATAATGAGAAAAGTAAAATAGTAGAAAAACTAGCCAAGTAGTCCAGTTTTCTTTGTTCTACCCCATCTGATGTTTTCTCATCGTATCATTAATACATGGAGGGTTAATTCAGTTGGAGCCCACAGTGACAATCTGGGAGATGTTCAAAGAATTTCAATTTCTCTGAGGGCGCTGTGTTTATAATAAGAATGTAGCCTTGCATGTTCACTAATTAGGAAACAGGGCTACTGTGTGTACGGGAAGCAACTCATAAAAGACGATGAAAAAAATGGACTGAGTAGCTCCGAGTGTCACTAATACTATATATATAGTATATATATAGTATACAATATAGTATTGTTAGTTGAAAGCTACTGGAAAAGTTATTTGAGAAGCTAGGGTCATAAGAAATCACATATTCCCTCATTAGAGGACAGTTTAGAAGATACTGCGCACCACAATATTGCTGTGTATGTGTTGAGCCTAGTGGATAGCCTGTGGACCTCTCTTAATATGGTATACTGTGTGTGACACTGTTTTTGAGTTTTATAGCCTCATTCTGTTCATGTACAAGCATATTGAGCAGATTTTATTACTGCATTATATTTTGTCTAAAGTCATGTTTGCCCCAAGCTAAATCCAAAAAGTTCTCATTTGAATACACCTGCATTACAGAACCAAACGCAAATTGATTCAGGACAAAAACCAAAAAAAAGGCAATAAATTACCAGAGAAAAATAACCTTTTTGTAACTCTATTCTAGTTGCTTAAAAAAATATGTAATCAGGTTATTGTTACATTTATAAAAAAATGTTATTACGAGGAGGATTATAATGTTACTAAAAAAACAAAAGAATACTGTGTGTCTTATGAAAGGAGCAGAATGAAATGTTTCTTTGTAAGCTTTAATGCTCTGTAGGCTAAATCTTTAAGTGTGAATCTATATTCCTAATGCCTGAATCTGCTTTATGGTTATCACTTTCTTTGGTTCATTTGTTTTGTTTTTTCATTTGTGAACCCAGAAATAGTGTGTGTGAGTTTAACTATGTATTAAACAAGGATGGAGCATTTTTTGTTATCTCAGATTATATTTTTGCTTTAATGAGTATGTGCTCATGTGTTTCATTGTTGATGGATAGGCTACTAAAGGTTCACTTTTAAATAAACTATCTGAGCAGAGGACACATTTTTGCTACCAAATATCTTGGTTTCTTCTTCTTTTAAATTACATTGTTCAATAATCTCACATTATACACTTTGTAACATCTAATATATATGTATTTTCTGTTTAATTGATTTGCATTGCATTTTATATTGAGGTAATCCAAAAGTAAATAGGTAACATTACTTTTATATTGTGACACTCAGATTAGGTTACTCATTACATTTTTACAGGTCATTGTAACAGAATATGTTTTTAAAGTAACCCTATCAACCCTGTAAACACGTTGCTTCCTTCTATATAAAAAAAAAAGTTTTATTTGTTGTCTTTCTCTGTTAAAAAAGGATCATTTCTGATCTTTTTAGAAGGTTTTGAAGTTCATAAGCACCAGTCTTTGATATAGAGCTACAGAGATTAAATGCTGGTCAAGCGAAAATTCTGCAAGTAATCATCTCCCATTTATGATTGTTCTTGAACTTCTTCAGTGGGTGTTTAACTTACTGGGTAACTTTATGTGGATAATGAAAGTTATTTTAAAGAGGACCTGTTATGTTTTGGGGATTTTTCCCATTCCTGTAGTACGTTATAGTCTTAATGCATGTAAATGTTCTGCAAAGGCGAAAGACTCCTATTGTTTACTTTTGTAACATAGTGACATCACTATATAACACTCGCTTCTGTTGGCTAGCACTCCAACACATTGTACATGATATGTTGAGGGCTGGGACACTTCTGACGCATCTCTAAACATTTGACCAATAACAACAGAGCTGGCCAGCTAAGCACTCACATTAAAGGACATAAAATGTCACAGTACAGCCACAAAATACAAACATGAACCTGTATATGAGCTTTATATGCCTTCTTTAAAGCTCTGCTAAAAATGCCAAAAAACAATGTTGATAAGTCTGTAGCTCCGAAGTGACAATAAACTGGGAAATTAGTGAGTGGGAAATAGGCTGATTTTCCCTTTTTTTGTTGCAAAAAAGTGTGAAAAACAAATGTTCAAACGGAAGAAAAAATTATTGACTAGCTTGAGGCAAGGTGAGCCGTGTCAACAACAACAGCTAGTGTGGCTATTATGACATTTCCACCTTTCTCATATTGTAAAGTGGAGCTGTAATCTTTTATCATAATGTTCTACTAGCTCTGAATCTAAAAATGCATGAATTACTCTGAAAGATGAATCTTTTATACTATCAATCTAATCATCCTTTACCAGAGTCTGAATGTGCTTTTTTTCCTCTTGTTACTACAGGCACATCATTTCTGATTAGAGGGACATATTACTCTTTATTCAGAGAATGAGCGACAGGAATTAGTTGAAGTCTGTCGTTTTCATTTTCACTTTTTTTTCTTTCACAATCCCTCTCTGAGCTCTGGTAATTGTCTCCACTCTGGTGTCAGCAGAAGCACTGGAGAGGAGAGGAGAGGAGAGGAGAGGAGAGGAGAGGAGAGGAGAGGAGAGGAGAGGAGGAGAGGAGAGGAGGAGAGGAGGAGAGGAGAGGAGGAGAGGAGGAGAGGAGGAGAGAAGAGGAGGGGAGGGGAGAGGAGGAGAGAAGAGAGAAAAAAGGGGGGGCTTTGGCTGCAGGGCTACTCGCGTTACACAGGGATATATCTTCTCAGAGGTGACACGATATGGAGGCGGTAGACAGCTGATTAACACTAACCTCTGTCTTAAACTCTCGAAAATGTTTCTTGCCCAAGGACATATCGACAAGTTGACTGCAGTGGATGGGAATTGACCCACTGGCCTTCCAATTGGTACACGACCACTTCACCTCACAGCCAAAGCGCAACCTAGAGTGACGAGGATGCACAGCATTTTTATCATTTGTGTCGCATCTGACTAATTGAGAGGATGTCCCACAATTGATTGATAGTCGCCCTTCTAAGACTTGGCTTTTATCCATTGGCTGTTTAGAAGGCAAGAGAAGGCTATAACCATTAGCTGTGGTAGATGTCAATCAATCAACAAAGTCTGTAAATGTATTTACTTTTGGGTGTAGTTGGTGGAGGGCGATTCCCATTGGCTTTATTGTGACATAAACCAGAGTATAATTTGTTTAAATCGTGCAAGGAGGTGAATACGATTTGATGCGACACAACATAGTAGATTTACAAGAAATTCCTGAAAGATGTTGATCTATGGATACATTCCCCCTAAAACCAAAAGAGGATAACCAAACAGACAAGGTAACAGCAGATTTAATAAAGGTTCACCACAGCACTTGCAATCATACAGGTCAGCAAACCATAGTAGAAAGCTAGCTCTGGGCATTTGCAAATTGCACAAAGATTTCATGTAGATGATGGCTTGTTGGAAAAAAAATCCATTCAAACCAAATATAATTAAGTTTCTTTACTTGCATGGTTTGTGCAAACAAATCAACCTGGAGTAATGTGTTGTTATTATTATGTATAAAAGTTTGAATATACATTTGTATTGTTATGGCTAGATGGACATTAAACTGAAATCTAAACTATCTCTTAGTATCGCTTTAACATGTCCAACATTGTCCCACACAAACATACTCTTTGTCCCACATGTGGCTTGTTGGCCCCTGGTCAGCCTTGCAACACCATACTGACACAGTGGTATGGTACAGTATGTGAAACTGGCGGTGTGTGTATTAGTTTTTTACTTAAAAACTGCTCAGTCACTTATAGCATATCTGAAGCTTATGCAGGTACCCCTTTCTAGGCACTGCTGACACACTAAAAGCTTCAGAAGTCTACCAGACGTTATTAAAATGCAATGTGTTGTCCTTTTAGGGACTTTATGTTATCTATAAAAAACGTGATCCACTGGCTCGGCACGACGCAAGCCAGCTCACTGATGGCTCGGGTACTGCTAACGTTGACATCTGCTGTGACAATGCTGGGTTAGCAGACACCGGAGTGCAGCCCGGCGCTACATCCATTACCGCTTTACACCTTCCACCTGACTGATCCACCGTGTTTGGAGACACACTTTTTTTGTTCTAGTCCAGACAATTGGTTGTAATGGGACAACAGTTTGCTTGTCTTTGCTCTGTCACTTTCTCTTTTTATTTTCAGTTTTTCCCATGAACCACACTTTATCTGCTATAATAAAGAGAAAATAGAAGATATCTGTATTCAGAGTACTTGTGAGGTTGTCATTCCAAAGTATTGTTTTGCTGATGCTAACATCAGCATACCAACATGCTGATACAACAATACGGATCCACCCTGTTTTTATAACCAGAATTGGAGTCTAGACGTGTTTTAAGTGTAGAGATTTGGTTATACTGGGACAACAGTTTGCTTGTCTTTGCTCTGGCACTTTTCTATATCGCCTGAACCAAATTACTGCTATAATAATACAAAATAAAAAGATGTCTGTATTCAGATAACAACAAGACCTGGAGTTTACAGCCATGCTAGCAGCTCTGTAAAGATGTCTATCTGCAGAAGTGCTGATGCTAACATCAGCATGCTAACACCCTTATACAACAATGCCGAAATAGTAATAATGAGTATGCATTGCATGATCTCCATTCAGTTTAAGCATGCTTACATCTAGTACAGTTTTCGGTCATAAGACAAAGTATTGAACAGTTCTAACGTTAAGCCTGATAATGGCACTAGATGAAAAAGCAAGGGGTTATATCTGACGAAAGTTTCCTTCCTCTAGACTGGCTTAAAAAAAGGCAAATAAAACTTAACAAGTTACAACTTCTATATTCCATATGCAGCCATTTTTAAAAGGTAGAGAGGAAAATGAAAAAATGTCACGTAATATGATGTACTGTAATGAGTAAGGACTAAAATAAACATGAAGTTGCAGCTTATAGAGATCTGTTGTTATAGTAATGCTTTACGGACAGATACCATGTCTACTCTAGATATTTTTCCTAGAGAACGACAACAAAAAATACTCAAGGAAGAAGCCATTTCTGTCAAATTGGTCCATCAAACTGCGAAGCTCAATAGAGAGCACTAACTGTCACTGCGGTGAAGTTGCAAAAGCTGGACTGGAACTTCAGAAAGCCTGTATGTCTCAACTCATCATCCGGTGCAATCTCAGGTCATGGGCAGTAAGCATCACTTTGTGCCAACAATAGTAGCCCGGGAAACAAAACAGTCGGTGCCATGTGTTGCAGGAAGTGATTCATGTTGACATTTCTAGCATCCAGCATCCTCACAGCCAAGGCATTTTAAATGAGTCATTTCTGAGAGTCAGCTCAGACTCAAGAGTACGGCTCTGGTATGCAAGTCCCCAAACAAAAGCCTGCATAAACACTAAGAGACTTAAAGGTTTCTTCAGTATAGATACACACAACACCTCTGCAATCTCGAATAAACAGGATTATGCAATGGGTTTAAAAGAGGCAGTATTGGTCACTAGAGTCTGCATATAATGTTTGTGTACTTGCATCTCTCTTTATATATTGCCACCTGTAATAATTTGAACAGCTTTTGACAGGAAATGCTCTCTTGCACAAGTGCACAGATAAAGATGGTAGACCATTAGGGCAATTGTTCTCATGGTACAATACGCAGCAAAGTACTTACACAAATATGCAGCAAAAATGTGCTTCATCACATTTCAACATACTCTTTCATTTTATCATACTGTATGAGGCAATCTCGGAGACTCAGATATATTTTCTGCCAAAATATTGACACGAATACAATCAGCAAAATAGAAAAAACAAGGTATTAAAAGCCATTACAACACTCGTAAAATAAATCTCAGATGGGAATGTAAGCCTCTTGTTTGAGTGCAGTTTTCATTCCATTTCATTTAAAAGATGCATAGACCCTGGAACTATTCTGCCAACAATAGTGCGTACACAAGTAAGGGATAATGTGCAGCGACGCGGCCATTATGGGGAAAAGAACACCCGACAGGCTGATCAAGAGCCCGACGCGAAGCGGAGGGATCTAGATCTGCATGCAGTTTGCTTTTCGGCCAAACTGTATACAGTTAAATCGACCGAACTTCTTTGTAAGCGTCCTTAACAACGGTCAATAAGTCCTTGACAGCGGTCTGTTGTTCTTGATTAACAACGTGTCACGTGTTCGGAATTGACAAATCAGAATAGAGTATTCAACTAAGCCATGTAATAACAATAAATACAGTAATATATTTATTTTGGTCATGGGATATTAAGTCAAGTAAAGCTGCTCTCTGAGAGCCTCAGGGGCAATTCCACCTTTCTTAACCACACAGATTAAGGAAGATATAGGAGTTTATATGTACGTTTCCTGGAATAACCTGAACTTGATGTATTGATTTTTAAAAAGTATCGCAGAGGGTGTTTCACACTGTGCTGGCTAGCGGCGTGTTCTGAGGGCTGGCGCACCTGAGGCTGGGGAGCGCTCGCGGCAGGGGGGGGGGTTACTATTATTTTATTTTGGAAAGTGTTCTGAACTGATAGAAGACAATAATTCTAGGGTAACTTTTGCCCTATGTTGCTAAGTTTAATCAACTATAAACCAAAGTTTTAAAGGGACAAGCCCATGCATTTGAATCATTGTCACCCCTGATGAGACATCTACAGTGTCTCTACAGTACAGTGCTACATTCATTAGATAGATATGCAGGATAGTGCTGCAGATAATTGAACATACCAAAGAAATCTTAGTGGATACAAGTACTAAAATTGGCACATAAACTCTTTTGAGGTTAATCTTTTGAGAAAATCCGGTGAGCGATTAAAAAATCCAAGATGGCAGCCAGCTTGGAAATAATTTGTTTTGCTATAAAATCATTTTCACTTGCCCTATTTGAAAGATGCTGGGGTCAAATCATACATTTTTGACCACATAGAAACTGGATTGTCTTGATTGATAAACATTTAAGTTATTATAAAAGCTTAAATACAGACTCTACTAAATATAGGATGTGTCAATTTTATCTCTAATAAACATGGAAACAAGTTTATAGTTCCTGTTGCTTTTAACATTTTTATAATATTTTTTTCTTCAATGATCCAGTGTTTTACATCTTAATTTCAACATTTTGTGTTTAAAATGACAGAAGAAGCTCTGAATAAGTTTCAGTACAAAACGTATCATTTAATACCAAAATCACCCAAATTGACCCAGTGGTTAAAATGATGTTCTAAAATACTGTTGCCTCTGTTGGAAATTTGCTTTTTTGAATACATTTCCCCAGAGGGATAAACATTGAAATGTTGGTGCTTGTATCTTGTGAAAGATTGTTACAGCTATCTGCAATACTGCGAAGGAAGTGTTTCCATTGGACTGTGTCCTTTTAGCAGTATTAAGATGGTCTTAAGTCAAGCAATATCATACTTACAAAATGTGCAGATACCCCACAGTATATAATATTATAGCCAGATTTGATGCTGTATCAGTGGAAGAGTGTAAAGATTTTTGTAAGTTTTTCAAATGGAAGGAAAATTACAGAAACACTGCCTGTTTACCTTGCAGATGGAATTGATGCACAATGACTTCATTTTTAGTCGGATCAATAACTCGCCCTCGCCAAAAATAACTAATTGACCTCCTAAATGAACTTGAGATCTTGAACACTATTTAGCTCCACACAAAACCACATTCGGTTGATTTTGTACTCTGAGCAATCAATTAGCCTGAATTAACTTTGAAGGACTCCACTTTTTTCACAGTATATGAAATATAACTTATTTTTAATCATACTTAAACGTTGCTTGAATGAAAGCCCTTACATCCTAACATGGGGAAGTACAAAAGAAATGTAAAAAGAGCTTTTACTTATCTAGCCAAGCTTGAGTGCAGCTGTGAGAGGCTTTACGTAAACCAATTAGAGGAAGAAGAGGTCATTCAGTAGCCTTGGAGAAAAGGAGATGAAAGCCTGATTGGATTGGTTCATGCTCTAATTTTGACCATCCTACTTTTCACTTAGATATTCAATTGATCATAGAAGTGGAGAAAATATGAGACTTGATGCCTGTTCTGTTCTGTCTCTAAATGCTAATGATAGAAAATACAGCAAACTCATCAAAATGGATTTCAGGCGCTCGGATCGCTGTGTTCGTGGGATGCAGAATATATCTGAATGATGAAAATTGATCCCAATCTCTAATGAAAGTCTGTAAGAATAATAACAACATGAGACATGAGTTGCTTATCACTGAAAACAAGAAAATAAAGGAGTATGCTGCACAAAGAAAATGTAATACTGAACAGACAATGTTTTTTGAGGAGTCAAATGCTTATAAATACACCACTGCTATTGATTTTCAGTTTAAACTTTACATGTGCCTTGAGAACAATGTCCGTGTTTAGGATAGATATGACATGTGCGAACCCAATACACTATATTACATTAATTCATTTCTTGTCTAAATGTGGCAGCATGTGTTTGAAATGGGAAATGAGCAAAAGCTGTCAACACTAGATAGATTTTGTGATTCAGCATCAGAAACATTTTCATTGTCATTGAAAAATGTAATACAATTATATATTACCAATTATATATACCAAACAAGGATTTTTTATCAAAGGGGCCCTTTTTATGCTTATTTTTAGGTGCACATTTGGAATTGTTCCCTCCACTGTGACATGTTTCCATGCTTCAATGTTCAAAAAGGTCTTTATTTTTGTCATACCGCCTGCTCTTTTCACCCTCTGTCTGAAACCAGAGCCCAGTCTGCTCTGATTGGCAAACCTCTTAGAGATGTGTCAGAAATGTCTTGCTCCTTAGACTATCAGGCACAATGTGTTGGAGTGCTAGCCTATAGAGAACCGCAGTGACGCGTCCTAAAACCCGGATGTAAACTTCTTCCGGTTCCTTCGACAAAAATGCAATGCAATTTCTCCATAGGATTTTGGAAAATAGCTCGAAATAAGTACTGTGGTTGACACACATTTAAGAGACAGATCACGTTTTGTTCAGCCGGATAATCTCCACATATGATTTTCGAATCATAGATCTAATCGATAGATTTATGATCGATAGATTTATGATCGATAGATTTATGATTAGAAAATTATAAGAGATGGGTAGACATGTGGAGATTATCCGACTAAACAAAACGTGATCTGTCTCTTAAATGTGTGTCAACCACAGACCTTATTTCGAGCTATTTTCCAAAATCCTATGGAGAAATTGCATTGCATTTTTGTCGAAGGAACCGGAAGAAGTTTACTTCCGGGTTTTAGGACGCGTCACTGCGGTTCTCTATAGAGGCGCCGGTGTTAAACAGTGATGTCACTATGTTACGTAGGCAAACAAATGAGTCCAATGGAGGCGTTTCAGGCAGCTGGGTGAGAAAAGGGGGAACACCAAAAATCATAAAAAGGCCCCTAAGTATAAATTAGAATACTGGGACTTCTCTGCAGCACCACTCTACTTCATCAAGGTATTTTCACAGATTTTGCTCTTAAAAATATTGCGCTTACTTTGATATTGATATTGCACTAGTTCATATTGCAAATTCAATACAATTGTAATAAAGGCCCTAATACAGACTGTATTTGTCAACTATTTTGTCACTAAAGGAACATGATTTACTTCTGATTACCGGATAGTTTCTGGTGCATACAAGGAAAAATGTTGGCTCAGATAAAAAGTCATGTCACCTCTTAAAAATATTTAAAAAATAAACTAGATAAAGATGTCGAACAACTTGGAAGCTTTTTTTTAGATCATCTACAGTAGCAGCAACATTAGTTTTTTTGTGTCAATACTTGCTATTGAAACAGGAAATCCATGATAAAAGAACATTTGATTTTCCCCCATTGTCTGTGTAATCTTTAAGTGTGAATAGTTTTTTCTTGCTGGTGGTAACAATCAGCAAAGTGCGCAGTCTTCCAGTCTGAGGAGTTATCTTTCTTGTCAGCATGAAAAACTAAAAAAATCAATCTGCACCTTGTGCTGTTGGAGCGTAATCTATTTTGTTACCTTGAATGCAGACGGAAAATGAAGCATTCTGTATTGACGCAGAGTATTAGGACCATTAGGTCTCATTAAGAGACTCCATCAGTGCCTGCCCATGTGCTGTTCTCGCCTTTTCTCGGGGGCTAGGGAGATGGTGAAGGCCTGAAGTGATCGTTACAAAGAGAAGCACATTTATTCTTTCTGTCAGCCGCTGAGACACAGTGGATGCTTCCAATGAATCTCTAATTCCTCATGCCAGTGAGATGAGGAGATATTCCAAAAAAAGCTTTGCAGAACAGCAAAGCGAGCCTGTGCTACTTCTGCTGTTGTTGTTTTTGCACCACAGGAAGAAAGGATAGGGAGAGATCAAGGGGAAAGAGGTGGGAACAGAGTATCCATTTGATCTTTTTTTTTTCAAATTGATCAGCATCGCAGAAGGCCCTTTGAATGCAAAATAAGATGTATGGCTTCTGCATGTGGAGACATTTTTATTTATGGCTGCTTTATAGCCTTGGATAGCCTTTTTTTTTGCCTCCGCGCAAGCAATTTCCGTTTCCCGGGGGGCATTATGTTTTATGTTGGTCCATAGGCATAGGTACGGGATACCTTAGGACACCCAGAGGGTAATCTTTTTTGATTTAGCATAAAAGTCCACTTGGTTTCATGGTAGTCTAAGGTGGTGAAAGGTCAAAGGTATGTTTCGTGAAAGCTACCAAAGCACGTTTGGCCTTGACTAAGATGGCTTAAGCTAATAATGAAAACATTTCACACAAATGTAAATTGTCTCACATCATTGTAAATACACTTGTCTGGAACTTATTCAAAGCCATAAATCAGGAGATTTTGACCATATTTCACATTTTGTCGACTACTGAATTTATGACACTTATCATCGTTGCCCACCTTGAAATGTTGCTGATGTTATAGATGTGATGTGTGTGAAGCATCCATTGTTTAAATATCTATAATTAAATCGTATCTACTGTCATTACAGCGTTATCTACTGTCATGACTACAAATATGTGTACACAAACAAGTCATTTGCCCTTGATTTTGTCTTAAAGAGGCCCCATTATGCATTTGGGGTTTTCCCCTTTACTGTAGTGTGTTATATAGTTTTTTTTGCATGTAAATGGTCTGCAAAGGCTAAAATCCCAAAGTTCCCTCCAGAGGGATTTTCTCTCCCACACACTGCCCCCCTGCCTATAACGTCTCCATTACTCCATAGTTTACTTCCGTAACATAATTACTTCACTATTTAACACTGGCGCTTCTTTTGGCTAACGCTCCAACACATTGTTTTTGATATGGTAAGGTCATATCTAAGCGGTTGACCAATCCAAACAGAGCCATTCAGCTAATGATTCAGAGCAGACTGGGCTCTGGTTATATCTCTCACAGGCTCCGCCCTCTACTGGACTCTATGGGTACTACCTTATCATGCAAGCATTCACCTACTGAGATTTCTATAGATGTAGCCGGCCCCGGGGCGGGCCTACCTGAATGTGTGCACAAGCCCACCGTATATAAGGCGGCCTTGCCTCCCGTTCCCATCATCTTTTTCTCTTCAGCGAGCGAGCAACAACTGAAGCAGAGAAAGTAAGACGTTTGACGAAGAAAGAGTTATCATACCTCCATGGAGTCGCCACTTCTAGAGACCCGGGCCTGTCCTTCGTCCCCTGGCTTAAATGGCGGGCGCCGATTCCCACCACCTCTGCTTCGAGTGTTTGGGGGACCAGGATATGGCCGAGGCGGTGCCATTCACGTTCGCCATTCCAGCGGGGCGGATGGCTCCGTTTGCCGTTGTCGGGCACTTCCGGGTCCGGCGTCCATGGAAGTCCACCGCCCAGGGCTGTACTTCCCCCTAGGTGATGACCAATGGCGGCGGAGCGGGTGTGTTGGGCATCTCGCTCATTGCTAGAGATGCCCCCACCTCACCAGATCAGAGCGATTATTTGGCAAGGCCGAATTAGTAGCTTGGTCTGCGGTGTGGCCGCCACCGCTGCCTGCCGTGTGATGTCCCGGGGGGGGGTCACGGCGCATGGCACTTTCCAAAATGACTGTGTTGATCTCCTGGGAGCCCCCGTGTTTACGGAAGGGCTCTTTGGATCGATCTCCTTGGTCACGTGGGTGAGGAGTAGTCGCAGCGTGGCTGCTTCTTGCTCATCCCCAGAGGAAAGAACACTGTCCCACACTCCCCCCCCCGCTGTAAACTCCACTATAGGAGCCAGCAGGTGGGCGCGCGCACATGAGTGGAATAAACCGAAGTGCTGTCAAAGCACTGTGCGGGTTCAAGAGACGCTATGGCTGGAACACACCTTGCCTGGTATAATAGCTCCGATTAATGCGTTTTCACCGTGGGTGAAATACAGCGTTAATATGAGGGCCCGCGGCCCCCCGTGAGAGTGGCCGCGGTGTGTTCAGGGACCTCCGCAGAAGAACGATGGGTTACATGTTGTAACCTAGTTCTAGTGTGTAGTGTGATGTGTGTGTGGAAAATGCATTCGGTGAAAACGATTTCATTTATCCCAGAGTAAGAGGCATCTCTCTCCACAATGCCACATTTCCCCATAATGTCCGTTTCAAAGAGACGGCATTATGCCCCCGAGAGCGGGCCGCGGTGCGTTCAAGGACCTCAGTAGAAAATCTTTCTGTGTCAGCCCCCGATGAGCCAATCATCCTGTTATGGAAGGTTTGGCGGCGGAGTGGGCCACCACAGAGTACCACAGTTTCATAACTGCGACTCCACAGCTGATTGCCCATCCCCTAACGCAGTGTTATGGGGAATGGAAGCGCAGCTGTGTATTAACGGAGTGGAGGGACAGGACGCTGAGACTGGGTTATTCACCCCAGTTTTGCAGCATCCCTCCTCCGTTCACAGGCATAAGAGAGGTGAATCTATCATCCCGAGGGGAGATAGGTTTCCTCTCGGCAGAGGTTCAGACCCTGTTGCAAAAACAGGCAGTGTCTGCTGTGCGCATCTTCGCAGCCTGAATCTCCACATTGGTGCAGCCAGGCGATTGGTTCACAACCATCGACCTGAGGGACGCTTACTTTCATGTTGAGATTGCTCCGAAACACAGAAAGTATTTGCGTTTTGCCTTCCAGGGTGTAGCCTGAGTACAACAGATATACTGTTCGGCTACTCCCTGTCCCCACGCACGTTCAGCAAATGTATGGCCACAGCGCTCCAACCGCTGTGCGCCCGTGGCATGAGAGTTTTCTTTTATCTGGACGACCTCATAGTCATGGCCAGGTCCAGGGAACGGGCAATGTTTTACACAGCCCAATTGATCCTACACCTAACCAAGTTGGGCTTTACGATCAATTGGAAGAAGAGCACCCCCATACCTCACCAACAGGTGAGATGGAACAGTGTTGTTGTGGGACGACTGCGCGTGTATACATCGGGGCCCTCTACTCGGGGGCCCCTCGGGGGCCCTGTCTGTCCTATGCTGCTCGCTGAAGAGAAGTGTAGGATGACGGGAACGGGAAGCGTTGCCGCCTTATATACGGTGGGCTTGTGCATGCATTCAGGTAGGCCCGCCCCAGGGCCGGCTACGTCTATAGAAATCTCAGTAGGTGAATGCTTGCATGATAAGGTAGTACCCATAGAGTCCAGTAGAGGGCTCCGCCCAGGGGCGCGGGAAGGGGGGTGCTGAGGGCGCTGCAGCACCCCCTAGCGGCAGGCAGGCGGTGCGGAGCTCCCTGTCAGGAAATTTATTTTATTTTTATTTTATATATATTTAATTTCATTGTGCCTGAGATTATATTTTATATTATATGTTATTCAAATGATAATTTAAAACTATATAATAAATAATTTTGCTTCAGGGAAGAAAAATAAAAAAGATGTGGAAAAAAAGTTTTTTGTTAGTTTTTAGTCGGCTACTTTTAACGTGACGCACAACAACACAAGTAACTGACATGGCGCAAAAACGTATCTCGGAATTTTTTCTCTCTAAAAACGCTAAATCTGCTAAATCATGTGCATAATCTGTATACTGGTCAATATCATGTTTTTTGGTCTTTTAATTATTATTTTATGGTTATTGCTGCTGCAGCCGTGCATAATCTGTGTAATATGTAGCCAATAAATTCCACATTGTTGGTAAAATAATATTTTACTCTTTGTAGTGTGTGTGCTAGTGATTCTGTGCGTGCTCTATAGTCAGGGGTGCACGTAACTTTTTTGCCCTGGTTCTCAAAGGAGCACCTGGAGATGTTGTTTGGTGCGCATCCTTAAAATGAAATAAACCGGACCTTTTGAGTGGTACTTGACTTTATGAACGGGGGGGGGGGGGGGGTTAGTGAGCACGCTCATGAAGCCTCGCAGCAGTGTTACTGTGCGGAGCGCATAAAGCAGACCCTTCATGTGATAGCGAGGGGTAGAGCGAGGGATCGCAGATGCCGTGGTGCTCGCGGACGGATTAAAAAAATTAAACCTAATTATTACATGGTTTAGTTGAATACTCTATTCTGATTGGTCAATTCAGAACACGTGACACATTGTTAATCCAGAACAGACAGACCGCTGTCAAGGATTTATTGACCGTTGTTAAGGACGCTTACAAAGAAGTTCGGTCGATTTAACTGTATACAGTTTTGCCGAAAAGCAAACTGCATGCAGTTTGCTTTTCAAACTGGGACAAGAAAAACAGCGGAGAAGTAACGGGGCAGAAACCCTCCTTTTTACGCAACGGTCCAGACATAGACATCAAACGGCGACACATATTCAGTTGCCAGTTACTTTGGCATTAGGGCAGGGATATCTAGATACTTTCCAAGCTTTGACATAATGAATTGTGCTACTTTTAAAGCAAGCAGCGATGTTTTCAAATCTGTAATCAGAAAGCTCCTCAAAAACGCTATCGAAGCAGTTTCTGCCGTTGCTACGTTAGTTCAAACTGTAACAACGGACTATTTTTCTTAGCGGATGCATGTCATTTTAAATAAATAATAGCGTACTATTTTTTAAATCAATAAAAACATTTTCTAAATCTATAAAAGCATTTCAATTAATATTGGGAGTCATATCGTTACTTTGTTGAGAATGTGGCCATGTAATAAGCGGGATAATGTGCAGCGACGCGGTCATTATGGGGAAAAGAACACCCTTCATGCAGATCTAGATCCCTCCGCTTCGCGTCGGGCTCCTGATTAGCCTGTCGGATGTTCTTTTCCCCATAATGACCTCGTCGCTGCACATTATCCCTTACATAGCTCGCGAATTATACTTTGGCGGCCGTTAATATACCTAGGCGGCCCGCCCAAGTAAAGTCTATGTGTGGGAAACCCTGCTATCTTACCAGTTCTTATGCAACTGGCAAATATCTCTCTCTCTTCTCTCTTTTCTTTCTCTCTCTCTCTCTCTCTCTCTCTCTCTCTCTCTCTCTCTCTCTCTCTCTCTCTCTCTCTCTCTCAATGTTGGTGCAAATGCGCCTTTTTTCAAATGATCCGGTGCTCTTTTTTGGCGGGGGATGCGGATGCGCAACTGCGCACCAGTTATGTGCAGCCCTGTCTATAGTGCCTGTAATAGTGTTCACTGGAGTCCATTGTTATGCCCCCCCCCCCCGTTGTTGCGTAATTAGCACATCAGACAGCACCTCAGCACCCCCACCCAAATTACCTTCCCGCGCCTCTGGCTCCGCCTGTGTTAATATAACAAGGGTTACCATACGTAAGCCCTCGTTTCAGAAAGAGGGTGAAAAGAAGTGCTGCAGCACAGGCAGTATGAGAAAAATAAAGACCTTTTCGAACATTAAAGCATGGAGACATGTCACTGTAGAAGCACTAAATAAAAATCTGCCCCTGAAAAGGGGCATAATTTATGCCTCCCATTCAACAAGCAAACTATATACCATTAAACCACAGCCAGGTGATAATTGCTGGAAGTAATAACCAAATTCAAACTTGTGCAGTTTAAACAAATAATGATGAAATATAGAGAATTGCAGTCCAAATAAGCATTTTGAGTCCTACAGGAATGGAACGTATTTTAGGTTTTTCTACCACACTGTCCTTTCCTAAACAGACTGCTGCCCTCCAAGGCTAGATGCCGACATCCAAGCACACCACTGTGAAGAACTGAGCACTGGCTTCAGACTGAAGGAGCCTGTTCCACACACTGAACAATCTGAGTCTCCCCGGAACACATCTCTGCTCTCTCTCTTCCTGGGCTTCAGTGTTGTGAGCTCAGTCCAGTTGTTTGATTGATTTAGGCTCTGCTTGTATGAGTCCATCCTATTCATTTCCTTTCCCTTGATAAAAAACCTGGAGAGGTGACATCCTGTTATGATGGCAGTCCACCTCAAGCACATTGAATTCGATTGATCTTGGATCTCTCTCTTTCATCCCTATAAATATAGTCTCTAAATAAGACAGCATGATTCTCACTGGAAAACATTGAGTGGAATCATATACGTGTATAAACATACATTTTCCATTTCACCTAGCATCTAGATTTCACCTTAAGAGGGTGCTACCTTGACAAAAACTCATAAAGCAGCTAATTGCTAGAACCTCAGTAATGTTTGCAACCCCTCATTTGTTGTTATAGTGGTGAAATGTTACAAAGTACATTTACCCTTTTAACTCTCAGATGTATTTATTTCTATAGTCTTTTATATGTGATTTACTTAATGAGTCTAATAAAACAAATATGACATTGATTCTGTCAACCTTGAGAAAATGAAAACTAGAAAAACTAACATAGTCCATATTGAACAAAACGTTCAAGTCTAAACTAGCTGACTTTTATTAAGTTAAAATAATTAAATATTTCTGTTTGAAAATGTCATATCATAGTTTATCTTGTTGTACTCGTGCAAGTGGTCCCTATCTGTAAATATCGACACATTTTGTGGACCCCTGCCATGGTGCCATGGATCTCTTGGGAAGACTTTAAGGTTTTTGGACTCCCAATAATTATTATTTTAGTATTTATATAGTCTTTTGTGAATGTTCTTTTTTCATGAGCAATCATTAACAAATCAGTACAAAATCAATTAAACCATCCAGCTGTTTACAGTACTCAAAATAGGCTTGTTATTTATCAGCTGCAACATCAAAATGATGAACATATGTATGAGTCAATAATATAATTCTACTATATATATCCAACATTATTCTGAAATATGGGCAATTCCCATAATTAAAATGTTTACCTTTGTTACTTATATTGCTTATATTATATGAGTCTGGATAGACAAGGTTGTGAACTGCAAGGTGACTGGTTGGTGTGGGAAAACAACAGTGAGGAAATAAAACAGGTATTACAAAGAGCCTGCATGTCTTCTGTATAACTCACAGTGCTTCACCTAAACGTTAAAATTGGAACTGTGGTGTTTTCTGTTGAACATATTCCTGAGTTGCCTCTCTTTACTGCTGTGTTCTTTGTATCGATACCAGCACGCTATAAATAGGGATCCTCAGAAAAGCTAGCTAATAAAAGTGTCAGGATTTTGCAATGAAGAATGATGCCTTTGCTGTTAAGTTTCTCCATTGAGCTGATGTATTATTGAGGTTGAGCTCTCATTATCAAGTCGAGAGATTAAAGGCCCTAACTCTCTAAGAGGAGGGGAACTGTCTGCTCTTCCTGGATCAGGTGCAATTCAGCAGCTCATCGACTCACTGGCAGTTGAATAGGGACACATCTACC
Organism: Dissostichus eleginoides; assembly: GCA_031216635.1. Classification (NCBI taxonomy): domain Eukaryota; kingdom Metazoa; phylum Chordata; class Actinopteri; order Perciformes; family Nototheniidae; genus Dissostichus; species Dissostichus eleginoides. Next base: position 6,645,710 of record CM062266.1, read on the forward strand.
TTAAGTTCATAGGCGGCGCGTGAGGCTCAGGTTTGGGAAGGCTAAATAACTTTTTTTACCTGACGCTGCCCGCCTCCGGCGTCTATAGATAAGAGATCAACTCAGTGAAAGCACCGCCTGCTGACCAATCAGAGCTCAGTGTGCGGAGTTTAAAGGAGAGGTGTCATGGCCATTTCCACTGATCATAATTCCATTGTTGAGGTCTACTAGAATAGATTTATACTGTGCATTTTTCCAAACTCACATTGGTTTCGCATACAGCATCTCTGTAAACTACGTGTATTCAGCAGTATTCACTCTCTCCACTAAACGGCTCGTTGCAGCTCTTGCCCCCCCCTCCCTGTGAGCACAGTGTGCTCTGATTGGTCGGGACGTTGTGAATCGCGCTGAGCTCCGTGGAGGTGTGGTTTCCTTGTTTAGCGATACACAGCGAAACACAGCCAAACTCATCCTGAGCGCACACAAACTCACAGCCGAAGTAAAAACAATAAGTGTGGCTTGATATTGAGTAAGAAAAAGGTTGATAAACGCTGTGAGAATGGGTCTGCGGAGAGAATTTCGCCGCGATCCCAACTGTCTGTTATCAGCCTGCAGCCGGGGAGGAGAAATCAGCAGAGCTGCCTGCACTGAGTGTGTGTGTGTGTGTGAGGAAGTCCGTGGATTGGTCAATTTGGACCAATCAGCGGGGGCTTAACGTAACGGCTCCGCGGACGTAACGTAACGGCTCCACGGATTGGTCCATTTGGTTCCGGGTACGAGCTGACGTCAGCTCGTACCCGGAAGAAACTGAGAAATCTCCAACTAGGCGTTTTGGGGAGGAATTTTCTATGTTAGAGTTTTACTCGCTACAGGGTGTACTTTGAGGGTTTGTGACTCTGCAGACCGTTTACATGCAGAAAAACCTACATAACACACAAGGTGACGGGTAATAACCAGAAAAGCATGACACCTCTCCTTTAAATCTATCAAGTCATATTACAGGATAAAGGAAAAAAATACAGAACAACTGCCGTATGCAGGGAAAACGCCGACGTGCCGCACTTATCATTCATATCACATCATCAATCACATCATCGATCATATAATATCATAATATATCATATATTTCCTTATCTGAGTCAGCTTCTCGAGCCGTAGCTGGCCATGCAACACTTACAGTGTCACATAGCCTACTGTATGCAGAAGTGTTATTTTAAGCAACACATTAAGTTGACGAAACATTCAACTCAAATGTAATTAAAGTCAGATCACTCGTGTCTTAGATGGGGCAGTGATATCATAAACCTGTTAATGTAGGCCTACGCATTCAAACACTCGGTAGTTTATTTATTTTTTAACCAGCTGTTCTGTATTCACCTTGCATGTGCAGCTATGTGGCTTTTATCCTGGATAAAGTGTTTAAGTCATGGATGTTTAAAGTTTAACTTCTTCATATTTGTCTAATATTATAGTTTCATTTTCATTAGTGAAGTATGACGCTGCGCTGTCAGTACGCTTGTCCATGTTTGTGATTGGTCAACTGTTGCTAGCCCCGCCCCTTGAACGCGCTCTCAGCTGAAGAGAGAAACCCTGGGTTGATTTACTGAGTTGATAAACAGCGTCGTAGGACCGCTTAACGAGATCTCGTTTGTTAGGGTTAGATAAGATAAGTCAAACATATCCAGGGTCTGTTGAACTGGCATCGTAGAACAGTTTACTGGTGGCTGCATAGCAGCGCTAATGTCAAAGACACAAACATTATACATTATATTTTAATTTTACCAGGATGCAGTGACAAAAATATTTGGGAAGGCTTAGCCTTCCCTAGCCTACAGTACCCGCCGCCCCTGCTTAAGTTCCATTTCTCTGATCGTCCACTTCTCTTTCTCTGTCAACTCTTTACCTTTTCTGCTTCGTTTCCACCTGGCGTCTTTCCCCCTTTTGGCCATTTTCCTGCCCTTATCTCTATCGCCTGCATTCATTTTTTTAATCCTGTCTAAAAGTTCAAGACTTTTATTGACTTCAATGACTCTCGCCTGACTCCGAGGAACACTGGAGTTGAGTCGACCAATCCTGAGACAGACATCTCTTCTCAATGAAATCTTGCACGGTAGCTGCCGACTTTGGTGCTCAATTAAAAGAAGGATTTGGTCCTTAAAAGCCCAAGATGATTGCGATTAAAAGGCACAACAGCCTCTAAAAGGATTTACTTTGGTTGTTCACTTCTCAATATTTTTTTTACCGCAAAAAAGAGAACCGATTGGAAATTCCTGCATAGCGGAGAAACATAATCATTAAGGTCAACTTCACTTCACTGATCCCTGGTTTGAATGCATCATTAGTTAAAAGCGCTAGAGGGTTATCGAAGTCATCAGGATTTTTTGAAATCTGTGTAAAAAGAGCAGCATTCTAAACACAGTGCTTGTTGTTTCACAGAATCAGAAATTGGTCTTTTAATCAATGCGGTTCAGACTTTGCAAGAATGTGACTTTGTAAAGTTGCAAATCATTATTTTTTTTAAAAGGTGACCTGGAGTCAGTCCTGCTTGTAGAAACAGCCCAATGTCACTACAAACACAAACATGATATATCAGCAGTGAATGCACGAAACAAAAAAAACAGAAATACTTTTGTTTGCATGCGCGTTTAAGTCCAATTGGTACTAAAATGAAGTGCAAAAATATTGTTTGTTGGCCCAAAGGGGGATTGTTGAATTATGGTGAACACAAGAAAGCTGTGTTCAGGAGAAAACAAACAAAACATTTAATATAGCTATTGAGGAAAAACAACTCAGAGCCATGAATCCTCTTAGTCTTTATATATGACAAGGAAATAGAAAGCACTGCTTGTTTGCTTTTAAACCCCCAGGAGACAGACATATGTTCATTGTGAAAATCAATTTAACACAGCTGCTGGAGTCAGGAAGTTAAGAAGTGCACATTTTTAAACTTACATCATGTGAAGAAAAGTGTTGTGATTTTGCAATTTCCCCCTAAAATCAATGTTTCATTTTGGCTTTTATATCCAATACTTGCCGCTATGCTTGGAAAACTCGACTCTGCAATGGTCCAGAATGCGATTGTAATCAAATCTAACCTGCTTTTATACACTGTTAGATTTGAAAGATCACAACATGATTTGTATATACAAACATTACATATTTACTGTGGCAGAGTAGAATCTCTGTGAACATTACATTATCAGTTCAATGGCAACAATAAATTGGAGAAAAATGTTACACTGCCTCCCAGGCTGGAGCAGGCGGGAGTTGAACTCTGACGTCACTGTCGAGCCGTTAGTGGCCGACTCCGCCTACTAAGGGCTTCTCGGCAACTCTGCAGAATCCTATGGGTGACGTCACGGACCCTACGTCCATTTATATATACAGTCTATGCTTACCACACAGTAACTGCTTGAGCACGCTCACAAAATAAGTGCCCGCGCAAAATTAGTGCCCGCGCTCCAGCCAGTTACTGTGGGCTTACGTGAGGCAGAGCACGTCCCTGCCTCACTTCTCATCGCTCCCCGTAGTTGTAGCGGAGCTCGGCAAATTTGCTGATTTTGACTATAAAAAGCGATTGGAATCATACATAAATCACACTTACAACACAGATCAGTGGAGACATTTTATTATTATTACTATTTAGTTTTTCTTTAGTTGTTTTTCCGTTACATTGGAGTATGACAGGTGAGGCTCTGCCTCCCCTGGCTCCCCTGACTGCACGTCGCTGGTACAAAGAAATAGATACTAACAAACAAATAGCCACAAAACAACCCTCACTATCAAAGTGGTACAAACTAACGAAAAGAGGCTGTAGGAAAACACAGCTATACTAGAGGACAACAGTCAACGTAATATTAAGCCAATCTAGACACCAATAATCACAACAATACTAATAAAGACCACACGAGTTAACCACTGTTAACCAGTTAAGCCCCGAGCCTGTTTTTCAGGCCTCAGGCTCGAAAATGACATTCCCAGAACTAAAGACTATATCTTCACTTCTAAAAGGGGTAAATTAATAATCTTTTTTCTCAAAGCAATGATAAACCTGTGAGTTGGATGTAGAAAAGTCAGAATCAATTTAGATTTTTTTTATTTTCAAGTAAATTCAGATTAAACATAGTAAAACAAATTAAATTATAGTGTCCGTCCAAAAAAAAAACATTACTTATAGTGAAAACCACCCTTGAATGATGGGATAGTAGACTAAAAGCTTTTGGAATCCAAACTATAACATATAATAAGTACCCTGTATCAAGATTGATGCAAAATAAGTGACATTTGACCTTTTTAGAGAGATTTAGAAAAAAAAACCCACTTCTGGGGTCATTTGGGTGCATTTTCCATATCTTTGGCCCCCCTCGGTCAATTTTGATGATTGACACCTCTTTTTAACCGTTAGAGCCAATAGAATCGAGGGGAAGTTCCTAAAATCCATATAAACATTACCCATTGGTGAATGAGTCATGCGTAGCCAGAATGCCCAAAACCGGAAGCTGTCATACACTCTGGTAGCAGCTAATATGAAATCTCCGTTATTGACATAAAAATGGAATGATGGATTATCAGTAATCATTTCAAAGTGACACAGACACATTGGATTAACCTATGGATTAACCTTCAGCAGCGTTTTCATCGTTTTATTGCCATTGAACACAACTTTTGATCAGAAAACAACAAAGGTTAGACGTTTTTAGTCGTTTTACCTCCGTAAAGCTAATTTTGTTGTTGTTGTTTGTTGTCGTTTCGCCACGAGTTCTGATCGCTCAGTGATGATACGTATATGTCTGGAATCTGTGGAATCTCAGCTTGCTATCTTGTCTTTGCAGATCCGATAAGTAATAACGGTATTTTACCATGAGTTCTGTGCTAAGTGTGTTAGCATTATTTTGCTCAGGGCTAATTCAGAGCCTTTGTTATTACCCTTTTGTTTCGTTTAGCTAAAAATTGTTAATATTGTCTGAAAGCTGAGTTTCTTCCCGTTAAGTGAGTATGACACATTCATAGTTTATTAAATGTTAAGAACTCCTCAGACGCTGTTTCTTGCAAGGTGTTGCGTCATGGGGCTTAACTGGTTAACAGATTTGTCTACAAGCGAAGAGTAAGTAGCCTCCCGACTGATCGTTGTCCACAGGCTTTGACTTTGTCTCCGGAAGGTGTGCGCTGGATGTGCGCTTGGATTGGAGCGTGTCGGGCCCGACACGCTCCAATCATAATCTTCGGGGGCGGGCCAGGAGATGCGTAGCCAAGGACATCAGGGCAACCGCACAGCTCATTTACATAAAACACAGTCAAAGCAGAGTTAACAGGACCGGGGAGGCGGCGGCCGTAACATAGTAACATATTAATACTTGTGCTTTTAGCATGATATGTTCAACAAACATAAGGATGTAGTGTTTAGCTGTTCTAATACCTTAGTACTTATATCGAAGTTAGAAGCAGTACATAAAGTTGGCCAACCGTCACTGGAAACATACCTAAATTTTACAATTGTTTCTGCTGTAAGCTAGCGAGCTAACCTAGCTAACTGTGCCAAAAGCGCCTTTAGTAAATGCTGCGCATGTGTTGTCAAGTTCGTGAAGATGTTTCTTCATTTGCGTGTGTTTTGGCAGTTTTCATATTTGCATTATTTCCGAATCTCAAGCACGTTCCTTCAAATGTAAGTGTTTTGGGCCTTTGAACCTTGTTTGCAACTGTCAGCCTCCATATGTAAATGACTTTATGTCACAGGTATATTGAACAGGCAGAGGATATAAAGTAATGAAATCTACTGCATTTGTAAAGACACTTTCCTCTTTCAGTTTTATTATTAAAAATGTTATACCTATATGTTGACAAAATATATATTACCTACTTAATTTTTCAACCCAGATTTAGCCAATTGTGAGCTTGTGAGCTAATTTAATCAAATATGTATTTTATTTCAGCACAGCATGAACATTAATATTTGCTTTCAATATGAACACACTGTTTTCATTAGTTTATGTGGGTGTCCATTTATTTTAGTCATGTGTGATTCAAAGCATATTTTTCTTAGCATTGAGAAAAAACTGTTAGAAGTATATTATCTAAAGTTTTCGCATACACATCTTTTGGAGTACATATTAGGAGTATGTGTCACGTCGTGCTTCATCTGTGCACAGTTAGCAGGATGCGTTCGATGAGCCTGTCAGGGGTTGGAGCAGCTAGTGACCTTTCAGACAGCCAACACATGAGGCAGCCTCCAGTCACCTCCTCAGCGTTAACTTGGCATGTGGAGACTCTGCTGAAGGCTCCCTGACACCAACCATCCCAGGCACATCTCTCATTGGATGCATATGACGCACACAATTAGGCTTGGGGAGTAACGGCTTAGATGTAACGAGATTACGTAGTCAGGATACAAAAAAGTATTCCCCTAGAGATATAACAAATTATGTAAATAGATTAATGTTAAAAAGAAAATGAGAACACGCTAGTTTCAGGTAACTAGTAAATGTGATGGAATACATATTTAAAGTAACGCCCCCAACCCTGCACAAAACACACACTAATTTGTGCTATCACACAATAAAACCACAAAAAGCTCTTTCTACATCCTGTCAGCCTCATGTACGCAGTCACATGTCTTGCATCTCTATTTTTCCTCTCTCTATCTCCCCCTTTTTTTTCCACACACGCAAACACACTCAGTGGATCAATCTCCTCGGATTAGATTGATGGCCCGGAGGCCTTCTGCTGACTAAGGCGTTGCCAAATATATGGTGAGTTATTGGGAAATTATGCTTAGCTGCCACTCTATCTGGGATGGTGATCCACTTTGTCAATCCTGATCTTTGGCTGCTGTCAGCGCAGCACCACCCAGCTTGCCTCTACGACCTGACACTGCTTGTGGAGACTGAGCAGATGTCGCTACTGTCGTGATAAATGCATTCCAATGAGTTCAGTTATTTTTTCATCAATATGAACCTCCAGAGAGAAACGTTACATTCCTTATAGATGATTTTTTGTCTCAATTAGGTGCAGGACATTTTGAACAAATGAGCTCGATCTGTTAAAGAGGCCCTTTTTATGCTTTTTGGGCTTTTCTCTAGTGTGTTATATAGTTGTTGTTCTTTGCATGTGGTCTGGAAAGGTTAACATCCAAAAGAGACTCTAGGGAGTTTCTCTCCCACACACTCCCCCCCCCTGCCTGAACCACCTGGCAAACTAACAATCAGAGCAGACTGGGATCTGGTTTCAGACAGAGGGTGAAAAGAGGTGCTGCAGCACAGGCAGTATGAGAAAAATAAAGAGCTTTTTGAACATTAAAGCATGTAAACATGAATACCTGAAAATGAGCATAGTATGTCCTCTTTAATGGATCATGCACACCTGGAAAAGCTTTCTCCACCCTTCAAAGACAATATAATCCCTTTCAATTAAACCTGCCTCCTTTCCTGGTTCCTCTTTACCCAAGCATGGCCAGACCCTCCCCACAACAACAGAACAACTTAAATTGATAAAATAACAATGTGTATTTTCCTTTTTCTTCTTCTTGTCTCTTTTTCCTCCTTTTGTTTTGTTTTTATTTCTTTATTATGTATGCATTAATTGTATTTGTTTAAAAAAAGTGTGACAGTAGCTCAGTCTGTGCTTGACCTTGGGAACCGTAGGTCCCCGGTTCAACTCCTGATCAGACCATCAAATATAAAGTGTTGTACTGGGTATATATTACAATGTGAGTGAATAACTACATTTCCTCTTGGGGATAAATAAAGGGTTTTCTTCAATCGTTTTTGTTTTGTAAATACTTTTCTGAAAAATTATAAAAATATAATTTAAAAAAGTGTAGGAAATAAGGGAAATAGATTCATTGGAGATAAAACAGCTGACATTGTCCACTTGTTGGAAGTAACAGCAAAATAAAAACCACAAAAGTTCCTGTGTGTGGTCGGGGGGCCTATTGAAACAAAGGAGCACAGAATTTATCTTTCCTTTCATGCCTGGTCATTTCCATATGTCCCCCATGCTCTCCTACCCATCCATCACATTTCTTTCTGGGCAAGACAGCTGTCTGGGGCTGAAGCATATTCACAGTTCAGCAGTCCATCAAATTGCACCAAATACAGTAATTCTCCAGTCAAGCTGGAGCAGGGGCTGGAAGGGTGGGAGGCAGAAAGCGTCAAGGAGGCAGAGTTGTGTTGGGGAACCTTGCAAAGCCTTTGAACAACAGGCAGTTAAATGACACGGTCACTTTGTATTTGATGTGTAAGTCCTATAAAAATAGATTAGAGTTTGCCCTCAATATACAAATGGTTTCTCTCAAAACATCGGAAATAAACAGTATGACGAATGGCTTACAGGCTTGAAAACAAAGAAGCTATTGAATCCGTAAAATTAAATCTAATGCACCATTTACTACGGAATCCTTGTTGACTGCTATCCCAGCTGCACAGTTGCTTTCACTGTCCTTAAATAACTGACACACAGTATTTCCCCCCTTCCAAAAAAGGGTTAAAACAATTCAAAATACACGTCGAATGCACTTTACACTTTAATACATAGACATGCCTACCGGAGCAATTTGAGGTTCAGTACCATTCCCAAGGACATTTCGACATGTTGACTGCAGGGATTGCGTATAAAAACATTGACCCTCGTATTGGCACATACCCCTTCAGCCATTTTTTAGAAACAAAAAAGAAAACAGAAAAAGAAACCATCCACCTCATTCATGAAACCTCTATCAACCGATGGACAATGGTGCAGGAATGGGTCCTAAAACCCGGAAAAGACTAACTATTTTACGAATTCTGGTTTCCTAATCTCAAGGTCAACAGTTTTTTTCTGAATGTGTTTGTGGTTTGAAGCCTGAAATAAGGTCTGTAGCAAACAAAAGCTTAAAAGATGTTCAAGTTATTTTCTTCAACATTAAAGACCCAGTGAAGTGTGCGCCGGTGCATGATCTGTTATGCTAATACGTATAGTAATGACCAAAATTGTCCATTGGAACTCATATAAAAGATGTTGGAATAGCAACGAATTTGACGAGTTGGAATTTTCCGCTGGGAAATCCGCAGTCGACCTCCGCCTTCGTGGGCGTGGCTTGCGATCTACTGCGTGACGTCAGAAGATGGGCTCAGCCGAAGTGTTTACATTCACCACCGTTCATTTTGTCTCTGTTTCAAAGTGGAATTTACCAACGTTTTTGAGCGAGTATTTTATTGGAAAGTGTTTCGCAGTCGACTGGAAGTGATTGCCAATCGAGGAAACCTGACAATGGAGGCGACAGTGAAGAAAAAGGGAGGAAAAACACACGGGAAGCGATGCATTGCCGCTGGCTGTGGTAATGTCAATTCTGCCGAAGTGGCGATGTTTCTGTTCCCAAAAGATGAAGGTGAGTGGCTGGTGTCATTGTTTCGTAGATTCGTAGATTGTTTATGAAAAATAAAGGCCACTGTGTTTGTGTTTACTAACAAGACTATCATGGCGGCGGCAGAGCTCAAGTCGAGTTTCTCCGCCTGGAGATATTCTCACTATTTCACTTTTGTCGAGCACAAAGAAAAGAACGTTTTAGTTAAATGTAAGTTGTGTCTTGGCGGGTCAAAGATCCTATCGACTGCCCAAAACAGCAATTAAAATCTGTTGAAACATCTGCAGAAACAACATGCTGGGACGAAGCTAGTAGCTAAGACCACAGACCCAGACTCATCCGACGCCACTCCACCTCCACCTAAGCAACAGCGGCTGGATTGGCACTTTGAAACATATCTTTGTGTTTGTGTTTGTATAGACCACATTGCTTAGCAGAGTTCAGTGATGCAAATGCATGTCAAGTTGATCAACAGGTTGTATTATTCTCCGATGCAATAACAGTACTGAAATGAAGGCTACAGTATAAGGGCATTAATGGGTGCCCTTTTTTAAGTAACTAAAAAGTTACTTTTCACAGTAACGCATTACTTTTTGGTGTAAGTAGTGAAGTAACTAGTAATTGTAACTAGTTACTGGTTTTCAGTAACTAGCACAACACTGCATGTGAACATGAATGTTGCATCATGCTATGAACAGATGAATGTATGATCAGGTGATGGCCAATCCTGTGTGTAGATCTACTCTAGATCTATGACAAAATATTGTCCTCAACTAAATTGACTTCCATGGCCACTTTCCTCATCTATCCTGTCCGAAAAGCTGTCAAAATCACTAATTTCTCTCGCACCAGTATCACTTTCCGAAGTCTCCGCCATGTTTACAATCACAACTGGGCCCATCTTGTGACGTCACAGCCGCTATCGTCTGCAGCAGCGGTAGGCTCAGACGGCCGTTCACGGGATGAAAAATTTGCGATGTTTATCTCGTCCCTCGCACTTCCTAAAAAATTATTTTAGCCATGAACAGGTACAATTATATGTAAGAAATGAAACTGCCATTTCATTTTGGCGCAAAAAAATGCACTTCACTGGCACTTTAAATAAGTCAGTAAATAATCGACTCATGAATGTCAGCAGCTTGTATGTGTCACAAAAACAGTGGTTACTAACAAGTGACTAAATAAACTACTGAAAGTCATCACACCGACAAGAGTCCTCCTTTATCTTAGCGGTGATGATGCACAGCGATGACTCCATTAAGTAGTTTGTTAATAGCCCAATGTTAGCTTTTTACTTCTGCCGATTGCATTCACGCTTCAAAAATCACAAAGTGGTGTTAATGGGATGAAATTAACCTGCTGAACAAAACGTGTGAAGTATTATGGACGTGTGTTGCCCACAAAGCTTATTTCCTGCAATATACCCAAATCCAGTGGGGAAATCTCACTGCTTTTTTGTCGAGGGAATCTTTACGATTCTATCTTCCGGGTCGGCCTACAGAAATACGTAATCACTGCACCACTCTATAAGGATAATAATTCATCTATGGGAGAGAACTTGTAAATGCTGGATCAAATTAACAGGTGAGGAGAATCTTTTTTATTTTAACACATTAAATGATTGCGGCTATAAATGTAGATCTTTGCAACAGGTTTGTGCAGCGGATGAATTATTTGAAAAGCTGCATTTTTCATTGCACAGTCTGGAGGAGTGGATAATAACAACATTCCACTAACTGAGGTACCACTTACTGTGAAGAGGCCACTGTAAGCTGTTGCGCTTGATTGCTTAATGGCATACAGTATACCATCCACTACCAAGCATACTGGGACGGCAATAAAGGACAAAAGGTAAGAGAAGTAACTCAAATATTATTTTTCTTTATAATAAAAAAAACGTTTCTCCTTCATGTTAGTTTAGTTTCAATGCATTTACAACAAAGAACCATGCTGTACACTTCCAGCATCTTAACGGTATGATAAATAAGAATACAGATTTCATTCAAGAACTGTCTATATGTTCCTCACCATTCCATTGTGTGAGAGAAAATGGTGCTGATAGCTCAGGCAAGAATGTCAGTGTAATAGTTCACAAGGTTGAAGAGAACAAGAGATAACAGGCTCTTGAGATCTAAATGAAATTTGAACATAAAGATGCAAGGAGGATTGACGTAGGCTCGATTTGTCTACTTTGCTGATGATTGCAATGAAATAGATGCCACACAGGATGGCTAAATGGTTGAAATGCATTGTGTTTGCAACCTCTAAGATAGTTGTGAAATCTTTCAGATTTAAAGAATACAATAGGCTGTACAAACACGTACACCAACAGGACATACTGGCATGTATCCAAAATGCAGACCATTAATCAAGCAAAAGCATTTCTTATTTCATTTCTAGTATAAGACGACCATTATCATCTGGAAGACAGTAGTCCTGCCAATACAAACTCAAAATATCACTTTTAAACATGAGGCAGAACCATTACATTTCCTGTAAATATATAAATGTGAGAGGTTTATTGTGCTTAGCTCTTTTTTTTGTACCCCTTTTATTTTATTTTTGACAGGTTTATGACTTTTTGGAAAGGCTTGCATTTGAATGAGCCTTTGTTCTCTCTAGGGGCATTTTGATTCTTCATTGGAGAGTGCCTTGTTAACCCACTAAGCAAGCACACAAGTGCACTTTATTTAATGCAGGGATAGGGCACCTAGCCAGCTACTGCACATAGTTTATATTATGGCAGGCTTCACTCAAATCCCCACTATAAAACGCTGCCAGCTTCCACTCCGGCACTTATTCATTATGTTGTGATCAACCTATGGTGATTTTTCTTCACTGGGGCTAGTCCCTTCTTTTCTCTCTCAACACAGGCCTCGGTATCAATGAATGCAAATGAAAAGCAGATATGATGGATGAAAACACATTATTAAGGGGGATTCAGTCCCCCATCTGCAATCCTACCTTATTATGGTGGACATGTTTGCAACCCTCGGTTACCTAGGAAGCTTTGTTGTCAGGGGCAATGTCTTCTAGTATGTTCCCTGAAGACAAATTGGTCCCAGATGAGGAGCTACACCATTCATAGAATCCTTTTCAAGCTTTAGAAGGAAAGAGAAACCACACAATAACTCCCCCCAGGGTTGGCTCTTTAATAACATAAATAGTAAATTAACTTGCATTTATTAAGTTCCTCTCTAGTCAACCAACCATTTACTGGCTTTACACGCCAACATTTAAGGCTGGTGTGTAGTACACTGAAACTTTGACTTTAATTATGTGTTATGTCAACAGATTTCACATAACTGTATTAGGTTAGTTGGAAGCAATAATATATTAGGTACGACTTAATATTATTGACATAATCTGTTGCCATAATAAGTGTAATTAAAGTAAACGTTTCAGTTTGTTCAGTGCAGTGATGGAAGGTAATTTAGTACATTTACTCAAGTACTGTACTTTGTAAGATTTTGACGTGGGTATTTCCGCTTTTCTTTATACCTCTACTCCACTAGAATTCAGAGACTACTATTGTACTTTTATTTTCTTCTATGTTTGTTTGATAGCTTTGATTACGTTAAAGATTTAGATTCATTAAAGGTTTATCAACAAATAATTGATCACGTATTCTTAGAGTGTCGTCACGATCTTGGTTTTTGTGTTTTTTGATTTATTTGGAAAAGTATTCTCTTCTTGTGTCTTTTTGTTTTCCCACCTTTGTTATTGTCTTCCACACCCTGATCTATCCACCTGTGTGAAAACACCCTGCTGCCATTTTGCCTGCCCTCTCCAGCTGTGTCTTTCTTTTGTGAATTTTCTGCATTTGTATATATTCTTGTCTTGGTGTTCTCTATGTTCCCTGCTATGGTTCTACTTCGTCAATGTGTCCCATCAATGTTCTTGCCTTGTCCGTGGTTTTCCCATGATTCCTGTCTGTTTTTTCTGCTTTTGTACTACCTTGCTTGCTCCCTTAGTTACATGTTTATCTGTTGTTGTATCAGCTTAACTTTTAGTAAAACTCGGCTTAAGGTGCCTCCCTTTTGTTTTCGCAGTACATTGTACTTTGTCCACCTCGTGAAGCATTGACCGGTCTTTCAAATGTTGCATAGAGATCAGGCAAAAATAACTACGGAATTATAGACTTCTGGACTAGATAAGAGTGGTGGTTTGAATTATCTAAAAGGGACTAGAGGGTCTGCTGGAATTTTCAAGACCTGAATAGGGTTCATGGAAGTGCCTTTCGTAAACGATTTAAAAGAGACACAAAACATTTGTAAGACCTTGGATTTGGGGAATACAATGTTTTGTTGTTGAACATTACACCATGTCTATTCCCTCATGTGCCCTCCATAATATTGGAGGACACTTCAGTGTTTGCGTGTTCACTCAAGATATGTTTTATGAATGAGGCCCTTTCAAGGACTGGTTAAACTCATGGATGCTGTACCAGCTTGCAGAAGAACCATCAATTCCTATCAGGATGTGGCTCAGTGGAGAAATCAAACTGAGGGATGACCCCAAGGTAGACCCATGAGCACATTGGAAGGATTACAATTCTTATCTCACCGGGGAATGTCTCTGGATTTCCTGGAGGGTGTTGCAGGGGGAAACGAGGTCTGAGCTGCTTGGCTTGGCCTGCAGCCGAGGTAGTTTGTAAATAGATGGATAGGTGATTGTTTCCTATGTTACCGTCCTTTATTTCCATTTAGGGAACTGTCTAAATTAAAGATATTTGATAGAATTGAGCAGTGAACCAAAAGAAAAGGGCTTAAAATGTAAATACATTGATTTGACTAAACAATAACTTAACTAGAAGATGGCCATAGGGACATCATATTTGGACAAAAGGCTTTTCACAGGAAAACAATTATTATAATTATTGTTTTAATAGAGCTAAGATGTTGCGTCGCTCATTGTGAAAAATTAGATGCTGCTTTTCAAGCAAAGAAAGAAACAACAAACAGCAGATTACATCAGAAGTATTAGCAGAGTTAATTAACTTCAAATCATGGTTGGGTAAACAGTGCGTCAGTTTTGGAATATCAGCCCCTGGTTTTGAATGAATGTGTCAAACTGACAGTAATATCCTACCATTTCAAAATGAATGGAAACATTTGAGACCTGCACTGGCAATGACTGGAATAACAAGTAATTTTATAGCAAGAAGATCCATGACTCAAAATGAAATGCCAATGCAAACACTGTTCATAACTTTTAGTCAGATGTTACATTTGGCAAAGTTAACATAGTTTATTCCATTAGATTACAAAAGTTGCATATTTTCAGAATTGAGAATCTCAAGGAACAGCCTTTGAACATATAAAGAGAGGAAAACAGTCATTAAACTCTGGATTCAGAGAGCTGGCGACTCATTCCCTGTAATGTTTTATTAATGCCGCCTCCCTGCCCGAGGGGTAAATGTTTCTTTTCCAGTGCCACACATCCTCTCTAAGAAATCAATCATTCTGCTCACTAATGGCAGATCACCGCCACTGTCTGGCTAGCAAAATCTTTTCAAAGACCCTTTTCCCGAGCTTTTACACTCTCATCCCTAGCTGCAAATGAAAAGAGAATAGCACTGATGGACTTATAAACCTTCTTTTGGTAAGCCAATAGGGGGAAGGTGATGGATAATACAGAATTGAGTGACTACAATAAGATTTGACTCATCTCCTCAGGGCGGTGCCATGTGTAAGAGAAAATGACCTTGAATGCTCAGATAAAATAGCACACAAACTCTATTATTTAAATCATGACCACAACCGTGGTTATCCCAAATGAAAAAGGTTAGTAACCACCATTTAGAGTAAATCATCCTCTTTATAAATAATTTCTTCCATCACAGCATTTCCATCTCACTACTTAGCCCCTCCCACTTCTGTAACAATGAAGATATTTATGGATGACATGCCTGTGTGGAGGAATCATGGATGTATGAAGTGAACTGGATTCAGGGTTGGAGATGCTCGGTGGCACAAGTAGCCAAAATGGCTCTCGAAAAAAAAAATACCCGTATTATCCCTAGATTTCCAGCATCCACTGGACCCTTTGAGCATGAGCACTTTCATTTTTCTCAAACTCCGCCTCCAATCCAAAGCGTCACATTCACAGCCATTCTCGGTTTAGTCAGATTAATGGAGAGGAAAAATAACTCTGGATTTCGTTTTTAGTGCATTTTACAACTTGTAGGACCTTATGATTTAAATAAGGTCAATTCAAGTGTTATTCACTGATTTACAGACGTCTATGTCCGAATGTTAGTAAATGGGAAAAAGTATTTTTTGGCCCAATGGCATCACGTGCCTAAGACCGATGTTGTAGTACCACCATTTGGCTACTATGACTAAATGTTGCTTCCATAGCCAGCGCTCTTCTTGGGGACTTGGTTAGAATCCACTCTGATTCAAATGATTTTGTTCAGAATAGCGTCACTTTAAAAAGGGACATAGGTTTCACGAATGCATTGCACAGATGTGTCTGTAACTGTAACTGGCCTGTTCCTTATGAGAACATATTTTTGATATAAATTCATGTCTCAATAAACATTTTTTTTCTCTACTGTACTTGCGATTCCTACTGACATAAATACAAATTTTCCCCAGATTTTGTTTTTATGTGCATTAAGCCATATGCTAATTATTTCCTCAACACTATTAATCAAGTACTGTGAATACAGCTTAATCAAATAATTATGTTTAATATAATGATGAATGAAAATGATGTTTGCAATTAGATTGCATACACTCAAATGGACGTAATGCATTAATAGCATTAATTATGGACGTATTCCTTCTTTCTAGCAAATTAGGCACATAGAAAATGATTTACATTCAGAAATATAGCTCTCTGGATTTCGATTGGCTGCTTCATCATTGCCTGTGTATATACCCAGGTGCAATGTATTGGCAGAGTGGAGGAATTGATGAATGATGAATGATGACAGGAGGCAGACCAATTGGTGTTCAAATAAAGAAAAATATGAAGTATTGATGGAAGATGAGGAGATTACCACCCACATTTGTTGGGGAGGGTGGGTTATTATATCACCTGACATAATATTCCATCAATGACCATGGAACCACCTGACATGCCCCCCAACTGGCTTCCCACATATGGACCCTAACCCTTTATTGACCAAGGCACTTCCATGCACTTTCAGCCTTGATTGTTGTTGATTATGTGTTTGAATCTTACAGCTGAGGGGACATCATGGGTTAAATCAGGCACAAACTAAGAATGCTCCAAAACTCATGGTCCACCTAAAGTCTCCTTTCATAGGAGGACCAAGATTTTAAATAAAATACGATGCTATTTGCACAGGCTACATTCCCAGAAATAATTTCATGTTACAGAAACATGTTGTCCAACTGGTGTATTGTGAGGATCATTGCAGAGCATGGGATATTAGTATATTAGGATTGTAAGCACATTTTTGCAGTACCACTCAGAGAAAATCACACTTCACGAATACGTCAGTTGACCATCTCTGTGTATTCCAAACATGATATGAAAAGCGTAACTTCTTAGGATTAATTAAGTACAATGAAACTTTCTATCAGTGCCAATTTGAGAGTTACTACATAAATCACCACTGCTTATATTTCTCCTATTACTTGCATTAACAGCTGCATAACATTGTATTCCTGTTGAAATCCCATAGCCCTCCTGCAAATTAAAATCTCTTTCTGATAGACTGGTAGTGTGCAGGCACCATGGCAACAGAAATAACTACTGTTCGTTTGCTTGCATTATGAAAGATTACCCTGAAACCAGCTCTGTACCGGAGTTATTTCCCGCACAACCTGGCAGTCTTCCCTGGCTCGGTTCAGTGTAGAAAATGCAGAATAGCCACAGAGCTAACCTTGATCATGGCTGCCACCGTGGGCGGCTGATGGAGGAGCGGGGGAGTGGTGGAAGAAAGGGTCATGGACTGCCCCTCTGGTATTAAATGGATAGTTCAACTCTATTCCACTAAAACACCTACTGGAGCCAGGAGGCAGTGGTGTTTGTACCATACCTCATGCCATCAACAACACAACAAGCTACATCACCTCTTGGAATAAAGGAATGAAATGGTGAGCACATAAACACCTCCTACCCCCACTTGCTTTTCTATTACTTATTTCCACCGTTCCATGCCTGTAGCTCAATACAATCCATCATGTTCAGCTGTGGCTCAGTCTCCTCAGGTTCCGCGAGTGCTTAGTGCACCATATGGTTTCCCTAACAAAACATTTCTCCTCTGTGGATCCAACTTTCCCTGCCCCTGTTCTTTTGACCTCTTGTTATTAATAGACAAGACACAGAGCGATCCACTTAGGGAGATGCTCGCCCTGTTACCCCACATATAAAAAATGACAGGCTGAACATACAGCGGATAATAGGATCATTTCTATCCGTCCTTGTTTCTTGCAGTGCTTTCATTTGGTTTTCAACCCACCTTCGAAGTAAATTTGCTTTTTCCCTTGTTCAATATTGTATGGCTCTTGCTTTTTGGACGCTTCTGACACTGGTGGTCTTGCAACTATAGTATTTGAAGTTGCTCTCAATACGAAATAAGTAAGCCAAAATGTAAAAGTTCCAAAAATGAACTTTTCATTCAAGGAAAGAGAAAGAAGCAGTTCATTGTGCATTATTGATAAAAGTCTTTTTTATTGACGATACATTGTTTATTAACTTGTAACTGAGAATATTCAGTGTGTCTCGGAAGGCTGTTGCAAATATCAAATGCAATGCAAATAAATCATGAACTGCATATTTGACTAACAAGCAACAACTTTTTCAATAATGGGTATTATGAATTATTACATTTTGGAATTGGATTTGAACATTTCCCTGGATTGGCTCCAGGCCTACGGTTAATAGATAAATGGATGACATATTGTAATTACATATCTGTCAATAATACTGCATTACATTTACATTTTGAGGTACTTTCTTGTTTCTGTCTTAGGTGGCCATATATTTCTAAAAACAGAGACCAAAGGTGGGTCGACAGTGTTCTAACATTCATCAGGTGGACCGAAACACGACTCCAAATTGATAACAATATCGCTCCATAAAAGCTGGCCGTATTAGTAAGCAACTGTCTAGGACAGGGGTCGGCAACCCGCGGCTCTCGAGCCGCATGCGGCTCTTTAAGCCCTCTACTCTGGCTCCCTTGAGCTTAGACAAAAATAAGAAGGAAATAAAATACAAATATTTGTAGGATTTATTATTTACTATTTATATTTTGTTGCACGGTTGAAATGTTTTCGTATCTTGTATTTTGAGGTGATACTGTGACACATACATTTTTAAAAAAAAAACGGTTTTAATTAGGTCAACTCAAATATGCGTCATATCCTGCTAAGGACCCGCACCAGCGTGTTTTCTTGCAGGCGAATAACCTGACCCCCGGCTCGATGAGCGAACTATGGATAAATCAAAGAAAATAAAAGTATCGGAGGAACACAGGATTTAATTCTGCGTGGTTAGAGTTATATGCTTTCACAGCAAACGATGCTGGCTTACCGGTATGTTTGATATGTGGAGAGAAGTGGTCAAAGGTGCTGTAGCCTTACGTATTGGAGGAAAAACACGGAAGAGGAAGACAGCTGACGATCTTCAGTCATAATTCAATCAGTTAACTCTTTTTAGGGTGCAGCTATATGTTTTATTTATTTCAAAGTGGGCCCATTTTAATTATATTCATTTTCTTCAAATGTGCAGAGGACTCTAAAGCCTAAGGGGTACCCTGGGGGTCAGATTTGAAAGAACATCCTATTCTGAGTTGGGTGCCGAGTGCTCCCAAACAAATAGTTTCGTTTATATATAACAATCTTAACTCCCAGAACTATATGCCTACATCAGGCATGAGAGCATGGGATAGGGAAATATCCACTTTAGGACAATAATTGGATTGGGATGCAATTTGGGCTAATGTTACGGGTGCTTCAAAAAAAAAAAAAACATCAGTATATACATCTGAAATGTTGTCATAGAGCATATCTAACCAATAATTAGACACAGAATTGGATTGGTACCTGACCCTTATTGTTCATTTTGTCCCCAGGGAACCATTGGCTCTTTCTTACATGTTGTATGGGAGTGTCCAGGAGTATTACACTTTTGGGGGAAGGTTATTAGTACCCTTACAGATTTAATAGGGTTAAGATTACCAATGGAACCTGCTGTATATCTTCTAAATGATGAATCTCACCTTTCCCTTACGGGGAGAACTCGCAAAATCTGGCTAACAGGCTTGACTGCAGCTAAAAAGATTATAGTCCAACGTTGGAAACCTCCTGAGGATATTTCAAATTCTCACTGGCTTCAGAGTTTTTTGAAAATGTCTTACCTTACCCTGTCCTCTGCGAGAATCAACGATGCAAAACCTGCTACAATTTTAATGTGGACAGATCTGATATCTAACTTAAAGGAGCTCCTGATCAAATAAGAATGCTATCCCGAGGGGATATTGTTGCCCTGGTGTTTGGTGGAGGGGGGGGGGGGGGATGGGCGATGGAGTGGGTGGGTGATGTGTAGGATAGAGGGATGGGATTGAATTAATCCAAAAATGTTGTGCAACCTGAATTGTCTTCTGTACTGTGTTGTAAATTGAAGATGTTGCAATAAAAAATGTATGATAAAAAAAAAACATGCAGAGGACTCCCCAAGTGCTGTGTTGATTTATTTTAAAGTAGGCTGTTTATTTTTTTTATTCTCCTTATAAGAGTTCTTTGTTTATTATTAGAGGTAAACTGTTTTCTATAATGTAATTATTAATAAATGCAAAAGAACTGTAGTTTTTGTCTATGATGTAGCAATATATACAACTTTATAAGCTATCAAGCTATCAAATATGTTTTGCGGCTCCAGACAAAAAAAATGTGTGGAAAAAGGGGCAAAATTGCTCTTTTCGTCAAAAAGGTTGCAGACCCCTGGTCTAGGCTTATAATCACCCTACTAATTTAAAAGGTGATGATATGTCAGTGTTCGACAGTTGTTTACGCAAACAAAATCACAATTATTGCATCTTACTTACTGCATTTAAAATCATTAAAGTGACCTAGGCTTTTTTTATTTTATCCATGCAAACATATTGTCCTTATACATATCTCTCACAAATATAAGTTATCCTATGACCTGTTTCCATAAGGATACATCTGAAGGTCCTTTCCTACAGTATATCACTTTATCATTAAAAATATGAAGCTTCAGAGCTCAACATACTAAGTAAAAATCCTTCTGGGTGTTTCTAAGCTGATTCATTGTCAAGTATACTGCTCTTCACATATCCCTACCTCAGGATGTACCAGGATTAGTCACAGTACAATTTATCTGTAAATATTGTGCCATTTCATTCTATTTTAATGGGAGGATTATGGTGCTGGTTTTATTAGTTTTCTCTGAAAACATGTAATCTTGCTAAAAGACCAACTATAATATATTGTTGGGCTGCACTTCTGTTCAACTTGTATATTGCACTTTGATAAAACCTTGATGCACTCAACATTTCTCAGGTAGTGGTATTATCAAAAGTGACACGTACTGCAGCAGCCACAATCAATATTCCCAGGTTTTCTTCAACATCTACACTCAATATCTCTGACACTACTTAAATGCCACCGATTCTCCAAACTGAACATACAGCAACTTAAATGTGCAATAGAGTGCAGCCAGACGATGAACTGCCAAAACATTAATTTGGGAAAAGCATTACACCACATTCAAAGACCTTATCGATGCAACTTGTCTCTCCGCCGCCTCAAAGGAGTAAACACATCCTGTCAGCAGAGTTTTGTTAAGACTCTCACTTTTGTTGTAAAGTCAAATGAAGGATAAAGAAACAATCCCTCTCATGTAGCTCATTAGGGGAGAGATGAGCCAGGCCCTCCCAGCGGAGCAAGACCCATCAGCTGTCAAACACCTGCTTTCCATGTCTTGGAGACAGGAAGACAGGAAGCCTCACAAAGCTAAGAGCAAACAGTCAACGCGACTGTAAAACATTCAAAACAACATCAAGAAGGATATGCCACATCATTACAAATAGCACCCATTCCACAAATATACAACAATGCAATAGAAGCCTTTGTTGAGATTCAAAGCGCCTCCACGGCCTTAACATAGACAAACACCTGATGGAGGCCTGTTTTTCATATCATGAAACGCTAAATGCGTTGATAATATTCCCTATATCATTTTATCCCTCTTAGAATAACACACATTTCAGCTCTACCACAATTTTTCCTCGCTTCGTTAAACTCCCAAAAGGTCAGACCCAGTGAGGAGTTCATTAACTCCACTTGATCTATACTAGAGGTGTTAAGATGAATTGTCCATCTAGCTTACGCCTGTCCCAGGGGAGCTTTAAGGGATATCCACCACTTAGTCTTAAGGACCAATCCAATCATTTTCACGTCAGAGGAGTTGAGATAAAAGACTACAGGCTGTAGGCTGTCATCAAATGTGCACTTAGAGCTTTTCCACCCTGCAATTAGTCCACTGATATCTGGTGACCTTTGCCCACGCATGATGTTCCTGGGGTAATTATATATTCATATTAAATTATATCGTTTGTGTGACCAGTCTCTTGATAATGACTGCTTTTATTACACAACAAAGCAGTTATATCTCTCACAGGCTCCGCCCTCTACTGGACTCTATGGGTACTACCTTATCATGCAAGCATTCACCTACTGAGATTTCTATAGACGTAGCCGGCCCCGGGGCGGGCCTACCTGAATGCGCACGCATCTCACTTCCGTATAAAAGGAGGCCCCAGCACACCCTGACGCGCTTGCCACGCAAAAAAGTGTGCTTGAAAACAGTGCTGAGGGCTCGGTGGCTTCACATGATATAGGGTCGACCCTACTTCATCACAGGCCGCCGCCGCTGCCTGCCGTGTGATGTCCCTGGGGGATCACGCCGCATGGCATTGTTGATCTCCTTGGAGCCCCAGTCTTTACGGAAGGGCTCTTTGGATCGATCTCCTTGCTCACGGGATAAGGAGTAATCGCAGCGTGGCTGCTTCTTGCCCATCCCCAGAGGAAGAAACACTGTCCTACACTCCCCGCCCCCTGCTGTAAACCCCAGTATAGGGAGCCAGCAGGTGGCATGTGCACGTGAGTGGAATAAACCGTGTGCTGTCAAAGCACTGTGCGGGTTCAAGAGACGCTATTGCCGGCGTGCTGTTGTCAGAAAACACACCTTGCCTGGTATAATAGCTCCGATTAATGCATTTCACCGTTGAACGGGAAATACAGCGTTAATACACGGGCGCGCGACCCTCGTGAGAGTGGCCGCGGCGCGGCCCTCGTGGCCGCGGTGCGTTCAGGGACCTCCGCAGGAGAACAGTGGTTTACGTTTGTAAACTCTAGTTCTAGAGTGATGTGTTTGTGGGAAAAATGCATTCAGTAAAAACGATTGCATTTATCCCAGAGTAAGAGTAATCTCTCTCCACAATTCCACATTTCCCCATAATGTCCATTTCAAAGAGACGGCATTGTGACGGCGCGCGCGGCCCCCCTCCCCTGAGGGCGGGCCGCGGTGCGTTCAAAGACCTCAGTAGAGAGAAGAGTCACCGCAGCGCACGCTCCTCCACAGGCTTTCCTGCAGACAAGGGAGCGGAGCGCGACGGTGAGACGAAGGGAGAGAGGGAGATCCCGTGCCCGCGGCGCCCTCCACCTCTTCGGCCCAACCCGTGGAACCGGCGTGCCGGCACTCACGGGGACGGGCTGCCCGTCTTCACGGATCTGACTGGCGGGGGGAGAAAATCTCTCCGCCCGGGACGAGAGGGCGAATCCCGCCTCCTCCCTGTATAATGCACAGATCACTACGTTTTCTAATAAGAATGAGGTTGATCTGTATCCAAATCTAAGTGTCTTTTGTTTCCACAAATGCTACACTTACACACAATGTTAACCGTACAAATTCCCCATTCGCTGCCCCAGCTGTAGCTCCTGTAAAGGAGGTGGCTATGGGCATGCGCAGATGAGAGGGATGAACCGCAGGGAGTGCTGTCTAAAGGAAAGCGCTATGAGAGGGTACAGGGGCATTATGGCCGGCGTATTACTGTCAGAGAACACACTACGCCTAGAGCAAAGACTCCAATTAATGCAGTTTATCGTGGCGGTGCGTTCAGGGACCTCAGTAGAACACACTACGCCTATAAAGACTCCGATTAATGCTGTTTACCGTAGTGGTGAAAACAGCATTATGGTGGAGCGCGCGCTCACACAAGAGCGCACGGCGGTGCGTTCAGGGACCTCAGTAAATAATCGGCCCTTTCTGTGTCGACCCTCCATGGGCAAATCTTCCCTTCACGGGGAGTTTTGCGGCGGAACAGGTCACCAGAGAGTATCACAGCTTCATAGCTGCGGCCCCACAGCTGAGGGCTTGTCCATTAACAAAATGTTATGGGGAATGGAAACGGGGCTATTCACTCCAGTTTTGCAGCGTCCCACCTCCTTTTATGGGCATGCGAGAGGTAAATCTGTCTTCCCAGGAGGAGATTGGTTTCCTCTCAGCAGAGATTCAGGCTCTGGTGCAGAAACAGGCTGTGTCTGTTGTGCACCCTCAGCACAGAGAAAAGGGTCTTTATTCCATGTACTTCCTGGTTCTCAGGAAGACAGGGGAATTCAGATCTATTCTAGATCTCAGCAGCCTGAATCGCTACATTGCCTGCAGAAAATTCCGCATGTTAACTATAAAACAGTTAATGGGGCTAGTGCAAACCAACCGGGCGATTGGTTGACCACCATCGACCTGAAAGACGCATACTTTCATGTGGAAATTGCTCCGGAGCACAGAAAGTATCTGCGTTTTGCCTTCCAGGGGATAGCCTACGAGTACAACATATTACTGTTCGGCTACTCCCTATCCCCACGCACATTCAGTAAATGTGTAGCCACTGCGCTTCAACCGCTGCGCGCCCACGGCATGAGAGTTTTTCTTTTACCTAGACGACCTCATAGTCATGGCCGGGTCCAGGGAACAGGCAATGCTTTGCACAGCACAATTGATCACACACCTAACCAAATTAGGCTTTGCGATCAATTGAAAAAAGAGTACCCCCATACCTCACCAACAGGCGTTGTAGTAGGGAGTGGTGTTCGATGCAGGCACGCTACGCGCCACCCTGTCAGAGAGCAGAAGTGCGTCCCTTCTCCGGGCGGTTCACAGGCTGCGACAGGGGGCGACAGTGACAGCTTCAACTGTCATGCAGACTTTGAGTCTCATGACGGCTGCTCACATTGTGGTCCCGCAGGGGTTACTGCATATGCTCCGCCTGCAGAGGTGGTTCTCCAGCCTGCGTTTGGATCCCAAGAGGCACAAACGGCGGCTGGTGACCATCCCCCCCTCAGTGGAGGGCAACCTCCGGTTTTGGGGGTCCCCGGATCACCTCCGGAGGGGGTCTCCACTGGGACGGGTGACCTCCTACATCACAGTGTTCACGGACGCATCCAGAACAGGATGGGGAGGGACCTGCCTGAAGAGGGCTATAGGTGGCTGCTGGGCTCTAACAGAGTCTCGACACAGCAACCTTCTAGAGCTACGGGCGGTAGTGTTAGTCCTCCAGCATTTCATGCCCCTAATTCAAGGGAGACATGTAATGGTCAGGAGCGACAACAGCACCACAGTGGCTTATATCAACGGGCAGGGCGGAGTCCGCACCGCCGCCTTGTTGGCCACAGCGGAGAGGCTGTGGTTATGGGCTTCAGAGGTGGTGTTATCTCTGAGAGCCCTCCATATCCCAGGACTGGAGAACAGGGGGGCCGACCTCATGTCGAGGGGCGGCCCCCTGCCAGGCGAATGGACGCTTCACCCGGAGGTGGTGAAGAAGATCTGGGCCCAGTTCGGGTGAACGGAAGTGGATCTGTTCGCCAGCCGGCGCAACAACCACTGTGCCCTGTGGTTCTCCATGGCCCTGAGCGACGACCCGCCCTTGGGGGTGGACGCGTTTGCACACGAGCCATGGCCAAGGAAGCTGCTATACGCCTTTCTACCGCTGCGTCTCATTCTCCCTCTCCTAGGGAGATTGAGGCGAGAACGTCTGGCAGTCATCCTAGTAGCACTGGATCGCGTCGGGGCTCCGTGGTACTCAGAGGGTGACACAGATGAAGGTGGGCCAGCCCTGGTAGCCCCAGTTCTGGGGGGCGATGTCTCAAGAGGCAGGTGCAATCGGGGCGTTACCCACTCTGGGCCGTCCTCTTCAGGCTTGGCTCCTGAGAGGGACAGGCTGAGACAGGGTGGATTGTCTGACAGCGTTATTCAGTCTATCCAGGCAGCTAGAGCAGGATCCACCACAGCCTCTTACAGGCCAAAGTGGCTGGGATTCCAGCGATGGTGTGAGGAGCGGAGAATAGAGCCCCTATCTTGTGAGTTGGGCTCTTTTTTATCCTTCTTACAGTTATTGGTGGACAGAGGGCTTGCTCATTCTACGGTAAAAGTGTATGCAGCAGCCATCTCGTCCTGCCATGAGGGATTCGACGGCAGGTCAGCCTTTTCTCATCCACTGATGTTGCGGTTTTTACAGGGGGTCAGGAGGCTGCGCCCAGTAGTGCGCGCCTCCGCCCGGCAGTGAGACCTGCCGCTGGTGCTCGAGGCTCTGGTCACAGAACCATTTGAGCCTCTGGAGCTCTCCTCCCTGAAGGCACTGTCGTGGAAGACAGCGTTGCTACTTGCCTTAACGCTAGCCAAAAGAGTGTCTGAGTTAACCGCTCTGTCGGTGCACCCGAGCTGTTTACTGATTCGGGGTGAACGGAGCGGGGCGACACTCACACCGAACCCCTCCTTTGTGCCCAAGAGCCTAAGGAGTGCGTTCAGGTCGAGGATTATTCAGTTGGGGGGTTTCAGTCTTCAACCCCATGGTGGGGCTAGGGAAGCTAAATTACACCTCCTCTGCCCGGTGCGCGCATTAGCATGTTATGTAGAGCGCACAGCTACCCTGAGACGCACTGAACAGTTGTTTGTGTGCTTCGGGGGTGGGGTGTGGAAAAGCTCTGTCCAAGAAACGCCTGGCAGGCTGGCTTTGTGGAGGCATTGCACACGCCTACGAGCAGGCAGGGAGAGCCTGTCCCATGGGGGTCCGTGCGCACTCCACACGAACTGTGGCTGCATCAACAGCTTTATTCCACGGGGTGAATGTGGAGGACATATACACGGCGGCGTCTTGGTCAACGCCAGGCCCCTTCATAAAGTTTTATCTCTTGGATATGTCTGGCTCTTTCTCAGCGTCTGTGCTTGCTGGGGCAACACAGGACTGGTGAGGAGGGGGGGGGGCTGTGGGTCAGTGGGCATCTGACCCCCTCCCCGGGCGTAAATGCGCTTACATTTCTCCGGACCCCTGGAGGGTCGCGGGGTGACGTAATAAGCTCTGGGCCCTTACAGGTACAGCATTCAGGTAGGCCCGCCCCGGGGCCGGCTACGTCTATAGAAATATCAGTAGGTCAAAATGCTTGCATGATAAGGTAGTACCCATAGAGTCCAGTAGAGGGCTCCGCTTGTGTTAATATAACAAGGGTTACAATACGTAACCCAGCGTTTCTGTTTTAGATGGACGCTTAGATTAAAAATGGCTTGTTGACTAGTTGTTACATCTGTATAGATTCAGCAAAAATGAGCAGATTTAACCTAAACAACTTCTATTGATTCATTTCCCCGACTGCTTTCAGTTTAAACACTTCTGTTTAACTGGCTTATGCACTTCTGTTTCAACTGATACTTGGTTTTTACTAGTTGTGTCAATCGATTAAAATATTAAACTGCATTAATAACAATAATAATCTGTGAAAAACAACATGTTGTGTTGAGTTGTAATAAAGAAATGTATGACAAACTTGGAAGAGAAATCATGTTTATTATAACATGATTTTGATGAAGTTCAACAATTTCCTGATACTTTGATAAAGCTTTCAGAAACATCAGCTGTGATCACCCTCGGTATAACGTGCGCTACACAGGGCATATTTTCTCTCTATCATACTGTGACCACTATCTGTTCATACAGTGGTGACCGTGTCCGCTATCTCCCACTCCAAAATGCATTTTCTCCATCTCCAGCACACCTGTTACGAACGAGTGCAGTTCCCATTTTATGTCCTATAGTGCTGAACTGATGTCCAGTGGTCTCCAGTCAGTTCAAAACATGTAACTTGTGTTAGTTTCTCTGTTTCCTTTGACTTTTCACTGACATGCAATTCAAATCTCTGATTGGAAATGTGATTCATTCTAGTTCATTATTTTTTAACATTTCAAAGTGTCCACATTAATCGCCAGCGTCTAAGAGTTAATGCTAGTTTTGACACTTCATTCACTGCTCACACTCAAACTTAAATGTCTTTCAGTGTTTGTAGTTTAACTTACTGTATACCTCAAACCAAACTCTTTCAGCATTTCAACTATTTCAAATGCATATTTTCAACAGCAAGCACATTTTCATTTGTTTTGAAAAATAAGCATTTTCTTGTTACTTCTCTTTACTTGTTGGATCAGATTGAGAAACAACCCAGCTAGAAATGTTTCGTTCTAAAAACATTCTGAGAATGTTACCATTCACTGTTCTAGGAATGTTTTCAGCGGGAAGTTTTCTTTTGGTTCCCAGAATGTTCTTCTGAAAGGTAGGATAACGTGCTCTAAAAACATTCTTAAAATGTTTGGTGATAACTTTCTTAAAATGTTTTTGATAACCTTCTTAAGATGTTTTTGATAACATTGTTTGAACATTATGCCCTACTATTCTTAAAACGTTTTCAGCTGGACGTTTTATTTTGTTGTTCCCAGAATGTTCTTCTGAAAGGTAGGATAACGTTCTCTAAAAACATTCTTAAAATGTTTGGTGATAACCTTCTTAAGATGTTTTTGATAACATTGTTAGAACATTATGCCCTACTGTTCTTAAAACGTTTTCAGCGTGACGTTTTATTTTGGTTCCCAGAATGTTCTTCTGAAAGGTAGGATAACTTTCTTTAAAAACATTCTTAAAATGCTTGATAATAACCTTTTTTAAATGTTTTTGATAACATTGTTAGAACATCATACCCTACTATTCTTAAAACGTTTTCAGCTGCAAGTTAGATTTTTTTATGTTGCCAGAATGTTATTATTTTAGAGTAGGATAACGTGCTTTATCGTTCCGATTTATCAGAAGTCTTTTCTTCTTCTTTTTAAAATTCGACCAGCAGCTAGTACAAGTCACTGTCGGTGTCACATGTACTGGAGGGGACCCAGAATCAGAGAGACACATAGTAGAAACAAACACATACAAACACTAACAGGGGTTTCAGGGACGGGCAGTGACAGTCGGTCTGTTCCTCTCTATGTCTGTCGGTCTCAAATCTAAAAGGTGCAATAACGATTTTTATCCAATGTGCATAAACAGCGGACACTGTTTATACGCAGCCCTCACAAACCACACACGGCCAGATAGCTTATCTAACAGTTAGAACCTACATACGAGACACAACCTTTATAGTCAGAAAAAAGTGTGATTATTTTCTGATATTTTACACATGATATTATGAATACTGTGGGCCTACATACCTTAGTGTGATTATAAGTGCATGTGAGTGAATATTGGCATGCAAATTCGTTTTTATACGTCCTATTCATTGTCTCAATGCGCTCATACATCTTAAGAAAGTTATCACCAAAAATGTTAAGAATGTTTTAGAGAACGTTATCCTACCTTTCAGAAGAACATTCTGGGAACCAAAAGAAAACTTCCCGCTGAAAACATTCCTAGAACAGTGAATGGTAACATTCTCAGAATGTTTTTAGAACCAAACATTTCTAGCTGGGTAGATTATTGTAAATGTCTCTGGCGACTCAAATTAAATCGCCTACAATGGGCCTGCTCCTTTCATTGCCCAATTTCAACTGATCCTTTAACTTTAGGCAGTGCTAAGCCTTTGACAATTGATAATACAACTTATATTATTATACAACCTGCAGCTCCTCTTTTCAACCTCTGTCTGAAACCATAGCCCAGTCTGCGCTGATCGGTTGTATGTGTTAGAGTGCTAGCCAATAGAAGCGGGAGTGTTACAGTGATGTCATTATGCTACAGCAAGCGTCTTTGAGCATTAGGAAAAGCGCTATAAAAATCCCATGAATTATTATTATTATTACAGAAGTAAATAAAGGAGTCCAATGGAGGTGAGCACAGGGATTTTAGCCTTTGCAGACAGGAAAGGGAAAACCCCAAAAAGCTTCAAAAGGCCAGGATGTAACATATATCCATCCATTGGAATCTGGAATCAAGTACATTCCTCAAAAATAACACCATGTTAAAACTAAAACCCAACCCTTTCTGGCTATAGAAAGTACACTCACTCTGTGTAACACCTTACTTCTGGCTAAACTCAAGCCATAAATCACACACAGCCTCGATTTAAGAGGAAAGCTCATTTTGTCAGAAGAAGTAAATGATCTTCTCGCTTCCCTGATTTTTCCTTGTTTCACCAAGCAAGAGACTCACTCTTAATCTCTTCATGAAATGAGACTATAAACAATGAGAAATTCACCAGACATTTCTTCTTCCATTCCACTGGAAAAGGTTGAGGTTAGCCTTGGGCGAAGCTGTTAGTGCTTCATGCTCCAGCAATCTGGCAACTACTTCTGTTTGGGAACCTTCGCACCAGGGTGAGAGAGGTTGTGTATCTCACCAGGGCGGCATGATGTTTTTTCTTTACGTGTTAGCTTTCTTTCTTGCTTTTGCTTTAAAAATCAATCCTTAGTTTTGTGGTGTGCAGAGGAAAAAAGGGGCAATGAAATTGTTTATTTATGGCATGGACACAAATATCTTTGCTACTGATGCTTCAATGAAGCACTGCAAAATTTAGCTTTTTAAAGGTCACCTATTATGCAAAATCCACTTTTTCATGTCTTTTATACATAAACATGTGTCCCCTCTGTGTAAAGAGATTCTGAAAGTTTCAGGAAAAATATTCGCTCACTTTTTGTCCTGATCCATTTATATAAAAACCTGTCTGAAAATTAACTTATCAGATTTTGGCGTCTTTATGATGTCATAACGATTTTTTGGCTTGTGTAACCATTAGCCAATCACCAACCAAGGTAACCCCCCCCACCCCACCGCATCACCTGAATCTCCTCCTAGAGCACCATTGTGTTCTTCTTAACCAAATATCTCTCAGAGGGGCGTGTGGAGTGGCTCCTTATTTTCATCTAAAGTAAAAGACAGAGAATCAGTATATAATCTTTTTTCTCAAAGCAATGATAAACCTGTGAGTTGGATGTAGAAGAGTCAGAATCAATATAGATGTTTTTATTTTAAAGTAAATTCAGATTGAACACAGTAAAAACATTTAAATTATAGTTTCTGTCCAAAATAAAACCCATTACTTATACTGAAAACCACCCTTGAATGATGGGATAGTAGACTAAAAGCTTTAGGAATCCAAACTATAACATATAATAAGTACCCTGTATAAAGATTGATGCAAAACAAGTGAGATTTGACCTTTTTAGAGAGGTTTCAAATAAAAAACCCACTTCTGGGGTCATTTGGGTGTATTTGCCATATCTCTGGAACCCATCGGTCAATTTTGGTGATTGACACCACTTTTGAACCGTTAGAGCCAATAGAATCGAGGGAAATTCCTAAATCCATTTAAACATTACCATTGGTGAAGAGAGTGATCTGTGGAATCTCAGCTTTCATATGATATCTTGTTTGTGCAGATCCGATGAAGTATAAAATATTTCTACCGTGAGTTATGTGCGTTAGCACTCTTTCGCTTAGTGCTAATTCAGACTCTTGGCGTTAGAGTTGTGTTTTGTTTCGATAAAAATTGTTCATATCGTCAGTTAGCTGAGTTTCTTCCCGTTAAGTGGGTATGACACATTAATAGTTTGTTAAATGTTAAAGCCCTCAGATGCTGTTTCTTGCAAGATGTTGCGTTTAGCCCCTGGGGGCGGGGGCATGGGGCTTAACAGTAATGTCGGAGTCAATATAGTGAATGCGCATTAACATCAGAATAGGTGGCTCATGACCATGACTACACATTTTGTAGTCTAAGAAATATAGGTCTTAGGAAGCATTATTTAATCCTTATTTAGATTGAACTGATTTTGTTTTCAAATGAATCTCTTCAGAAATTAATCGTCCCTTGTTCAGCAGTGTGATATCAGCTTTTGAATTAACTCAAGTTATTTGCCAAAGTATAAAAATTGCTCTACGGACTGAATTCCCCTCTCATTATGAACTTCTTAGCATGGTGCTAAATAGTGTATGCAGCCATCCTTCCTCCCCTCCTCTCTCATCGGGGCTCCTGAGGATCGCTCTTCTCATTAGAGCGGCGCGGCGCAGACGGACCCGGTGGAATACAGGGTCTACCGCGTTTAGGAACTGTTAAGCAGAACCGAAATTTGTATTTTGTATGGGTACCCGGTACCCAGCATTTTCTTATCGGTTCTCATCTGGAACCGAGTTTCGGTTCCCAACCCTATTGCTATTACTGTAAATTGAGTCTATCTAATATTATGTTGCAAAATTATTTAATTCAACGAATAGTGATTGTTTTAAGATCTTGACTTAGCTGTAAGCTAGCTAGCTAGTTCTAGTAACATCAAATGCGTTTTTAAGCTAGCTAAATGCTCTTCTTCCAGCTTGCTTTTTTCGCTCATTCTTACTTTTAGGTAAAAGGCAATGTAAATATATAATGGAGTATAAGGCTGTAAGGTATTCTGTATTGCTTTCGAGAATGTATGTTATCCTTGCTAAGTCAACACACATGAAGGCATTAATAAGTCTTTCCCCCTTTTTTTTTATCCAAAGTTACTTACATACTGTACACTATAGGGCTTTCACAACAACGCGATTCCCGTTCTAGCTCTGTGGTAGAGCTTTTCTGGTTCGGAACCGTTTTTTCTTTTCAGCCCCCGTTTTGTTCACACCGCCCAGAGCCCGACTGGTGCTGCCGCTGCTGCGTCATGACGTCACCGTTTACGTCGCTGATTTTCTACCCAACGGCGTTACGGCGCTCACTACAACAACAACAATGGGCGACTGCGTCGGGTCAATGATCGTGTTGCTTTTAATCATACGAAGCCAGATTAAATTAAATAACGACTTCTCCAACCAGAGGCACGGGAAGGTAATTTGGGTGGGGGTGCTGAGGTGCTGTCCGATGTGCTAATTACGCACCAACGGGGGGGGGGGGGAAACCACACACTCACAGCATAACAATGGACTCCAGTGAACACTATTACAGGCACTATACAGGGCTGCACATAACTGGTGCGCAGGTGCGCATGCGCATTCCCCGCCAAAAAAGAGCACCGGATCATTTGAAAAAAGGCGCATTTGCGCACCAACATTGAGAGAGAGAGAGAGAGAGAGAGAGTAGAGATAGAAAAGAGAGATAGAAAAGAGAGAAGAGAGAGAGAGAGATATTTGCCAGTTGCATAAGAACTGGTAAGATAGCAGGGTTTCCCACACATAGACTTTACTTGGGCTGGCCGCCCAGGTATATTAACGGCCGCCAAAGTATAATTCGCGAGCCATTTAGGTTTAATTTTTTTAATCCGTCCGCGAGCACCAGGGCATCTGCGATCCCTCGCTCTACCCCTCGCTATCGCGTGAAGGGTCTGCTTTATGCGCTCCGCACAGTAACCCTGCTGCGAGGCTTCATGAGCGTGCTCACTAACCCCCCCCCCCCCCCCCCGTTCATAAAGTCAAGTACCCCTCAAAGGGTCCGGTTTATTTCATTTTAAGGATGCGCACCAAGCAACATCTCCAGGTGCTCCTTTGAGAACCAGGGCAAAAAAGTTATGTGTACCCCTGATTATAGAGCACGCACAAAAGCACTAGCACCAGTGGCGACTGGTCATTAGGGGCAGGTGGGGCACAGCCCCACCTAGTGTCAGCAGAAAGTGTTAAAAATAATGATTACAAAAAAATGCAAAAAAATAAAAATATAAAATATATTTTAAGATCATGTTTAATCATATGATTCGTCTGTACATTGCTGTTTTAGTCTGTGTTCTTCTAATTAGTGTCTACAGTGTGTGCCTATTGAGCCGTTTTGAGCCATGTGGGACAAAACCCGATCATGCCCCTCCCTCACTGTCTAAGTGAATGGTGACTGTAAAAACTACACTGCGCATGCTCAGAGTATTTTTCTATTTAATGTGTGTGGCAAAAAAATAATGACCATAGGGGCACTGAGCTGCCATCCCCACCATACGTCATCTCACATAATTCAGAACTGATTAGCTGTGTGAAGAGGAGACGAGAGAGGTGCATTGACGCGTCCTAAAACCCGGAAGTAAGCTGCGCATGGGTTCCCTCGACAAAAAAGCAATGAGATTTCTCCATAGGATTTTAGAAAATAGCTCGAAATAAGATCTGTGGGAAACGTATTTGTTAGATAAATGCACGTTTTGTTCAGCCGGATAATATCCACATGTCTAGCCTACTTTTATAATTTTCGAATCATAAATCTATCGATTAGATTTATGATTCGACTTTTGAAACTACAAGAAGATAAGGAGGACTTTTACAAAAAAGTAATAGAGATTTTTGTCCAGAAGGATAGGTAAATGGTCTTCATCTTCAAGTCAAGGTAAGACCACCATTTTATTGAAAATGGGATCTTACTAAGAGAGAACAATCCAATATTTAAATGATAAAATTACATTTTTTGGGTATCCTTTTGTTGAACTGTCTGTTTAAAATTAATCGAAGCATCAGAGTAAAAAAGCTTTTGAAAATAATATTATATTTTGATTTAGGTCAAAATATATTTTTTGTAAACCTGAAGAGTCAGTGCCTCAGCAGCCATGAACCTCACTGCACGTCACTGCAGAAGCTTATATATAGACATCTAAGTTTTTTTGTGCCCCACCACTTTTGTACACATAAAAACGCCACTGACTAGCACACACACTACAAAGATGTAAAATATTATTTTACCAACAATGTGGAATTTATTGGTTACATATTACACAGATTATGCACGGCTGCAGCAGCAATAACCATAAAATAATAATTAAAATACCACAAACATGATATTGACCAGTATACAGATTATGCACATGATTTTGCAGATTTAAAAAATTCCGAGATACATTTTTGCGCCATGTAAGTTACTTGTGTTGTTGTGCGTCACGTTAAAAGTAGCCGACTAAAAACTAACAAAAAACTTTTTTTCCACATCTTTTTTATTTTTCTTCCCTGAAGCAAAATTATTTATTATATAGTTTTAAATTATCATTTGAATAATAACATATAATATAAAATATAATCTCAGGCACAATGAAATTAAATACATATATATAAAATAAAAATAAAATACATTTCCTGACAAGGGAGCTCCGCACCGCCTGCCTGTCGCTAGGGGGTGCTGCAGCGCCCTCAGCACCCCCTTCCCGCGCCCCTGTCTCCAACCTTATACTTTTCTCCAGAGTGCCGTGGTTCATTGTTCATTAATGTGTTTCAGCGGCATTTACCGACCGCTGCAGTGCTGCTCATCCACGGGAGTTTATTCTCCCGTTAGCTCCGGGTTAGCTCACACGCAGCGGCCGCTGTAAAGTATTCACTGTCTGACTGTCACACAAGCAGCTGATACATATCCCCAATTCCCCATAAGTGAATGTGTGTCAGTCTGAATTGACGCTGTTTGGCATCACAACGCTGTTATGAAAGTTTCTCTGGTATAAAATGGGTGATGTTAGCATAGCAACCGAAGCTAAACTGACTATCTTGACTACTTGTTGTTGCGATCCTATTGTGGCATAAGCCGTTTTCTACAGGCACATTTTACCGGCGTATTTTTCATTATGATTCTACTTGTGATAGTCGGACATGACAACCTGTGCAGCCTATGTATTGATTCCATCCGATAGCTGCTATAATACAAAACAAAACGTCTGCCTGCTCTCCACAATGATCAATAACAGCGAACGGATGGTCAAAGTAAGGTACAAATAAACTGAATCACACGAAGCCTGGTTAGTGTTGCCTGACTTTATAAAGTGTGTTTTTTTTTTATAAGTGTGTGGTTGCGTTATAGTCACTTTGCTCAGCGCTACTGCTTGTTACAACTTTTATTTGCCGTACTCACCTTTAACTGTTAGCTCAGGTTAAGCCCCATTAGATATGCCTAGGGGGGCAATTATGGGTTAATGCCCAAGATACTTTGAATGTTGAATGCTGAGGTTTTATTTTGGAAAGTGGGTATTTTAAAATAATTAATAAGCCACTAGACTGTAATGGCTCAAGTGTATTCAGACAAGATGTTTGCTCATATTTAAATTCTGCACATTCAAGAGGTATGACCAATAGGTTTGCTTTGTGTAGTCAAGAAGGATAATCTCTACACCAAACAATAGACCTTTCGGTCACTTGTCCCTTCGCCCATCTTGTTTGTTTGGCAGGAACTCACCTCCCCCTCTGAGAGCTATCTATACACATGCAAGATATAGAGTGTTAACAGAGTGTCTGCATATGAGCAAATTGAGAAAAATATCTGCAAAAATGCAATGATGTGAGCAACCACAGATGAAAATCAAAAGGAGAACTAAGGTACAAAATGAAAAAAGGGAACAATTAATCTCTCTCACATATTTTGATATCCTTTATTCATATATTTGCTACAAGAGTCTCACACGCTGCAATTAGTTTTCTGGAGGGAATGCAAGATGTTTAGAAGCAAGGCTGCAGAGGTTTGGGTCTAATGAAGCAAAAACTACACAGCCATCCATTTGTGTTTCATTTTAATGAAATGACTAAACATTGCCTTAGGCTTGAATGCCAGCAGAGCACTATGCATTACATTGACGAAATAAGCTTTTTTGTCTCTACTCATCACACCCCATGTAGCCACAGTAGCTACTGATTTAGAGTATATTTTAAAATCCAATGTGATGAAATTGTTTTCAATATCCTGCCCTGGGGACGCACAATAAAAACATTTAGTAAGGTCTTTGTACTACATTATGGTCTCCATTCTTCAAAGACCAGCTTGACATGCAGCCATGCAGTCAGTTGAAATATAATGCAACACCTACACTTAAAAGTATCTACTTTATAATACAGTGAAAACGCAGAAAAAGTATCTGCTATCACCTTGTTTAAATATGCAATGTCAAACTATTATTTAATTGTTGTACTGGGTATCTGGGATTTCTAAAATAATAATATATAAATATAAAATAATAAAATGTATCATGAACTTAAGTCAACTTTCGCTGAGTTTTCGGTTCTCCTTCACTGTCTTTATGTTTCCGTCTTATTCTTTCTCTCCCATTTCAGTTGACACCACATCACAGGCACCCACTTTTGTCATTTCCAATGTCGTCCTTATCCTCAACAGACATTCTTGGCATCCTCTTATTGTTGCCACCTTTATTTTTCTTCCCCCTCTGTGTCACTCCATCTTTCTGGGCCCCTGACTGCTGCTGTCGCTTTGCATTCTAATGACACACAGGAGAAGCAGAAACATCCCATACAAGGTCCTTCTGCACTGATTGAGTTAAATCGAACAGCTTTTCTTGACCATAATGAGGATAACCATTCATTAACTGAGCAAGTTAGAGGGACAATTCTATAGTGGTGCCATGATGACGTATTTTTGTAGGCTGACCAGGAATTAAGCATCACAAGGGATTCCTCGACAAAGGCAATGGGATTTTTCCATTGGATTTCGGTATATTGCCAAAAATAAGCTCTGTGGCAAAAACACATTTATGATACTTACTACGTTTTTGTTAAGCAGGATAACCTCCACATATTAACACCACTTTGGGATTTGTGAAGGGAAAATACAATGGCAGAAGTAAAAAATCTAACGGTAGCCTGAGAACGAGCTACATCAGGTTTGCTAGCTGCCCATCACCATTGCTAAGCTAAAGGCGGCTAATGTTCAGCGTGATGACGTTTAGTAGTCTCATACAGTCACTTTTTAGCAACCGTTTCACGATACATAAAATCTTCTGATATTCACGAGGTGTGTAATTACCATGGTATTTCATGTTGTGGAACAAAACTTGAAAATCTTTCAAGCTTGTGTAAACCATAGACCTTATTTCAGGCATCTAACTAGAAAAACATCCAAAATCCAGGTGACTTCGAGACAAGGGAACCTGATGTGGTAAAACGTTAAGTTAAGGTTTTAGGACTCATTCCTGCACCACTCTATTATGGTAATATTTAGAAATGTGGACCACGCTAACATTTGCTAATTACCTCAAAATCAAACTACAGGTAAGGCTAATAAGGATTCCATATGTTTTCCTGGTAATAAGTCATAAACCAAAGTATTGGACACATTTAAATGTTGAACTGATTGTCGAGTTAGAGGAAAAGTGAAGGGGTCAATACAATTAATCCTAAGGGGGACATTTGCCTCTGTTCCAGAAACATTAACATCCTAATTGCGCTAGAGGAAAATGTAAGGGATCACCAAAGCCAGGAGGAATCATCCTCTGGAGACCATGAATACCCACAAATCACGGCAATTGATCCCTTCGGTTGTTAGGATATTTCAGTCTGAATCAAGGTTGTTAACCAACTAACAGTAGTGTGGTCATCCATTGGGCCATGTTGCATAATTGATCCTGTGCTGTTGCAATTAGGTTTAAACAGTAGATCTCCAAGAGTACAATTACGATCTTCACAATTGTTAAAATACGCAAGATTAGAACATTAATCCAAACTGCTTGTTGACAGTAGTGTTGGCCTTATCAGAGGCCCAGTCATGATGACATTAGAGCTGTGTGTTTGGTAACTCCCTGTGGATGTCTGGGATCTAATTATGTGCAGCGCTGCACTCGCAAAACATTGCCGGGACATTTCTCCCCCTGTCACATTACTGTGCTTTCTGGGATTTCATCTCTTCCTAGAGAAAAACATAGATGGTACATTGGAACTGATGTGTTCAGTACTAAATGGGCCATGAACATTTTCGGCCTGACCTCTTGCAAGAGTGCTCATCCCTTAAAAAAGAAAAACGTATGTCACCTTTTACAAATCTTAGCGAAGCTTTTCTCTAGTCCCCTCAGTAACTCTCTGTGAGGCAGTCAAGGATTCAATTTAAAAACCTGCCATGCTTCTCATCAATACAACTTCCTCCAAGTCAATAAGACCCTTGTCTGCGTGCCATCAATTTCTCATAGACAAAGTAATTTGCTGTTACATATTGTGAATCCACAGGGGGGTTTCCAAATGGACATATGGACAGAGGCTCTGGGACTGTGGAAGTCATTGCAATTAGTTGATTTCTACATTGAGGCCATCAGCATGGCATTTCATTGCCACGTTCTCAGCAGGATGAAACTGATAACAAAGACAGTGGAGTGGGATTTATTGGCACCTATCCTTTAACAGCTTGACCCGACAGCTTAATTCTATGTATAAACGTTAACACACTGAGAGCGCATTCTCTTTGTTGGGTTTTAGTACAAGAGAAACAGCTGACATACAATTTGAAAAAGCAAAGTTATAATCATCTGTGCTATGACATGTCTATACAGCTGATGAGCAAAACAAAATTAGTTTGGAGAGGAAAAATAATACCACGCTGATACTGTGTTCTGTCAGAATTCCAAATATTATATCCGTCACAATATCCAAAGAAGCAACTAAAGCGTGACAAGTGTTTTTGTTATTATGTTTTGGCAACTAAGAGCACAATTCACTCTACATTTAGAACTGTTTTTGTCTCCTGTTATGCTTGGGGCGATAACTTTATAAACTTTCTGATTATTTATATGAAAATGTAAATAGCGCAATATTAACCAAAATATAGAAATATTTAAAGGGGCCCATTTTTGCTAATTTTCAGGTTCATATTTGTATTTTGTGCCTCGACTGTTTACATGCTTTAATGTTCAAAAAGCTCTTTATTGTTCTCATACTGCAGCACCTCTTTTCACCCTCTGTCTGAAACCAGAGCCTGCTCTGATTGGTTAGCTGTCTGGCTCTGTTGTGATAGGTCAATAGCTTTGAGAAGTCCCGCTCCTTAGCCTATCACGTACTATGTGTTGGAGCACTAGCCAATACAAGCGCGAGTAAGTCCAATGGTCCAGGCAGGAGGGGAGTGTCTGGGAGATAATTTCCATCGGGAGGGAGCTTTGGGATTTTAGCCTTTGCAGACCATTTACATGCACAACAACCTATAAAACACACTACAGGAAAGCGAAAACCCCAAAAAGCAAAATAGGGCCCCTTTAATACTGCATGGGTCTCAGGACATAGAACACTCATCTATAGTTTCAAAGCGAAATATGGTAAACCTGCTCGTAAAAGGGAGGGTGCTCAATGGTCCTTTCGCTCTCATTGGTTGCATTTAGGGTTGCAAAGGGGCGGAACATTTCCGGTACATTTCCATGGGAAGTTAAGCTGGGGAATTTTAGAAATATTCCATATTGGAAACTTTCCATGGGAATAATGGGAATTATGGGAATTTATGGGAATTTATGGGAATTTATGGGAACTAACTGGGAATTGAGGGTAATGTAATCAAATTGTATCATATCCAAGCATCAATATAAACAATTTGTTTTGTCAATACAATTTAAAAACATGACATTTCAACAGATTTATTTGTAAGTAGAACAGAACAAGTTTTAATTATTTTATTGAACAATCATTTGTTTCATTGAAGAACAAAAACATGAATGTTGAGTTAAATATTACTCATCCCCCCAACCCCACTTATTCAAAAATGAACAAAAATGCAAACCCCATCCAAAAATCCCCACAAGAAATCATTTGTGCATGTGATGGAGGAATGCACAGTGCCTGTAGGGGGTGTGGTCTCAATAGCCATGCAGTAAGCAGTGTGCTATGTGCATGTGATTGAGGAATTGCATGGATATTCAAGTGTACTTGAATGGCATCTGTTTGTTTTAGTCAAGATTATGCGAAAATATACTTTCCCCAACTACATTTAAGTTCCCTATGAAGAGCCAACCTTCAATTTGGAAAATTCCCAGTTTCCATCTTTGAAAATTCACGGAATTTTGCAACCCTAGTTGCATTATGTCCATCTTCCAACTCAACCTTCATTTTGATCTGAAAAACACATCTGTAAAGTCTTTTGATTAAACTTAGATAACAAAGTTTAGTCAAGGTTTTTCTTGTGCACTAACAATTATGTATTGTTACAGAATACAAAAAAAAATTAGAAAAAGAAACCTGGCACTGTGTAGTGCCCCGACGCTTCATCTATGTGTCTCTAAACAAATAGAGAAAATCCTCGTTGTGTAGCACCAAGACAATGATCCTCATATTGATTTTAAAATACTTTTATTGGTTTTTAAAGCTCTAAATGGTCTTGGGACTAGATATTTATTAGATCTGCATTTAACCAATGAACCGTCTGGAAGCCTCATGTCTTCTGTTACTGGCCTTTCAATCATACTTAAAGTGAACACAAAAACCCACGGTGAGGCGTCTCTTTATCATTACGGCCCATGATTGTGGAACAGCATCCCAGAAGACCTGAGGGTCTCACAGAGCGATCATACTTTCAAGAGCCTTGTCAAGACCCAGCCTTTTATTTTGGCTTTGAATTAAATAGTATTTATTAGATGTTTATGCTTTTTTTATTATCTTGTTCCTTATTTTATTCTTATTTTTGTTGTTATTCTTGTTTTATTCAGTCCTCTGTTTATTGGTTCTATTGGTTTTTAAGTGTTTTGTTTACCTGACAGGGGGGGACTAGTTATTTTTTGGGTTCTGTGAAGCACTTTTTGTTACCTTTTGTGTCCTAAAAGTGCTGTATTAATACATTTTGATTGTTGATATTGGAAGCTTAGTCGTTTGATTCCCAGCCCCTGTAGTCAACCCCTGTGTTACTTAATGTTTATTATTTTTTTATTATTATCGTTGTGTGTATAATCATTTGTACTAACTTTGTTTCTGTCTCATTCTGTTGCTGCTAACACCTGACTTTCCCTCCACTCTGCATAAGCCAAACGGCTCGCTGCACCAGCACTGCGAGGGGGACCCAAGTTCCCATCAGCAAAAACACGTCGGTTTGCTATGCTGGCTCCAAAATGGTGGAATGAGCTCCCCATTGACATCAGGACAGCAGAAAGCCTACACATCTTCCGGCGCAGACTGAAAACTCATCTCTTTCGACTCCACTTCGAGCAATAAAATTACTAACAAAGCACTTATATACTAACAAAGGACTGGCTTATCTAAAGCCAGTTGAGTAGCACTTGAAATGTTTTGGCTCTATGAAACCTGATGTACTTATATGCAGTGCTTAAATTGGGCCGGTACTCACCGGTACGCAGTACCGGCACTTCTGATTTTTACCCATGTGGTACCGGCACTTCTTACTGAGTACCGGCAAGGTGCCGGTACTCAGTAAAATGCCGGTACTCAGCCGCCGGCCGCCGCCGGCACGTCATGACGCATGACAACAAATATGCCCAGCGCCGCGATAGACTAGAGCAGAAAAGACATTACATAACGTTAGCATTTCGAAAATGTTAGCGTGGCTTAATAATAGTGCGAAAAGACAGCGGTTGTCGCCGGACAAGGATTCCCTCTCTCCTTTCCTGCTGAAAGATGGTGAGTGTACTCAGGGACGAGGAGTCATTTAACCAGCCGCCAGTAGGGGTCAGGCTTTACTTTCTTTTATATCCATAAAGAAAAAGTAAATCTGTTTACAGTTCTGTTTCATATGGATGTTGAGAGGTATCCATATATCTCTTCATTATGCTCTCAAAGTGCACCAGATTGATGCATTTAAGTTCAATATTTAAAAAAAAATCTTCCCGGGGGAATGCCCCCGGACCCCCTAGAGGGTGTCAGGTCCACTCGCCACTTATAAAAATAGCACTTTACCACTGCTCCCCTCTAATCACAGATGCACCCTGAGTCATTTTGTTTAAGTACAGTGAGCCTTTCTAAAATATACAGTAAAGAGACAAACCCACCAGCATTATAGGATATATGACTTTGAGCCAAATACTTGTTTTTGGGCTGTATAAATAAATTGACTTGAAACAGTTGCTGATTTAGAGTACTGGCACCTTTTTTATTCCAATTCAAGCACTGCTTATATGATTCTGTCTTCTTCAAGTTTGTATCTTCTTGGTCGAATGCACTTATTGTAAGTCGCTTTGGATAAAAGCGTCAGCTAAATGCAATGTAATGTAATGTAATAAAGGACCATCCTATCTTGTGACAATGTGTCCTTGGGCCAGGTACTTCACCCCAAATTGTATGTGAGTTTGTGTGAATGTGAGTCTCCTTGAGCAGGTGGCACCTTGTATGGCAGCCTCTTCCTCTGTAACAATGTGTGTGAATGCTGACTTGTATGTGTAAAGCCCTTGTGGGGTTGCAAAGACTGGAAAAGCTCTATAGAAATGCATTTACCATTTTAAAAATGTCTGCTTTTAGCTCCAATTTGTCTAAACTAGCATGTTAACCTTTCATGACTTCATCTCATTTGTTTTGTGAAGTTAATCCGACATGATAACACACAGTGTGACAGGACTATCAATTCATGTTAGTATTCTATAAGTATATTTATTGATTTGCCTAACAAGGCACAATGTACGAACGACTGGACTCCTGAAGCATTGCGTGTCAGTTGAAAGACAAAAGCTCTCATTCAAGCTGTTGAATCACAAACAGAAGCATTTGAGTCCTGCATGAGTATAAAGCCACTCTTTGGTTTTCATTTCTTTCTTCATTTTGTGGAATTGCCCTCGAGTCCATTTTCTTTCTTTCTTGAAATGACTTAACCATCTTTTCTAAAAAAGAGCTTCACACAATTCAGAAAAGGACTGTTTTTAGTGAGCAAAAAATGGACCATTGTGCCTCTTTCGTTCTGCTTTGTGAATGGCGTGCTCTTCCATCTACATTTAAATTGATAGCTACTATAATTTGATTATATCTTATCATGTCAGACCATTTTTTTTTTGCTGGTTGTTCTTTTTCTCTCCCCCCTCTAATTCATATCAGTAACCGTTTAAAAGTTAAAACCGCACCTCAAAACACATTGTATAGCACACTCTACTCCCTAAGAAACAGCTTCATACTTTGATTTATTTTTAAGCAGATGGCAAATTAGCATAACATGTGGATAGCATATGGACAACTTTGTCCTTACATCAAAGAAAGATCATGTATCTTTTAGTGTTCGCAGTTGCAGTTTTAATACACATCTCTATTAACCCAATACTATTCCATCAATTACAAAGTCTATCTTATCTATACATTCTTCGTTGTATTAAACACTATTACGTTGTTAAAAAACAATTTGAAAAAGATTAGAAAAACCCTTGTTCCCCAACGTTAGTAGATACAGAAGTTGTTCCATAGTTCAGAATAACGTCAGGTGTCTCCAACATGAAGCATGGAGGAGGCAGCAGCATGTAGTTAATGACCTGTGTAATAGCTGTGATGGATAAAAGAGGGCCTTCAAAACTGCTACAGACCAATAAGTTGTCTCTTTTTCCGCGTCTCCATTTCTCTGTTGCAAGTTAAACACTTAAAGTTTTAAGCCTCCAATACCCCATGGCTCTTCAGGG
Organism: Dissostichus eleginoides; assembly: GCA_031216635.1. Taxonomy (NCBI): domain Eukaryota; kingdom Metazoa; phylum Chordata; class Actinopteri; order Perciformes; family Nototheniidae; genus Dissostichus; species Dissostichus eleginoides. The sequence continues at coordinate 6,689,532 of CM062266.1, forward strand.
ATGTTGTAGGGGAGTTTTCAAAGTAACAAGCTGACCCAATAAACCCTTGGATTTTGAGTAATTAGGACATTTAAAAAAGTTATCAGCAATTCAAAAAGCCTTCTGATTATTGTCATGTCTGTTCAGGGTCATTGTTGAGTCTGAGGGAGTTTTCCAAGTAACAAGTCGACACCCTTGCATTTTGAGGTATAAGGATTTTTTTTTTAAGTTATCAGCACTTCAAAAAGCTTTTCAATTATTATTCTCACCTGGAGAGCGAAAGCATTTCTTATGGCTGATGACATTTGATTATCCTTAAAAACAATAACTCATATCTTTGTAAAAATACATTTTTGGTTGAGGGCTAAGATGTCAACTGGGAGGGGCCCTACCATAGTGCCATGGCTGGACGTGTGCCACCGCAAATTAGCTGGTATTAAGAAAAAAAAACCTATGGTCATAATCAGAGAGCCTTTCTATCCTCTAAAAGCTTGCTAACAAGATCAGGGATTGAGTCATCCGTGGTGTGAAAGAAGGAGGATATCTTATCTCAGAAACCAATTTATGGCAGACGCTTGAGTGGCGTTGAGCGCGGAAACTTGCACATGCAACACTTTCGACATTCATGGAGATCAAAGGAGGGATGCTAAAGTGTGGTGCATGTTTTTTGCCTACTAAAGCTGGCATATTTCTCATCATCTCAGAAAATGTACTGAATAAGAGGGGGAGAGGGGATGAAGAACTGACAGAGTTAACTGATATGTGGACGAAGCACGATATCAATAAAAGATACATATAATGTGGTGTTATTCTTACACATAATCATTCAATCTGCACTTTGCTGGAGAAGTGTCTATATAGCAACGTCTGTCAGTCTGTAACCACTTTGACTTTTCATGCAGACTTAACGCTAGTAAAAGGTCCTTATTTGCAAGGTAGCATGCTAACATGCTAAACTAAGAGGGTTAACATGTGAAAACATCAGCATGTTAGAATATCCACTGTTAACATTAACCATGTTGATGTGAGTATTTAACTCACAGCGATGCTAGCTTGGCTTTAGCTTATGTTACACTATTCAAGGTGTAATGAGCGATGCCACTATGTTACGTAATTAAACAAAGGACTACAATTTAGGTTTTTCAGGCAAGGGGGGAGTGTGTGGGAGAGAAACTGGTGGGACTCCAGATTTTACCCTTTGCAGACCATTTACATGCACAAACAAAATAACACACTACAGGAAAGAGAAAACCCCCCAAAAGCATAATAGGGCCCATCTATAGTCACATCTATTTAAATGGCTGACCAAATAAAATGAGCCAAAACTGTTATCTTTTTCACATGGCATATGTGTGTCCAAGAAAGCAATGTTCGAAAGGTTGTAGCAGAGACTGATATCTGCATATATATATATCTGCCTCTATATTTTAAGTATCCATCATGACTTGTTTTGTAAGATGATTCAGTCCCCAGCAGTATCGTTGCACAAATTAAGGAATATGAACCCATGAACCTTTCATACTTTGTTATTTGTCATTCTACCTTTTTATTTCATTCGCTGGTTAGAGAAAATGTGTTCCTGAGTTTCTTGCCTTATAGCCATAAGGCAGGGTGTAGTAGGCCGTAATTTGAAATGAACCCGGAGGTACCAGAATATCATAGTTAGCTAGATAGTTAAACTCTTAAAACGTGCTTATTGTCGCCACACAAGAGCCTTTAATCAAATTCCCTTTTAAAAGATTGTGGGAACAGCTGTGGTAAACGATATATATATCATAATTAGGATGTATTTTTCCAGAGAGGAAAAATAGAGGGAGCTAAAAAGCTTCAAAGACTACACTCACATTTTTGGTCCTTAAAACCAATTGAAACAAACAACCTACCCCGTTAAGGCATGCATATCCGCGAGTATACGTACGCATCAAATAATTTGTGTCATCTTACTGCCTGAGAACATTATGTATGAAAGGCTCGGAGCAGACAGGGCCACTTATCTCATGCGCCATCTAATATATGGTTTATGTGAAGTGGCGCATAAGTGTTTCAGCAATGTGTCACTGGGTGCTAAACAAGCACCTGATGCTCGTACAGAAAGCAATTCTCGTGACAGACGACTTTATGAGTTTTAACTTTTACTTAAATTTGATTATTTTAAAAGAAAACAGCAAAATATCTCAGTTTACTATGTGTTTATAGAGAGCTAACATAATCTACACTAAAGCGTTGATGATACAATAGTGTCTGATCATGATTCTCTTCATAAGTCCTTCAAAATATGTACATCAACTCTTAACAAAGTGCAAGTTTTGAAGCCAATATAAAAAGACTGAGTAAAGTAAGTAAATATTTGCCACATGTTTTTCTTTATGATTATTTGTACTGGCTCCAACTTCTTATTTGCTTTTGCTGCAAACTAAATCTGTACAATAATGCACAAAACCTACAGCTAATAGAAAAGAAAAGTGCAATCTTAAGGGAGGAAAATGCAAATTTGTTTTCTGGTGGACTGTTAAATAAGACAACAAATACCAACCTGAGTTCTGTCCCTTGGGATACGGCTAGGAGATGTTTAGCTGAGTTTAGCTGAGCAGAAAGAATACAAATAGCGTCAAAAGTAATAACCGGGCAAATAACCAAATGAACTAAATGGAGGTTAAAGACAAAACTTCCGGAAGTTCCTGGTCGAGACAGAGTTCGAAACATAACCCATCAATCAATTCAAATTGGTTTATTGCCATGCATGCATACAATACATACAGGAGACTATGGTATGAGTATTTGTGAGATTAGGAAGCGCTGGTAGGTGGATTTTGTTACTGTTTGACACAACAAGACAGGCTGTTCTCCCATGTTGCCAGTCTTTATGTAGAGCCACTCAACTACTGTTGGTTGTACTCGACAAAAAAATTAAAAATATATATATATTCCTTCATCTGATTATCCAAAGTGAGTTTTCAGAGGTAGCATATAAAGTTACTCTTCGGCAGAAAGTATATTGGCATATTTTTAAAAGATGTATTCGAAATTTCCCTCTGGAGCATTTGATAGAACATTAAACTTTAATTTCCTACATTAATGTTGGATGTGCAACATGCCCATCGACCACAATGTTAGCTTGCTGTAATGCTTTGAAGATAAATGTAATTCCAATGATACTAAACCTGAAGCTGATCAATCTATATGGTAGGATAAAAACGACCATGTGTGAGGACTTAATACTTAACGCCATACGACCACATCCCGGGACACTTGCCTGATTTTAAATGTGATGGTAGAAGATAATACATTGTGGATGAAGTAATAGGCATTCAAGAAGACAAATGAGACAATTCTAGCAAATGGGTAATGGCTCATTATATTGGTGATTATTCTTTGGAATTCAATTTCAGGAAATCTAGCCCAGGGAGTGATTACATTTGTAGGTAGTCCGCTGTGTGCAATCGCAAATCCATGCATGATGGGAAAAATACCCTAAACTCAGTGAGGTGACCGGAGGGTCAAAGATGGTCAACATGGATTAAAAAAATATCTGTGTGCATTTGGCTTTACACAACAGTGTATATGGGGAATATGAAAACTCAGTTTTTCATCTATCACATTTGCTTTGCAAACTAGCTGAATAGCTTGTCCTAAAAGAAACATCAATTCAACCTTGAGGCAGCCAACTTGCAGTATTTAGCATACACTAATGACCAGCTGGAGTCAAACATGACCTCAAAGTAAAATTAGGTATGAAAGAATGCTAAGTCGATTAAAGAACATGTATCTTCATTATCTCTGTGCCGAGTTTGCATTGTTATTAATTATGACCCCAAAGATAGATCTTCACCTGAGGTCTGAATTCAGATGAAAATGAGAAACAAAAACATGTATTTTTTGAAGGACAAGATTATTAGTCCTTCAAGATAACTATAAATATGAATAAGTGTGAGGCAGATGGATAATTTATTTATCTAAATCCCCTTGAAGAGACACTTTATTTTGGATTGCAAATCTAATGGTGCTTAATAATGATTCTTCAGGGTTTTTACTGTGGCTATATTTTAAATTAACTTGCTCAACTATATCAGTTAAGCTGAAAGGATAGGAATTTGATGTAAAGATAATAGAGTGAGTGATACCTGTTATAAAAAAAGAACTAGAAACGTGTTGATCCAGTGGGAAAATGCATGACAAAATCTGGAGCTTTGTTCTAAAGTCTACCTTATTTGATTTAGTTCCTTTGGGGGTTTCTAGGATTTCATTTTGGTAACGAAGAAGAGTTTAAAGAAGCTCAAAGACAAACTTTTTATATGCTAAAAAATCTAAATTGGGATTCCCAAAAAGCTATTGTTGATTTTCAGTCTGCCAACTTAAATTTAAAAAGTGGTTTATTGGGTATGATTTAATAGCTATGATTATGTTATATACCTATCAGTAATTACAGAGAGGTCACATGCTCATTGTAAGGGAAGTACAATTACTACAAAGCTGGGTAATTGTCTTAAGTACAACTAAAGTAATCAGTATTTTTTTAACAATGGGTAAAATGACTATGTAGAAGGTGTTGCTAATAATGACAAAACCGCAGATAATAATCACCCGGATCTGAATTTTCTCTCAGCTTTACAGAGCATTTTAGCTTTTTTCAGCTTATTGTTTTGGTTTTACTTGATATAGTCTTACCAAATGTATACACAGCATTTCCAGATGCATCAGGCTGCCAAACATCTCAAATGAACATACTACATGTTACCTGTTAACCAAGCACAAAGTTATAACAGGGGTATTTAGCAGATTAAGTGCCAGAAATGTCGCTCAGGAGTGTGTGGAGACCAAAAAGAAAGCTAAAAGTGGAGCGAATATTTCAGTCGTCCGCTAGCCAAAAACCCAATGGGTAAATAGGGAATTTGCTGTATCGACTTTCTGAGATCCTTTTAGTGTTGTGTTGACCTATGTTGTTAATACATTCAATTTGTATATCAATTAAATAAATGATTCACTATTTATCACCAACGTTTTATTCTTCGCTCTGTAGAGAATATTAAAAAAAACATTGATACTATTTGTCAGGATATATAACATTTCCAAATATATACAAAAATATTAGCTCAGCTAATAGAGCTTGTTGCTCTTGTGGAGGACCCAGGTTCAGATCTGGCCTGGGACCATTTACGCATCATCCCCTCTGTCTCTTCAAGAAAGGCACCGGTGGTTTAAAAATATTTATGAAAAAAAAGAAAATGTTCTTAATCGTTGTTTGGGAGGACTTGGAGTGGCAAAATCTGCATTTGAAAGCATCACAGCCGGATCCCTTTGTGTGTCCTTGTTGCTCAACATGGAAACCAAGCTCTACTGGAACCAAACTAATCCTTGAAACTGTTAAATGATTGGACTTCTCAATAGTGGATTTGAAATGTACTACAGCTGCATTTTCTAATTATGTAGGGCATATGCAGATTCTCTAAGAGTGTTAAATACCTGAAAATCAAGTTGAGCTAAATGACAATTGGCAAAGCTCCTTGAGTGTAATACCCCAGATCAGACTGAATTAAAAGGGGATTTTCCTACAACTCCGTGACGGAATTCTTCACATCGCCACTTTCATCTGCGTCTGTGTCTACAGTCTGCTCTGCTTCCCAAGCGTGAAAAACTGAGGCTACATCTTCAGAACGGAGGAGCACTTTACCAGACTGAGGGACAGACGTTTGCCAGCTTTGTCTAGCCTTCAAGCCAAGAATGCTAATTGAGCTATTTAAAGGCTGTCCATCCTTGGCAAAAGGAAATGAAACAGTCCATGTTAAAGCTGCTGACTTGATCACTTTATCATGTTTCGGCGGGAAAACATACTGTACATGTATCACATAGGGAATGTCCCAGGACTCTATTTATTCATATGGGATGACAGACGTGTCGTTTATCAAATGTTGACTCTAGCAATTTGCCATTGTTTGTTCCCGGCGATAAAAAGAATGACAGATCTATGTGATTTGTCTTTGTGGTTTTATCCAGTATTGCAATTATTTCATCTCTGAAGATGAATTGGTGGATGCCAGGATACATCAATAGCTGAAACAACTGTTAGATTGATGAGTTTTTGTGTAAATGCCACACACACACACACAAACACACATACTGGCATTCTTACCAACATCAGGCCCCCGTGCCGTTAAAGACAGGGTGACATGATGCGAGAGGAAACACTCTAGCAGCGGGATCCATGGTACAATTAATGAAGTGAAGACATTATATATTTATTTACAAGTCATTAGGATTCAAGGCGCGAGGAGTCACATCCCATCTCTGCCAACGCTCTCTAAGGAGTGTTCATTTAGTTTGGTCTACATAGAAGGCCTCGAGCTTAAAGCACACAAAGCCTTAAGTTTGCGCTGTTGACAGAGAAGCTTAACGCACGGAGAGGGAATTTTGTCACTGAATGTTTATAGATTTAATTAAATTACAAGACGAGACAGAAAAGCCCAAAGGCAAAGTACTATGGTGTTTAACAGAAGCCGGCTATGGCTATTGTTTGGAATTATTCATCAGCTGGAATTCTTTTTTTGAGGTTGTTTTATAGAGCAAAATGTAGTAATGATGTCAGTGGGTCTATTTAGTAATGGCTCTGCTGAAGAATAATTCTCAATAGTGTAATGTGAAAAAATAAATAGCATCATAAGATAATACTTACCACTTGTTAAATTCTGAATTTTTGACACATTTATAGAACTAAAATGTGTTGTTTTGATGTAGATTTAACAATCCAAAAGGATATGTAAGTACACCACAACCATTGAGTGGGTTGACAACTAATCATTGGCAGCAATTTTAATAATTGTTTAATCTTTTTTTCATGTTACATTTTTTTACAGTTGAAGCTTTTTTAGTACTTTTACTCCTAATACTTAGGATAATCCTACTAATACTTAGGATACTTTTACTGAAGTACCATTGTCAATGCACTGCTTTTTCTTATAATAGAGTATTTTAACATTACAGTATTAGGACTTTTACTCAAATGAAGGATCTAAAATACTGTGAGCTCCCCCCCCCCCCCTGTTCTTGTCCTAACCCAGAGGTGATGAAGTGGCATGGAAGACTGCCATCATTATGTTATGTCATCATTTATAGTCTCATCAATTCATCTGGTGACATAACATGCCCCCCGTCTCTACTGAGAGCTCATCCTCAGAGTGCCCTTGCCCACATGTTCCCCCTGTGACAAAAAACAAAGTGTTGCCAAGCCCTGATATTGCCATGCGGAAGGTCGTGCTAAACAGAGAGGCTCGTCTGACGCTTTTCACTTCTCAATACACAGGGTTGGCAGGGTTATTATAAATACAAGAGAAAATAAATATCATTAAGATGTGTTTTTAAGAATATTATTTAACACAACAGAACAATGTAACCTTAGAAAAGAAGGAACCAAGATATTGAGTATCACAAATGTGTTCTCTGCTCAGTGATTTTATGTATAGGAAAACCTGCCTGTCATTAAGCATATTCAGGCAGTAGTCTATACACCAACAATGAAACACATGAACATATACTACCGTTTAAAAAAGCAGAAATAAAATAAAATGCCCCATTTGTATTTAATATTTGCTGAAATAGTTTAGTTTTTAATGGCAAATCATTTCTGTTTACTTGTGCCTTGCGGTGCCACCCCCTTTGGTCATCCTGGCAACTACATGTAGATAGTCTATTGAAAGGGGCCCGATTGTGCTCATTTTCAGGTTCATATTTGTATTTTGTGCCTCTACTCATGGAGACATGTCCCAGTAGAGTCTACTGGGACATGTCTCCATGCTTTAATGTTCAAAAAGCTCTTTATTTTTCTCATACTGCCTGTGCTGCAGCACCTCTTTTCACCCTCTGTCTGAAACCAGAGCCCAGTCTGCTTTGATTGGTTAGCTGGCCAGCTCTGTTGTGATTGTCCCACCCCTTAGCCTATCATGTAAAATGTGTTGGAGTGCTAGCCAATAGAAGTGCATGAGTTACAAAGTGTACATTTAAGAGCATAAAGTAAGAGCCGAATCTAGTTAAGTATAACACTTATTATTTTACCCAACACCTGCCACTGCTTATTATTTTGGATTGCGTGTTGTCAACCCCGCTGTATATGGCCTTTTGGAAAAATAAGATACACATACAGTTAAGCTCACACACACTATTTTATACAAATGAAGGGTACAGCTACTGATTGAAAAAAAGAACAAATGAACCAAAGAAAGTGAAAACCATAAAGCAGATTCAGGCAGTAGGCGTTTAGATTCACACTTAAAGTATTAGCCTACAGAACAGTAGAGTTTACAGAGAAGAAATACAAACTGCTCCTTTTACAACAAACACAATATGTTATTTTAACTTTTTAAGTAACATTGTAATCCTGCTAGCAATCCACATTATTAGAAATGTAACAGTAATCTGACTACATTTTTTTTGTTACTGTAAGAGTATTAATTTACCTTTTTTTTGTATCCTGATAATGTAATCCTGCTATATAATCCGTTTCCCAACCAGGCCTGTTACTACATTAAGTCCTCCCACAATACTATACAACAGAAACCATGGCCTTTTTCACATGGTGTGAATGAACTCTTAATTAGCAGATGACAATCTTTGAAACCAAGCATGTAATGAGTGGAAGACAATAAAATGATCAAATTGGAACACACAGCATGAAGAAATTACTGGGTGATAATGTTAGGAGTCAATGTCGGGAAATGAGAGCGCTGGATACTATGCCGCTGTACACACAAGACGGATTTGTAAACTATGATATCCAAAATGTTGAGATTTGAAACGAATAGCACAAATAAATTCCAACTGTATTATTGTGGTCCCATTTGCCTTTGTGAATCACACATGCCCCCAAAAAAATAACTTGCTGCATGACAGACATATTATGAATAAAACAGAGGGAAGCCTGAAACGGATTGGAAATAAGACCAGAACATTATTTGATGATGCATTAGAACTGTAATATCTTCATGATGGTAAAAAAAAAAATCATTTTTACTTGATGCATATGTACGGAATATACATTAAAAAAAGACAGTGGATGCAATATGAAAAGAGGAATTACTCACATCAATTGATTATCACTTTAAATACATTTACCCAAGTTCTAATATGTACTCAAATAGCAGTAGAACATAGGCCAGATACAAAGAGCTGTTATATTAAAATAAATTGCTGGATCTGCTGATATATCTCATGTCTTTTTTTTTTTCCAAATTTCTCGAAAGCGAAATCAAATTGAAATCCAATGACAGTCACACAACATAGGCGTCACGTCCTTTCTAATATTAGGTTGAACCCTCACCCCTTGTTCAGCCCCCAGTGGGCTGATGGCCAGGTGTTGCAGGGGGGTTACTGGGTCAACTTGATGCTGGGGGGCTCAGCAGTGAGTGGAAAACGCAAGAAATAGGTCAATTTCAAAGAGGATGGCAAATTGAAGATGACACTACACTGGAGCTGGAGGACATTGTACCAACATGAATGCACCAGAGTTTCTAAAGTAGCCCTTCCAAACAATGCTGACAAGTGACATATCCATTCATGGTGCACATAAACAATAAGCAGCATTTTGTTTTGTGTGGAGTTGAGATGTTACATTTGCTGTAGTCTGGAATATAAATGGAGGAGTTCAGGAGTTCATGGCTCACAGCAACAGCAGGAGCAGAACAGCCTGAAACCTACAGAGCAGAGGTCCCCAACCTTTTGTTGTTGTGACGAAACCAAACGGAATAGCTATTTTCATTTGATTGTTTTTTGGATCGAGATGCTTTAATAAAAAATACAATCTTCGTTGAGGTTAGCCTTTGTCTGACAGTGTCCAGTGAAGGGAGACAGAATATCTGTGGTTTGCTTACGTCTAGCCACCACAGGGCTCCATCCTAAATTATTCTAAAATGGTGTTATTTAACAGTAAATGTAGATATTGTAACATAATTTATTATCACAATTTAGTAATGTGTATATGTTCAGATTTAGGGTTAGGGTTCGGGTTAGAAAAAAGGCCATGTATCCATTACTTTGAGATTCTGATTTAGATTTTTCGGCCAATGTGCTAACTAGCTTTCAGTCAAAGTTGCAGCCCACTGTCTTCAAGGAAATACAGGGGCTCTTCAATACAGGAGTCCTCTTCAAAACTGATAATATCTTCATATACATACAGTTTGTTCTAAGCTGCAATATTTCCATGACTCCCTGGCAATGTACTCATGGTTGTAAATAACTGATATAAAAGAAATTTAAGCAGGAGCTGGGATAAGAGTAACAAATAAAACTTCTCCATTGCTTATCCAACCATTTATTATCTACTGTCAGGGTTGGGAGGGATACTTTTAAAAATGTTTTTGTTACAATAACTAGTTACCTGTAAAATCTGTAACATGATTTGAGTATCACAATACTAAAGTAATGTAACCTGATTACTTACGTTTCTTTTGGATTTCCTCTATATCATTTGCAATTCAAATAAATACAGGGGAAAATAAATATCATCAGATGTTCTTGACAGAAGAGAATTATGTAAGACAACAGAACAATGTGACTTTAGAAAAGAAGAAACCAAGATATTTAGTATCAAAAATGTGTCCTCTTGTATTTTAGGCTAGACTTGTAGATAGATTAGTTTACAAATGCTGTTTTAGTTTTACACATTAATTAAAAGCAAACACCTACTGAATTTTAAAATTAAAAAATAGTAGCTTCAACGAAAAGCAAAAAGAAAATGTAGACAGTATGTCTAACTATAATATATCATTCTTTATTGTAAATGCACTATAACATTGTAATCCTGCTAGTAATCCCCATTTGAAAAAGAAAACTAGTTATCTGATTACCTCTTTTTTTATGTAACTGGAAGGGAATACAGTTCCCTTTTTATTGGATCCTGATTATGTAATCCTGTTACATGTACTCCATTACTGCCCAGACCTGTCTTATACCCATTCATCCAGTGTAGGGTCACTGGGGGTTAGCAACCAACCTTCAGTATGACAGTATGATTATTACACATGTTTTCTTCATCTGTCTCACTCGCTGAGTTGGTGAGTTGTCATCTGTTGTTGACTTACTTGGCCAAACAGTTCTCCTGGCTTTCTCACTATCATACATTAAATTCAGGCAAGTGCAGCTCCAGTCATTATCAGAGCAAATATTGCAAGTTTCCCCGAAATTTCATTTGAAAAAACTGAGCACATTTAGAACATAATCAGAAATCGCCAAGTCAGCTTGATGTTTAGCGGAGAAAACAAAAACAACACAAGCACAATGTAAAATTAATGAAGTGAGCACAATGAAAGCTTTCTTTACAAACACATTATGGCATGGTTATTGATGTTCACATAACAATGCCACTGTCAACATTGAAGAAACCATACATCACATTGAGCTTATGTAGCGTAAGTATATGAACATAAGATGGAAGTCATTATATAGAGAGGAACATTAAACCTATTTATAGTTTGGGAAAGAAAAGCCTGCTAGTGTATAGGTACTGCTGATGAATGTTCAAGTGTTTATCTCCTCTCTTATCTCTAAGATGTTCTATAAGAAGGAACTGAAGATGTGAATATTCATGTTGCATGGTGATTTTCTGTTGTCAATACCAAGGGATGCAACCAAGAGTGCATCTGCGTCATAAAGTAAGAGGTACAGCGCAGCAAAAAGGTTAAGAACATTTTAATGTAACACATTGGTGATCAAAGGTAACCTACAATAAGGATTATATGGAGGTCGTTTTATTAATAAATAATAATAATAATAATAATAATAATATAGATTACATTTGTATAGCGCCTTTCAAGGGACCCAAGGCCGTTTTACCATTGTTATTCTCGTTTTCTGAGTCTATGGATGATATCACTTTCAAAACAAGAGTCTTCTTAATATAATACTATAGGTGTGTTTTGTGCTTCAGTTTTAACTATTTACCTTTGGTTCTTCTGGCTTTAAATATTTAAAGACCAATGAAAGTGTCACACTGCCTAAAACTAATTTGTCTAAAGAATACAAGTATTCTGAATGTCGGTGATAGATGGCATGGTAAAAAGCTTTCTGTCACATCCTCCTTCTGATCTCTCTGTAAACAAATGTGTGCAAGCTGTATTAGTTATTGCGCAATGTTTTACATTTTATTTGATGGTGTTTTTTCACTGAGAGTTTAGTGGCCACAGATTTATACAAAATGTAAGACCTCATTACATATATACTCAACAGCCACTTAAGTAAGTGCACCATTTCAAATGCATGTGTAATGTGTGCAAAAATGTACTGAATCATTTGTCTGAAATTAAAGTATCTGCATAAAGTGCAAAAGGTTATTTTGTTATTGGCTCGCCATTTTAATGGCAGGATTTCATTATGTATATTATTGGATTACAATATGCACACTAAATATATTATCCACAGTTGATCAATTAAAACTTCTAAACCAGGAGTCATAAAGAATGGAAAAAGGCATTCTTTCCACACAGCCTCACCTCAAAAGGCATTCATGTCTGGCGCCTAGATATGTTCAAAGATGGTAAGTGAAGAATAAAAAAAGATAACAATTCAAGCATTTCCAAACCCTGCCCTTCAGTTATACACCTATTCAGCCGGCCAATTCAAACATAATGTATAGATATTATTTTCTGTGCAACAACTGGAAATACAATGAAATGAGAAATGACAGATAAAACACAATGGACGTGTTCAGCTTGCTTCCAAAGCCAAAACTCAAAATTCTCTCCCCTGCCACTATAACAAACCAAAGAGGACAATTAACATTATATCAATAACAGAGAACCTGGCTCCAGAAAGGCACAGGGCAGATAAGATTTACGTCTACTGTGTTATTATCAGAAAGAAAGGGTTTTTATGACTTTGCTTCTGGACATATTCAGAATTCACACGAAGCTATATCTTTACACTTCTGTTATTGAGAAGGTTTGCACATAATAAAAATAAATGTTTCAACCCCAAAGGCCATGTGCCTGAGCTTGTCAGTAAAAGGAGCAAAATGTAATAGGGGGCCAACAATACTTAAGAGAATAAATGACTAAAGTCTAGACAAAATTCTGTAAATACGCGGGTGTGATTGCTGGCTTGTCTGTTTTGGTGAATTACAAAGAGAAGCACTCATCCTTCATTTAGGGTGTTAGACAGGGCACTTTTTCTAAATCAAACAAAGATAATGGTTCCTATAAAGAAAACACATGTCTAATCTGTAGCTAATTTGAAATTGTTCCTATTGCAACTAGGAAAAAAAAAACTACATCACACTTTAATAATTCAGCCAAAACGTTGCTGGCCCTAATCCTAACTGCTCTTACCCAACCCTAACCCTAACCCTAATTAAAACATAAGTGCATTGTAAACCTGAGAATGTTTTTTCAAGCATTGTGGTGGTTTGGGAGGTGAGAAAATGTAAGTGGGAATGTAATTTGGTACCATGTAAAAACAAAACTGCAACATGTACGCTCATTAATTAAATCCGGTGGATCGTTTCCTTCATATGGCCCCCACCACTTAAGAAGTAAAAGTGAAAAGATAAAGGTAGAGACCTTGAGCAAATTACTGAGAAAGACATCATAAGGGAGACAGGGGGAGACGGGGGGAGACGGGGGGAGACGGAGCGATTCTTGATTGGACTTGCTCTGAGAGGGCTACGTTCAGCGTGAGGGTTGTTAATTAACGCTACAGTTCAAAACAAGTTCTCTCTCCCGCTGAGTGCTTTCCTCCCCAACGCCATCAACCACATGCTCCGTCACATGGCGGCCCCTTCATCAGGATCACGGGCCCTCGCTACACATCTCGCGCTCATCACCCCAGATTGGTGCGGATCATCCCCCCCACCCTGTAATTAGAACTCATAGTTCGGTCACCACAATCAAAGCACTGTTTTGTTGTAGGAAGTACAAATTGACTGACTGAATTGCTGTATAAAAAACTGAAACATGTGTCGTTATTTGTGAAAAAAAAGTCCATGTTTGATTGGTTCTTTCAGTGCCATACGTTTGATCCTGACTGTTGATTCACGGGATAGAGAATGTCAACTGTAATCATTGTTTTGTTGCATTTTATGACATGTCTTCTAAACTTAGGTCAAATTAGAATGTCAGCTCCATCATCGAGGACTTTTTTCCTCCCAAAGGACTTGTTCAAACACTTTCTATCGTCTGTTACGATTTAATTGACTTATCTTGGTGCTTTCAGTCAAAATGTCAAAGCTTTTTTTTGTTTTTTGGTAATATGAAAAAAATAGCACGTTCATAAAAAGTGATGCTTACAGTAGGTCAAACGTGTGGAAGAACCACTTACTGCTAATCCAGTTTCTTTCCACTGTGTCATGCCCTAAAAGCATGAATATCAAGACCACAACCCATCCTCCCCCACACAGTGTTCTAAGGTATAGGATTTTTCAATTCCAATATAATGACTGTAAGGTATTACCATTAAAGGGTTGACAAAGACTTTTAATGTGAAACTGCAAGCACTAGTCAGCAGATCAAAACGTTTATAATGACATTTTACGGTACATATGAAGAGTGAAAGCTTTAATAGACAACTGGGGGCACCTTTGGGGGTCAGGTTCTAGAATAAAGGGTCTGTTCATGTTCTGTATGGGCATGAAGTCACATAATCACCAGTACAAAAGATAAGCAACTGTGATAGAGACAGACGTTTTTATTCAAAGGTAGAGGCAGGGACATGTAAGAAAAAGAAGAACGGTATAATTTGTTTTGAACTTCCATGCTCATGTTCCCAGATCCCAGAACTCAAATTTGAAGATTTAGTACTTTGTATGGAATTAAGAAATCAATACAGTTTTGGATGAGGTTAGCAACTACAGTACAGTGCTTTGTTTTTCAGAGGACGCTCATTGGTATTGTTGTTTGCCATGCCAAAACTCAAGATTTTTCAGGCAGCGCTACAAACTCAATATTCTAATTTTACCTCACTTAACTATCTTCATAAGTTTTATTATTTGTCAGAATCCATGCATCAGGGAATTTCCAAGCTATGCTAATACAAATAACTTCTGGACATGGTCTGATTTTATTTAGTTTGTCGTCAAAACAATACAGTCTATGGTCAAAACCTACAAAATATTTCTCTTACATAGCCTGTGCTTACATTATTTTATTTTTCTGTATTTTACGGAATCAATCTATGATGACAACTTCCTGGTAATATGAATCTCCAAATGAAGTCATACTGATTTTGTTCCAGGGGAAAAGATAAATGGCAGCAGAGCTCACACAGACGTTTCATATCAGTGCCAGGGAGGCATGGCAGCCATCTTCTTTGAGGGCTGACCGCTTTAATGCAGTACTCTAATTGATCAGCATTCATCCCTCATCCACCCTGGATTTACGGACACAGAGCCCACGGCTGCCATAGGGCTGCTAGACCCAAAGAGAAATGGCCGGAGGAGCTCTGCCATCCACCATCGGCACCGGGAGATTCCAGGCGCCGTCGCCACACACGCTGTTTACTAATCAAGATTTACGCCATTTGTTTGTATATATCAATAAATCACTTCTGAGTGTCTGTGGTTGACCATGAATCTAAAACAGGAGTAGATC
Organism: Dissostichus eleginoides; assembly: GCA_031216635.1. Lineage (NCBI taxonomy): Eukaryota > Metazoa > Chordata > Actinopteri > Perciformes > Nototheniidae > Dissostichus > Dissostichus eleginoides. The sequence goes on from CM062266.1 coordinate 6,705,071, forward strand.
TCTAATTGCCTCCCACAGGGCTGAAGAAGAGATATACCATGGTTTTACCTCCTAGGGTCTAAAATGAGACTACAGGGAACTAATGCTTTGTTTTCTAATTGCTATATATAGGCCATGGCTTCTGGGGAGATTTTCACTTTAAGTCGGTCTTGATAGCAAAAAGTCCTGAGTGCCAGAGGCAAGGCTCGGGATTCATCACCCACATATTTAACTTCATGGTTGATGTCAATGTTTTCGAAAAAGCACATTTTTTCCAAGTCCTTGCTGAGACAAAATATCTGTTTTCTAGATCAGGGGTGAAATGATCCAACGACTAAACGAAACGCGCCTCTAAAGAGAGATACAAATAAAAAGTCCTCTGAGGGACAAATGTTAAATCCCCCGAGGTGAAACCAGTGCCTTAGAAAGATGGAAGAGAATATTATATTTTCTAATGGAAAAAAAGATATCTTCTCAAGGTCACACGGTGAGACCATGATATCTGTAATAGACAGGAGAGGGGGAGGGGGAGGAGCCGAGGAGATGGTTTAAGTTCTGGTCCTTGGGGAAATCTCCATCCATCTGGGGAGTAGCTGAGAGCCCGACCAATTCACATGCTCTAACAGGCTCTTAATTTGGGCAAACATATGCCACCGCTTAGGCCTTTGGAATCTGTTCACACGGCAGAAATAGTTTTTTATGGTGGACATTAGCTGGTAGACTACATGGGACTTTCATAGTGTAAGCTATGTACTCTGGATAAACTGAAACGTTGACTTTAATTGAATGTATTATGTCAACCAATTTCACATAACTGTATTAAGTTAGTTGAAAGCAATAATATTACGTTGAACCTAATCATTTGTATTTCAACTTAATAGGATTGCTTTAATCTACCCTTATTCAATTATATGAAATCTGTTTACATAATACATTTAATTAAGTCAACATTTCAGTTTTTTCGGTGTACACACAGTATAATCCCCTCCTAAACATGCTGTCTAATGTTGCCCTCTTTCACTTCATGTACAGTACAACCGTCAGTAAATACCCCACTTTTCATCTGTTTGTCATTTTGCAATTTATTTATTTATGTAAAAAGTCAGCACTGTAATAAACAGTATTTATTTATTATTTTCATCATACTTTACAATATTCAATTTCACATTCTGTTCTTGTATATATCATATTCTATTTGTATATAGACCTCTTGAACTATTTGTTATTTGTATTTTTGTATTTTATTATACAACTATGTTGCATTGTTGCAGGGGCTCGGGTCATAAGATTACCATTGCCACTTCTACACTGTAGCTTATATGACAATAAAACCTTTGAATATTGAATCTTGAATGTCTGAAGCTTTTATATGTTCAAAAGAATTGTAGTTGCTAACAGGTTGCTAAGTGAGACTTCGAAACTTCATCACACCAAACAAGAGTCCGCCTTTATCCTATCGGTGGTGACATGAAGTCATGCAACCACGATAGTTCGTTTGGAATTTAACGTTGATTGTTACTCCTGGCAAATGCATTCAAGCTTTAAAAAGTGGGGTTAATGATTATCCTTCTGAAAAACGTAAGAGTAATATAGATGCGTGGTTGCCACAGAGTTTATTTTCTGCAATATTCCAAAATCCAATGGAAATATCTCATTGCTTTTTGAGATGCTAAATCTTTTCTATCATATTGAAGCACACAACAGAAAATGAGGGAAGTTTTCTACGACAGTGGCAGCCCCAGAGGGACCAGAGAAAATTGTGGAGTGGGCTTTTTCAGTAATTTTAGTCCCAGCCCCCACCATGCGCATCACAGCCTGAGGAGAAAATATGGTCCGAATTGTGAATCCACCCACACTGCATGTCATTCTCTATAACACAGAAGCTGTTAGCATGCTATCAACGCAGACCACACATACTGTACATGTGCACACACAACTAGAGAGTCTTGCAGAGAAACTGTGTTGCACACATATTAGAGTAAAATTGAAAAACTTCACATGAAAGGATGAGTCAAATCAATTACGGATCAATATACTGTGGATAACAACAGTTATTAGGTATTCCTACAGTCCTTGTGCACTTCCTTTTGAGTGCTCCGAGTCAGGCTCCTGCTGTAATTATCTATAATCTCGACTCAACGTTGCATCTAAGGTTTGAGTATGTGTGGGAGCTTTGCATGTTGGCTCGCTCTTTGTCTGCCTCCTGATGGAACACTTTCCACTCGGCTGAATTTCCCACTCCATGATGCCTGGATGCAGCAGAGCAACAAATGATGCTCCCTGGACTCCCAGGTATTCAGATTCTTTCAAATGGATTCATAAGACCCCCTCCCTCAGACCCAGGCAGGGGCGGGAATATAGCCTGCTTTGGATTAAGGTTCTTTGATATCCAGCTGATAAGAAAATATAAACTATGGCTTAATTTTTTTAAAGAGATTTGTGTATTTACCAGAGTGTTTGCACAGGTGTGAAAACACTCGTTGAATATGTACCAAAGTGGCTATTACGGCAAAATGTTTGATATGCGTCTAACTAGATGCTCATTTGACTAAAGTGCTAAAATGCGTGCTTCCATTGGCATGGTTTTCTCCTCATTTAGTCTCTGTTCTGAACACTTTTGTGGATGTGTTGCAGTAATTCAGTTCATTTGAGGATATTACCATCACTGGAAAGAATGAAATTACCCAATAACTGTACTGAGAAATGAAATTGCTCTATTACAGCCAGGAAAGATTTAATTTAGATAGTCCATGAACAACTAGGTTGCTGTGCTTGGCAGACTTAGAGAATCATCTATCTTCCTTTTTTTACGTTGCTGCAGAGTAACTCCCCCGTATATGTCATTGATTGGTATGACCCGTCACCTGTCTGTCCTCCTATCAGGACTGTAATGCTCCAGGTGCCCATCATTCAGCGCGCAGGCGGGGGTTGACCAAACTTCCCCTGATGAACTTGTGTTGACAACTCAGATGCCCCAAGTGGCAGAGGGGACTCATGCGTGTCGTGGTTGGCATGGAGATGACATGAGAAGTAATATCATAGGAATATTATGAAAGGCTTCTCTCACTTGTGTATTGACATTCTTTCTGCAGGAAAATAAGACATGACGGACAGCAATGCCAAATAGGGCCATATTGCTAGGATAGATTTTTTTCCACTCATGCATACTTTTTATACAAATATCCAGATCCTAATTATTCTGCACACTATATCCTTTCTATATTTCCAATATGAAGAAGTCATGGGTAAAATTACATTACATGTCACTTGTTAGACGCTTTTATCCAAAGCGACTTACATACTCAATACTGTGGGCAATCCCCACAGGAGCAATTTGGGGTGAAGTGTCTTGCCCAGGGACACACCGACATGCTAACTGCAGTGGGGATTGAACCTTTGACCGCCTGATCCGAACACCAACGCCCTACCCACTGCGCCACACGCCTCCCACTTAAACAAGGAAATCATTCAAATATGGGTTTGAATGTCAAGCCTTCTTGACATCACCCAGTGTTTTTCACTTTTCACAGATTGATTAAATCAAACAGCCCAGTGATGGTCAATGGTGAATTACACCAGGACATTTTCTGTGGTGGACTGCTGTACTTCCCATGTCTAGTCACTTGAGACACAGACAAAGACAATTTATTTGGCCAAAAAACTAAAGGCTGGCACTAATTAACGCAAAAAAGGTCTTGCGAATGGGCGTGGAAGAAGGGATCAAAAGCGCCACCTAGAACGAAGCCATATATATATTTTAAGGTGTGCCAAGAATGACATATATATATACACACATTTATTTATCATCTATTCATTTTTCTCTCTTGTTTCTTTAGTAACCTGATTATTTTCAGCTTGTTATAAGATGGTTATCCATTTTAAGGTGTGCCAAGAATGACATGGTACATCCTCTGGGAAGCAGGAATGCATGTCAAATTGTCGCCCACCATCCAAACTTTTAAGTCCCGCCTAAAGACCCAACTCTTTTCCCTCGCTTTCGAGTCAGTTTGAGCTATGTTTTATCGATTTGTATGCTTTTATTGTCTGTCCATAGCCTTTGTGTACCTTGTATTAATTCTTATGTGTGCCTTTTATCTATTATTGTAATATTATATTTTATTATAATGTTATCTTTGCTGAGAAGCACTTTGGTAAACCCTCTGTTTTTTAATATGTGCTATAGAAATAAAGTGGATTGGATTGGATTGAAAGTCTGCCAGTTGGATATTATAAATATCATCATTATCATATCAGAACATTTTGGGTTGATGTGAATTGTCATGTTGTCACAAAATGACTGCAGTTCATCCTCTGGAAGAACTACACCAAATTCAACAGATGCCTTGCCCCAAAGGGTAAGCACTCATGTTTAACAGGGTAAAGAAATCGAAAGCATTAGCACATATCTCTTCTGTGAAAATCAATAAAATAACACAATGAAATCAGATTCCGTCAAGTGACCGCTGTATCCCAATACTAGGTGCTACAAAATCTGGCTCTACTTGAATCCCCTCTCCAAGTGTTGGCTAAAATAAAGCTCTTAAAAGCAGAGTAGAGGCTTCAGAAGAGAACATCTTTACTAGCCGGATTATCTCTCTTGTAGCAGCCTGCTCTACAAATGCTTTTCTATCTGGTAAACCATGTAGCTCTAAATTCAATTAAGGCCACATAAACATTTTCATGTGTTGCAAGTGAGCTGTGAAAGGGCAGCAAACAGGCTCAGAGACGAGCAGGGCTGATCTATTTCTGAGGAACAGAGGAGGGAACAGATTTGAGAGGCTGCAGAAAGTGCGTTGTAATATTTAGAACTAGCTGCTTTCCAACAGAGTCCTTTTTATCACTTGTTGTTTGCATCCATCTATTTGACTCTGTATGTCTCCCCTTCTTCCCTTCCATCACACACAAACACAGACATAAAAACTCATTTTAATCACAAAATATGTTTTATCTGCCAATTTGCAAGACATTTGTATCTGCAGGATTTGTCAAGTATAGCCACCATCTGGCCACGCTCTACATATACAACAGGCAGCATAGTCATCATTAAGGATGTTCAGTGAAGCTGCCCACGGCTCTGAAGTAATGAATAATCAGTAGTCTCACCCTCTCGCTCTACTTCTCTCTGTCCTCCTGTCCCGCAGCTCATAATACACCTCATTATTCTTTAGGCTACCCACTCCCTCTAGTGATGGACAAAGGCACTGCCTGAGGAGCAGCCGGCAGGCAGGCAGGCAGGCGGCAAATGTTGGACCACAGGAGTGACAGGAAGAGTCCGCCTCCCTCGCTACAGGCTGGATGGCGTGCCAGGCTGCCGGTGGGAAACACAGCGGCGGACTGAGAGGAACAGTTGTTTTGGCGAGAACGCAAAAAACACTTGCTTCCGCATGAAAATGAGCGACTGAGTGCTCTGTTTTGGAATGTGTTGGGCTAAGAGGCAGGAAAAAAAAGCCTACAGGAACAGGCTGAGGACACACACAATTGATTAAACTGTGGCGCAATGTGATAATTTCCTGGGCTGGCTTTTTTTTGGATGCTACTCTGTGGGGTCCCAACAAGGCCTAGTTTTCCTTGGCCCCCACTCCCCTCATCCATCTCTGGGTGGATGATGTAGCGCTGCCTTCACTGGTGGCCCTACCTCGGAGAATGTTAATAATCATACACAGCCTCCGCCTTTCTATCTACATTCCTCGCACTTACCGGTGTGATATCGCCTTTGAATGATGAACGCTGTGAGCGAGTACACAACCAGGTCAGTTGCTTTAATACCTCGTCACTTTTTATATCAGATTCCACCATTTCGGAACAGTGCCTACTAAGAATCAAACTGAATTTATAGATACAGTACATAATGTTTTATCGCTCACTCCAGAGCTACAAAACTGAATAGAATTCATAAAATAAAGTTGCTCTTGAGCACATTGCCTGCCACAAATCATTGCTTTAACTTTAGGAGCCACAATAAAATGTCATTACATCTTTACAATTACATCTTTAACTCAGATATAGGGATTGGATTGAGATATTTCCCATTCCAGATAATTGATACAGCCAAAATCTGGCCAGACCAAATGGGGAAATTGGGCCATTATTAATAATTCATAACATTTTATATAACTGACTTACTTTTGAAGATTACACAACATATTCATTGTTACAGGGAGAGCCATGGTCAGCCAGACTACAAAGGCATGGTGGTATTAAATCACCAGGCATGAGGAAAGAGGTAAATTGCGCGCTGTGTTGTGTCTGAGACAAGTTATAGAGTCCGTTGCCAGATAACTTAATTACCTCTGTGTGTGTTCAGGCGGTGATCTGGGTTTCCGGGACAAAGATGATGTCTCACAGATGTTGACATGTTAAGGTTTCCCATTGTTATTCTGCTCATCTCCGGGATGAAAAGGTCAAGCCTGAGCTAATGCTCCTCCTATTACTTTGTGACAGCTCTGGGATAATGTGTGATAATTAAAAGGGCTTTGGCATATGGCTACTATTGCTAACACGCTGTGAGAGTAAAGGGGAGCCAATTGTGCTTTGTGTGGAAAAAAAGAAAAAGAAATGCCAATTTGGATGGGAAATGCATCAAGGAAATGTTACAATATTCAGTGTTGGGCTAAGCAAGCAAACAACAGAAAAGCTAATGCAGCCACCAACAAATAACTAATGTGCAAACAATTGTATAGGAATTAATCCAGGTAACGCAACTTTGGCATTTAGCTCGAGTGAAATGTTTTAGCAATCTGGTGGAATGTCAGTCTGATATTCACTTGATTTTTCAGGTTTGTAGCCTGCCAAATTGTTCAATTGGTCTCTAGGAGCTAGATGCTCTTTTTTTTTTTTTTGCTTTTTGCTAAAATGGTTACCTACTGGGAATAACGAGAGTAGTGAGAGGTAACCATTGGTAAATGTGTAGGCTGTATAACAAAAACAATAGCTAGGGGAAGTTTACTGAGGATAGAGTTGGGGGTCATGTTATGCTTTGTGTTTGCTTAAATAAATGCCTATGGGATGTGAGTAGTTATCGTGTATGCTGTAAATCAAAACAATTAATTTCATCAATTGCTTCTTTTGTCATTTGGATTTTGCCAAAATGGCTGTCTACAAGGAATTATGACAGTACTGACCGTAAAAAGATAGGCTGTAAATCAAAACAATTAGCTAAAAGAAGCTGAAAGAAAATTACATTCAGAGTTGGGTATCATCTTAAAGGTCACCTAATATGCAAAATCCACTTTTTCATGTCTTTTATACATCAACATGTGTCCCCTCTGTGTAAAGAGATTCTGAACGTTTCAGGAAAAAAGATTCCCTCACTTTTTGTCCTGATCCATTTATATAAAAACCTGTCTGAAAATTAGCTGATCAGATTTTGGCCACTTTATGATGTCATAACGATATTTTGGCTTGTGTAACCATTAGCCAATAACCAACCAAGGTAACCCCCCCCCCCCACCTTATCACCTGAATCTCCTCCTAGAGCACCATTGTGTTCTTTGTAACCAAATATCTCTCAGAGGGGCGTGGGGAGGGGCTCCTTATTTTCATCTAAAGTAACAGACAGAGAATCAACACTTTTGAAACAGGGCTGAAACAGAGGGGATTATGGGATGCTGCAATGCATGATCTGTTTGGTATTTCGATCCAAACACTTCAGAGACATGTTTTGTATATATCTGAGAACTATAATATATTGATGAAAAACAGTATAATAGGGGACCTTTAATTACCATCATTTGACCCCCCACAACATATGATTAATTGTGAACGTAAAATAAGAGTGATCAATGCAAACTTTTTTTTTAACCACAAGAAAAAGAAGCACCCCAAAACTCTCCCTTTGACTGAACTGGTACCTGCCTTACTTTCACAGCAGCCTGAAGGCATATGACACACCAGGAATGATACTGAGCACCATTGATTGTAACCCCCTCCCCCCCCATCAGTCTCTGTACAGCACTGGGGCAGCACAGTGGCTCCCTTCACTGAGAATGATTGGGATTTAGATGGTTTGAGCGTCTACTATGGGGCGGGAAATATAGTCGGAGGTGCCAGATTTGTGGTGACTAAATGCACCTTTGATCAACAAAAGACACAATGAATATTCAAGTGCCTCCATTACAACTCCAACACAAAAAAGGTGTTGGAGTGTTACACTAAAAAAGAACAAGCCAGGCGTTGATGGCGCCTTTTAAGTGCTGCTCTCAGCACGACGAGCCACACTGCAGAAAATCACTGTGCTGTTGACGCAGGCAAAAAGAGGCTCACAAGCTGGAGCACGTAAAAAGTGTCAGACTAAGGGTGTTTATTTAGTTTCACGCCTGTTACCGCTCATTACTCAACATTACTGCTTGTGTTCGGTACAACCTCAACAAAAAATGCCAGGGATTGGAGAGCAAACGGAGGGAAAACGAGCAATGAGGGTCGGAGTGTTGCTGCTTGGGGATGACTTTACAGCGGCAAGAAACAATATTTTTTTGTATAGTGGTGTAATATTATTATTATAAAAGTGTATGTAAAATAGATGATGCATTAACGCTTCCTTTTAAGTACGGGTTAACTGTCTATGATAATTAATCCATGTAAAGCATACTTTGCTACAGTGTCGAATAACAGTATTTATCTTTTGCTGCAAAATAATGTCCAACTAATGAAATCAATAAAGAGATAACTTTTTGCATTGCTCATTATTAGGTTTGTTGTGGGTCGAGCAGCCGACATTCACAGCAGCAACGCATACAATAGCCTAAGTGTTTTATACTGTCCACACATGTACGACATGTACACAAAGATTCACAAATATTAACCATTTAAACTGCAGTCTAACAGCTGGATACATTTGTTTGCCTGACTAGCAAAAGAAAGCAAACACCTAAAATATCCCTGAATTAGCTAAACAAAGCTGAAAAAAGGTGGCAAAAGCTTTTTTCGTCAGTTACTGTAGATGCTAGTGCCAACTCTCAAAGATCCTTGAAAGCACTTATCAGCTTAAACAACATTGGAATAAAAAACACTTGGCAGATATGTTGCATGCAAAGAATAGAAAGAAACCACCGTAAGGAAAACAGCAACGGTGATGTTATAATGGCTTTTTTTCTTAACCTGAAGAGTATTTGAAGCACACTACGACCATTTGTCATGGTCGCTGTTATAACAGTCTCATTTTTATTGTATCTTTTTTTTTAATCCTATCTATGTATTCTTCTATCTGTGTCTTTGAATGCATCACATATACCAACGCAGATTCCTCGAATGTGTAAATCTACTTGTTAATAAAACCGATTCTGATTCTGATGAATACTTTCTTTAAAGATAACAGAACTTTTTGTATGTTTTGGCCTTAACCAAGCCCACCCCAAAAGAACAATGTAGCAGTTAAGGTAGGTCAAAAACAACACGGATCATCCTCTGGGAAGCAAGAACGTGTAGGGAAAATTAGAAATTTGCTAGTTGGATTAACATTTTGATGTAAAATGTCCCGGTGTCACACACAAAACTATTGCAAGTCATCCTGAACAACCACTTCAGATTCAACAGATGCCTGGTTGGCAAATGACAGACTACTGGACAGACTTACCAACATAGTCATGGATAGCCGTCATGCTAAAGAGACAACTTTGCATTAATGGTACTTGCTAAAACACAATGTTACAGTAGCAAAAGTAGATAATGTTCATAAACAGAGCATACTGACAGAGTAATATCAGTTAAACAGCAAGAACAAAAGTTGTCAACCAGTGTTTAAATTCTTCTGACACATGTTTCTGCAGTTTAAAGCAGGAGTACCTACATTTATAACTTGGGCCTCAGTGGGAATTAAATGCCACAGGCTGCCAGTGTGAGTGTCACCTCTATTCATTGAGTAACTAAAGGGATCGTTAGCAATCGCTTCACTCTGTACATTATTCTCCTCTGCAGGATTAGGTACTTTTGGTTCCAGTGGAGGCTCTACCGTCTCAGAAAACACCTATAAAAGAGCCTGAGGATGAATTATTCATTATTCAAGGGACGGAGTGGTGCAGTGGGAGTGGCGCAGTGGACTGTGTGTTGATCATCAGACCAAGGGTGGCGTTGGGGAACTCCAATTCGAAACCCGCCCCCGCCGCCACTGCGTCAGGCCGTTGTGTCCTTGGGCAACACACTTCACCCGAATTTGCTCCTGTGGGTACTGTCCACAGTACATGACCGTTACATGTATGTAATGTGTAATGTGTACTTGTAAAGCGCTTTGAGCATCTGGAAAGTGCTATAATAAATGTAAGGAATTATTATTATTGATATCCATGATCACTTAAACTATCCTTCACGAGGCAGGCTTATATTGGTACTGTACGCGTCAAGGAATTCAAACAACTCTTAGGGCGTCATTGCAATTTTAAAAAAGAGCTCACCATGGGGAATGAGAAAATATAAGATAATTACCTTGTTTGATAGAAATGTAATACGGTTCCGAATTCAAAGGAAGTAAGCGCAAACCTCGGTGAAGGGGAGTGACTTATAGCTGGTTGTGGGATGATTTATTTAAAGGGCAATTTTCAGGGAGAGTTCCACGCAAGATACTATGGACAGTCAGGAATTCAGTCACGTACTGCTGCTGCTGAGTGTTTTGTGCAGCTCAAGAGGAGTATTAACAGGAAATAGAAATCCAAAAATCATGAGCGTCTATATCTCGCCGCCATCAATGAAACATGCTCACGCAATTTGTCTGGTAATGGGGGCATGTTTAAGCAGGTTATTACCATTAACATCCAAATAGAAAATAAAGCAGCAGACCTGATTGTAAAGTTAATGCAGCATGGACCCATTTTACAGCCACTTTCAATCTCTCATAGATAAACCAGTAGATCACTTTAATTAGACAATGTGTTAATTGACTGCAGGTCCTCGGGTGTTATGTGTCAACATTAGTCTCCATCAGTGACAACCTCCTCCAGGCACACACTATTCACTCGCAGCGAGAGTGAGACGTGATACTGAGAATGATTTGTGTGCATGTGTATGCGTGCTACTCCGTGTCTGCCTGTTTGCATGTTAACAAGCCTGTCTGCGGGTGGCGGCGACTTTTTTTGTGCATGGGAGGGATGGTGCATCTGAAGGAGGGCAGAGAGGGAAAGGAAGAGAAAGCAAATAGAGGGCAGAGAGAGTGAAACGCAGCGTGCGGTCTTTCGCTTCACTGTGGTCTGACATTATTACGCACTGACCGCCCGGCTGCTCGGCCCAGCTTCTCCTGTGTTTTGGGAAATGGCAAGGGACATCAGCGTTACAAGGTATCGCACTTGTGGATAAGGTCAAGATGCACTGTGCCTCTGAGAGCTGGAAGTCTCGAACTGAGAGCTCTATAGTCTATAAATCAATCTATAGGTGTTCGCACAGAGCAGGAGACTGTGTGAAGGGATAATGGCGCCCTAGTAGGGGATCCCCCCGCAATCTTAGGGTACCCCAGATGGGGAAAAAAGGCATTTAATAGAATTGAAATCAAAGTAAATTGAATCTGACACTTGGGTCCACAATTGTAATTAACACACATATACTTATTTCGCTCAACCTCACACTCACAGATAATGTTCGCACCCTTGCGTTGGCGAACAGGATCAGTGGTCAAGCGTATGATTATACTCGACTCTCTGAAGTCGGAGCGAGGTGACGTCTATCAGCGCTTCAGCCAGTGTGGCAATCATACAGGAAACATAATGAGGCCATTAGGGTTTGGAGAATGCCGGCTTAAAGCCTCTTGTCAAACCGGCCGGGTCTCTACTACGCACATGCTCATAGCTTCAAAGCTTTTAGTGGCGCCATGCGATCCAAGATCTGCGTTGTGCTGCAGCAGGTGCACTGCATCCTGATTGGATGGCTTCCTGAATGGCTTCCTGAATGGCTTCCTTAATGTGGTGGGGATTCTGTGCTGAGCTGTAAAGACAGCTTAGACATTATGTGACACTTTTAAGTGCATCCGGTGACCTTTCACAGGAGTTATAAAATGCAATCTGAAATTGTGCTGACTTTTTTACTTCAGGCAAAAAGGAAAGAGTATGCAGTATTAAGGATAAGTTGTTTTTGATAGCTGTATGCAGGTTCGGGGGGTTACGGATTATATGTAATGTATTACGTAATCATGATAAAAAAAAATGGTAACTTGCCTTTATGGTTTTCACTTTCTTTGGTTCTTTCCTTCGTGTTTTTGTTATTCAGTAGATGAACCTATATGTTCATAACATGGTGTGTGTGAGCTTAACTGTATGTATTAAACTAAAGCAGATCATTTTCTGTCAGCTCAGATTTTATTTCTGCATTTTTAAATTGTAGTACGTGCTCATGTGTTTCTTTGTTTGTGTATAGCCTGAATATCTTGGTTTCTTCTTTTTAAAGGTCACATTATTCTGTTGTCTTACAAAGTTCACTTAAGTATAATTGCATTGCATTTGATATTGAGGTATACTGTAGCTGAACGTGTTACAATGGCTCAAAACATTTCCATTGAGGGAAACGCACTGCACTTCAAAAACAAGGCAGATAAAAAATACACAACTGTGCCAAAACACATGCAAATGAAGAAACGTTTTTTCTGCAAAAGGCTCAAAACACAACAGAAACAGGGACACAAAGTGACGCACACAGCTGGGACCTAGCGCTTGTTGACGTTTGGGGATAATAGACCTGGCCAATTGTCATGGTCACTGGAAACCTACCTAAAATGTAAGTTTTATCAGCTTAATTTAACTATGATCGCAGGATTCCTTCCGAAATGTCTGCAGGTCTGCTGTAAGCTAGCTAGCGAACAAAGTTAACCTAGACATTTCAAATATACTGACAAACCAAAGTTGTGAAACAGGCTAACTCTACCAACAGTGAAAGTAATCAGGTTTCTTCACTTGTATATGTTGATACTCAGATAAGGTTGCTGATTAATAAATGTTTACAGGTCATTTGTAAAAGTAACAAAATACATTTTTAAAGGTACCCTCCCCACCCAAATCTGTAAGTAGGATATTCTGTTTTTTTCTGGTTTCATTTCAAATACTTGGGTGAGACTTTTACTGCTTCCCACACAAAACCTTTGTAAGAAAATGTTGCTTTATATCTGCAAGGCTCACATCTGCACACATAGAAAGGAAATATGACTTGCCATGCAGTATGTGAGTCATCGTTTACACAGAGATTGAAAGCTTAGCAATAAACATAACATGCTTTAAAACCACACTGCATGATTTCAGTAAGCGACCCTCAGCACATTCCTAACTATTCGGGAACCTCTGCCAAGAGTTTAGCTCTCAAGGCCGGTCAAGAGGGATTCTCCATTCATGTTTTGTGGCTTGTTGTCATGACATCGTACTTCCAATGACAAAAAACAAGGGACATATTTAAAGACACTAATTAGACCGAGTAGACATCGAAGGATAAGGGAGAAAATACC